>LQNS02278091.1:55408953-55419212 GCA_001587735.2 Parhyale hawaiensis | reverse complement strand
TTCTTTTTTTCTATTCTTTTGTTTTCTCCACCGCTGGGCTGGTTGCGTGGGGGTTTGTTAACCTCATGGAGTTTCTCCGTTCCTGCGTCGCCAGTCTGGTGTGATTTAATAATAATAATAATAATAACAGTATTTGCGAAACAAGGAGTAATACGAATACATTGTGATTCACAGCCTTGCTCTTGACCATATGAAATTTTGCTATTTTTTCCATGATACTGCTTGTATTAGATTATATATTAAAATGGACAGTATCTATAAAATATGCTTTGAGCAATCACGAAAAAATCTAACCCAGCTTGGCACGCTCAGACAAATTAGAGCGAGGATTTACGTGAACCCTTAAGTCAATTTATATCACAACACATTGTCGATAATAATCGTAGGAAATTACGACAGTTTTTGCTTCGGAAGTATTGTGTTCTTTGTGATGAATACTTGGGTCGACGAAACTAGGCATAAAAATTAAATTCCTAAAGATAAATTTACAATTGAATTGAAGCAGAAATGCCATTGGGCGTTGGACAAAGCTCAGCTCACTCGTTTGCTCTAACAGTTCTCGAGAACATACAGACACGGTCACTGTTTTAGTATTATAGAACACTGTAGTATCATATACAGCAGGTAATTCACGTGCCTATTAATGCTAAGCAAGGGAACAAATGAGTGCAAAAGCAAACGATGTAACTTTATCTTAGCGTCTTCACTGTGACCACGTGGAGGCATTTTATGGTCNGTATTAGTATTATAGAACACTGTAGTATCATATACAGCAGGTAATTCACGTGCCTATTAATGCTAAGCAAGGGAACAAATGAGTGCAAAAGCAAACGATGTAACTTTATCTTAGCGTCTTCACTGGGACCACGTGGAGGCATTTTATGGTCTTCTGATTCTCAATATGGTCAGCTAAATTAGACAAGGTATATAGACTGCAATCAGTCACATAAAGTATGCAACCATGGAATTTGCTCTTATTTTATACAAAATAGACAACCATCAACTATCTATTCACATTCCGCATATACATACTTTAGACCGATATAGTAATCTACAATACTCCCGTTAGAGAAAGAACTACAAGCATGCAAAAGATCTTTATACGAAACTATCGCTCGAGGCGGCTCTCATGAGACTTCCCGTCTCTAGTCAAGAACTGGATCACAGCAGGGGGTGTACACGGCAACACTTACTTATTTGATTACAACGGTACTATCCCTGGAGAACCTCTGCCAAAGGAGAAGATAGTCATTCGCTATGAATAAAAATATCGCAGCTAGTAGAAGCATATAATAAATACTCACTCTTCTTTGGTGAAGAAATGCGCGTAGAGGCTACGGGAGATACTGTGGCGGAACGGAGGTGAACAAATCATGGCCATAGAACAACCAATGCCAGCGATTACTTGCACGACCGATGCCAAACTCGGCCAGTAGTTCTATTCATAAAGTTCACAACACAAGCTTGAACTAATGAATATTATTTTCTGTCCATCCCGTGGAAGTTACTCTGCATCAGCTTCAGCTGTCGCAGTTGCCCATTGATGGCACCTTAGTTTCACTTGCTCATTATTACCTAGCACTAATAATTCTGTTACATTCGTAAATTCGTCAATAGCAAATGCATAGCGTGACAAAAGTATCACCGGACATACAGCACAGCCGCGTTACGACGCAAACACAATCAAAAGAAAAGCACATGCAATGGTTATGAAGGTATGTCAGATAACAGTTCATAGGCGTAGTATATATACCGAGCTGTGACAGCATTCGAACACAACGGAAGAAATCAGCACACAAGTAAGTCAGTACACAGTTAACACACTGGAAATACTACCGAACCAATTACCATAAGATTGAGTCAGCACATGCACTTTCACCACGCTATGGAAATACACCTGAAACAATAACTACGATGCCAACATACCAAGACAATAACGGTCACAGAGGCAACTATCGAAGCGATCATCAGTTACCATCCCAATTAAAAATTGTCGGTGGAACTACCGTGGCGTTTGGTCGACACATGGCCGCCGCAGGTCGCCTTTTTGAGCGGGGCATCCGTGAGGCTCGGGTGCTGCACGGTCGCTATGCGCGTTTTGGGGTGGCACGGGCGACCTCGTTCCGAACATAAATCACCCATACAGGACGCGCTTGCCGACCGTGTTCCACGGATATTCCGTGTCTTGGCCACAATAGCAGTATATTGCTACTTCTGCGGAGGCGCAGAATATCCCTGGAACACGGTCGGGCAAGCGCGCCCTGCATGGGTGATTTATGTTCGGAACGAGGTCGCCCGTGCCACCCCCAAAACGCGCATAGCGAAAGAGCAGGACCCGAGCCCCACGGATGCCCCGCTCAAACAGGCGACCAGGTGCACACCATACGCCGCGCTTGTTCCACTGAAAAATTTTAATTGTGATCAGAGTAAAAGAGGCAGTAAGTACAAGGTGTGATCCCAGCATTACGCAGTTACCACAATCAGAACATGGCAAAGAATTTCCATGTTGGTAATTAATGCACTCGACTGTTACTAAGACAGGCATAACTGATGCATAGACGCATTACACACCTAACTGAAAGTCTTGTTTTATTATTGCGATTGAAAAACAAGGAGGAACAATTATACAGATAGGGCAGAAAACCACTTCGTTACCACGATTGGACCACACTAGGTTCTGAGCAGAACACAACTCAGTTACTTCAAAGATAGCAGCACATAAGATCGTTCATTCGTTAAAAACGATATAAACGATGGATAACAATACGCATAACAACAGGCAACTATCAACAAATAGGAACACAAGAGAACAATTACCAAACGGTGCAGAACACAATTGCGATATAACGTTTTTAGAGGTCGTTGGTAACTACAATACAGGTGTCGTCGACACAGGCGATTCTCATTTGATCTAACTCATTCGGTAATTCAGCAATGCTCGTTGGTTTCACTATTTGGATCGAATATCCAGGGTTATTCAGAAAACCCATCTCATTCAGAGCAAGATTGGGTTTGAGGCGGTCGTAAGGGTAACTTGTTTCCAAGCAATTCAAGCTTAAAACAATTCTGCAACACCCATGACTAGAGTTTCGAATAAGTTAAAGCTAATGAGATTAACTTATCTCGAAGGAACGTCCCCTTACACCGTCACCGCGCCAGCGATACCGCGACCACCTCTCTCACCAGCTTGTCTGAACCGACTGGTCGAGGCGACCCTCCGCAGAGCAACCAACGCATCGAGAACACAAGAACCGCTTGGGCTGAGAACGGCGGTTTTCCACGCCAAGACTAAGCCGTTCGCCAAACCATAATTGAGTGAGTGACACGGCACGCTATGTTAGAGAAAAGCGCCGGCTGAGGCTATAGCAAGACGCTATGATTGCAAGGCGGCGACTAAGTGCATGGAAAAGGGAAATTTACGCTCCATCGTCAAGGGAGATTCCCGTGGATGTGTAGAGAGTCACGCGGTGGCTGGCCAGTGGTTTGCTATAAGGGGACCATGCATTTACTGCGTCTGATCAATTGGAGAAAAGCAGCTAAAGAGCAATAGTATAACTGAACGGAAACGAGATCCAAGAAGTGGCAGGTTTCAGAGTAACTCATTTCGGCGTATTTCATGTTCGATGATCTACCAGTGCATGAAATTAATGTAGAACATCCTTTGCATCCATAAAGACTTGCAGAGCGTTCATGTAGATAAAATATATCTTGCGTATTCTGCAGCAAGAAGCAGTGACGAACAACACTACGGCAATTGAGTGACGACAGAAAAGCCAAGGGACATCGGCGAACGACTGCAGCATGGCTATCCCTATGAGGAAGCAAAACAAAGTCGTCGAGTCAGAACAATTAGTTTTAAACTTGAAAAATTATTTACCGTGATCAGTTTTCCGGTTACCGTGAAGCCCAAGTTGATATAAAATTAAACAGCGCATAAACCAGCGCATGATGAGCTATACAGAATAAATTAATGCTTACCACTGTGTGCATAATAATTTCTGTTGTCACTGTGAGTATGCTGATTCTTATAGTCACTGCACGTGTGCATAGTAATTCCTATATTCACTGTGTGTTTAATAATTTCTACGGAACAAACAGAGACCGTACAACAGCACGTGCAAGACTACTGTGTAGAGAACAACTCAAGAACACGTATAGGCTTCTCAAAGGAACAGCACTGTTTTGAGACGCCGTTAATAAAACACGCTGGTTTTCATAGGGAAAGTTACGTGTCCCGAAAGCATCATTTCTGCAATGCCAACGAATAAACAAATAAGAGAGCTACAAGCATAGCAGCCTGCCCTCAATCGCCTGGCTACGACGAGGTTTTCACTGCGCGCCGTAGTTGTGTGCGAGCAAAAAGCAGCCGCGGGAGGTGGACTGGGCAGACCGGGCAGTGGACTGATCTACAGAGAGAGGTCTGCTGCGTGGTGTGTGTGCCACGGTACGCTGCCCACGAACGCCTGCTGGCGTCGTGACGCTAGCAACCGCCTCTCGGCGTTGGGTAAGAACGACGCACGCTGTGGCTTCAGTTTCATTACGTAAAACGACGTGGTAGATTCCAACCACGGTATATTTTCTTAAGACCGATGCTTTGATAGTCTGTCTCAATGAAGGAATATTTGTATCGTATTCTTATGCGTGTTTATGACCGCAGTGAATCTCAACCACGGTAAATGTGAATGATACGAAACGGCAAAGCTACGATTTATTATACCGCGAGATAGATTGAAGCTATATCGCCCAAAAGACCAATATAGCTTAAGGTTTGCCTCGATTGTGGTATATAAAAAGATTGACCTCAAAACCCACAGATATGCCTAGCGGTCTCCCAACTGACAATTACTGAGCTTCGCCACAACGCCATATATCTAACACAACTTACGTGCAATACGCATTTACGTACCAAGCGTCAGACAAATCACACACCGAAGGGTTGCAAGTGCCGTTGAACGAACATACAGTATATAGCGACCCTTGGCCGCGAAGCAAGACTTGCTCTGAAGCAGCAGCATGCCGTCGATCTCACGGCCAACCTCACAACAAGTTCTCACCGGTGGAATGAAGACCTAATGACCTCAGTTAGATGATAATATAATGCCACTCAATTATACAGCGACCGGCATCCACCATACCAAACTAGAAAGTCCCGCTGTAATTCCTGTTTCTGCTGAAGTGACATGGAAACTTGTGAAGTGATGTTGTATAGCGTGTCGGCGAAATTATACATCTCACATACAGGAAGAATCTATATTACATGTATGAGGACTGAGAGGGTAACATTAACCTCGTTACATACTGACTGCTACGAGCTTATGCTAGAAATTAAACCGAGAGGACCTCGTAAACGACTGAAATTCTTTTACTTGGTTCTGTCTCAAAGAAATAAAACAGAAGCATAAAGATCGAACGCCTTGAATCGCCCGTAAATCGGAAATACGCTAGATTGCATCAGCAGACTACGTAGAAATGGGGAATATGTTCACACCCAACGAGCAGCTGCAGAGGTGGGAAAATGTGACTAGCGACGCTAGCGAACTAGCTAGAGGTGATTCACTAATTGCACCTACAACGAAGAGCAAAGTGAGGAGGAGTGAGTCAAAAGTTGTGCAAATAACGAGCGGGGAAGTAGAGAAACTGTATAAAAAGATTAAGTCAAAGATTTGCGGTTGATAACGAGCAGTAAAGCGAGAAAAGATAACAGGCAGCATCCACTTACTCTGTACGTGTGCGTGAAAGATTTGTTCCCAAGAATAAGCGGCATAGGGGGAACGTGTTCCAATCTACCAATGTAAAGTCTAGTCAAAATATTTTATTTTCACAAACTATAGCGTCATGATATCTGGAGCAAAGAAATTGCGTGGGCACAAAATCGACCCCAAAACCAAGAGCGTGATGGATCTGATCAGCTGGGGGGGGGGAGGGCTCGCAAGCGGCCGCGTTTTTATTCTTTTTTTTTTAATTCCGAGGACCAGTTTTAAACATAGGCCACCTGCCAATGCAAGCATTAAAAGGGCGTTTAATCGCGGCCAGGCGACACCATTATCGAAAGTTGGGAACAGATATTTAGCGCAATGGTTTTTTCCTTGACTCTAACAGAAAGTAATCAGTGCAAATTATGAAAAAATGAAGCAGCAAATATATCGAAAAAAATATCATAAGACTTTCAGTTGTTCAGTAAATTAAAAACAACTTTACCTTTATTTTAACATAAAGCGTCTTTAGTTTTATATTTATGGTGTAGAAATAACAGCATTTGTCATAAGTTTAAGACCCCGTTATAACTTTACAGTTTCACTGTAAAATATTTCCATAAATTTTACGGTGAAAATGATGGGAAAACACAAGAATTGTCCCACCCAAACTAGTAAATTTTAACAGCTAAACAATGGATAGTGAACTCAGTTTTTTTTTTTTTTTGTCTCTTAACATGTTTGAAACATTTGCTCCTGGTATCTATAACATATTAGCAAAGTTATATAATGAATACAAAATCAGTACTCATTTGCTTCAGAAAAATAAGTGTGCAGTAACTTGACGGATTTATGGAGCAGCATTATTACGGAATTTAATTTATAAATTACCTGACAAAAATCAAATGTAAGTCAGATATATAGTCATGCATTGCCCAACAGAGCCCCACTTTAGATTCACGTCTCTTAAACCCTGTTTACCTCTACAGAATCCTTTATCAGTGTGTGTATATATGTTTATTGAGTTTTTAATATAGCATTTTCATTTGCTTGATCTATTGACTGATCTCTGTATTGAACATCCATTTACATTTGATTCATCTACTGAAATAATAACAGTGCAGTTGCAGACGATATAAGCAAGTGCAGTTACCCAATGTTGTCGGACGAAGCCACGTCCCGCACGAGTGGCTAAGAAGGTAGAAAAAGCAGTCATTTACCATTCACCAGTTCGTTCATCAAAACAAAGTGACTTCTCAAGCCCGCGACAGCAAACAAAAACAAACAAGTACAAGGGAAAATTTCACTTCCATTCCAAACAAAACGGACGTAAAAAGGCGATCATTAGTGGAACACACGCAACCCAACAGGACGCCGAAGTTTCCTTCGGTGGAAAGAGAGCAAGTCGAAGTCTAGTCCGCAGTAAGAGAGCGAAGAACCAAGTTACCAATGTAAAAAAAAAAAACTTTCGCAGGACGGCGATAGCACGCATGGTGGGCACTTCTCACAGCTACAGCGGCCAAAATCTTTATTACTGCACACTGTCTTGATAATATTTGCAATTGCAGGTATCACGTTGATAGCGTTCATCTCATTTCCCTAAACTTGAGAAAACGTTCCATGTGTGGCCCCTAAAGTGAGCCTCTCGCTTGTTTGGTCTGTACTTCTAAATTTGTAAATGAAGACTATACTTGTTGTACGAGTGAATCATTGCTTAATGAATATTTATTTCGTATCACCATCATCATTGCATCATCGTCAATATCATCATCATAAAGATAAATCTCTACGCAAACACAGANGGGCAAAACAAAAGCGTGCACACACACCAAGTAAAAATTTATATACATATTTAATGAAATACTAGAGGTCTCGCGATACGGTGCATTGAGTACAACAGAGTAGAACCCCACAAAACTTACGGACCATCTGTTATAGTTTGAGGACGAAGAAATAAAAATCCAAATGCAGTATCAAGAAAGCAACTCAAAAACCCCCAAAGCGCTGCTAAGAATCCTCTAAAACACTATGCATGGCTGGCTTAAACACCTGCAGACCCACACCGCCGAACACGGATTCCCCTATTGAATTCGGTAAGTTAGGAATGTACTGGGTTAAAAGCCCCGACGTTAAACTAGACTGTGTTGGCCATGGGTGAAAAACATAACGTAGTACAGTCATGGTGTTGGTAACTAAGTGGGGCTATGCTTGTCTTGGAATAGGAGATGCGACACAGGGTTTTCCTTTAATCCTCTACTGCCCCAACGGGCAATTCAGTCACGTGTCAATCGTGACAGTCCCACTTAAATTGTGTTTTCTGGGAACCTATGAACAGCTAACGCCCGGCCACGAAACCGTGGCACTTTAAAAACAGTTATGCCTACCAGAACATAATATTCATTAGGACATTACTAGGTTAAATCAAACCCGAAAACATCATAACAAGAGCGTCCATCATCTCGTGAGTACGATACAACCGAGCCGAGTTGATATAAGTCAAATAAAGTGAGGTGTTCCGTACACCTGTCTCGGTTATTGCATCACCGGCCGTGGGAACACCGACAGCAGCGCCATCAGGTGCCGGTGTTGATGGAAGAAATATAGCGTTGTTCCATCAGATAAGATACAGTTAGTGGTGTTACGAGGTGGTCGAAGCGTGTATTTTATACGCCGTCAGGGAAAAGTAAAGTCTGAGCGGGTCAGTATCTTTCTACTAAGCATCATTGAATATATACGGTATATAACAAACGGTACGGTAGCTGCTTTCTTAGCCGCTACGAAAGTTGTAATTGGATATAGAAAGAAGGGGCATATGTACTATGTATTGTACATCGGGGCAATTCGTATTCGTGCCGCTATGCAAAAAAGTTTAGTTTGACCATTAAATGCGTTGATGTGTTGCAGTTGAGACTCAGCGCACTACGGTAAATGCTGACAGCAAGGGGGTTACAATTAACCTGTAACGGACGGTTACGAGGAAGCGTGACCTTGCCTTCCGAAAGGGTTTATTGCCAAACATCTCCAGAAATCTAAAATTATTTTTGAACTCGCTAGGGTCTTTTCTTCTTAAAATTTGAATACTAGTTGGTTATTTGGAGTTTTATAAATGTCCCAACCCACAACTAGCGTGATCCAAAGCCATTAAGGAACAAATTGAGAGAATTAGTCAACGCAAGCCGTTTACTGAAGATGAAAGAATATTAAGTAAAAATATGAATAAATAAAAAGGCCTAATTGTAACGATAATTACATATCCCCCAGTCTACGAAAAAACTGGGATTCGGAGCACGGAAGATCTGGCATGGACACAGTAAATCTGACAAGTAGAGGAAGGGCAGACCATACATTGCCTACAGATATAGGAAAAACGAAGGCGAATGGACACAAAAAGACGGATGTCCTGAAGTACAACCTTAGGCTGCTAACAATTGGAACCGTTCAGAAGCACCACTCCCTATACGATAGGTTGAACAAACCAAACCCTATGCCCCGTTCCATGCCTCCGTTACGGGCTAAGAAGCAGCATAAGCACTAGATGAGATAGGGAAGACGTGGGCGAGCAGAAGAAAGCATAAGCGGTAAGTGGGTCACCGGTGGCTTCGCATCGCGGTCACCTGCCGGACACACACGAGCTGTGACCGCTGCCGGCTGGACGGGGGCGTGGCCCCCTCCCTCCCGCAGTCTTGCATTATTGTCTTAATTGCTGCCACATTAGCTGCAGTTTTGCCGAGGCAAAAATTATAAGATTGTATGTGTTGTCGTCAAGATCAGCAACAAAAGAGTAAGCACTTTTATTATCGAAGGACATGACAATAGTCTGGTGAGATCAAATCGTAAAATTGCCTGCATACTAATGTGTCACACTGACGCAGCGGACAAAAACACTCATTAATACTAGTATGCATTTGTTGAACAGTGTTGCATATCACGCTGGCATTTGATTTCTGCACCCATGCAGACATTTGTTTCAATAAGCAGCAAGAGACGCATTATACCTAAAGGTTAAACTTTATACCATTGCCGAAACGTTTATTTATAAATTTACAGAATAGCCTAGTACTACACAGGCACATCACTCACTGGTTGTACAATACAATATATTCCTTGCATATCGCGCGACGTGTGCGCAGCGGAGATACGCGCAACTGTATCGCTAGATAATAGAGTACGTCAGTAATTACTGGAACTGAGCAAACTGTCGCAGCAGGTGGAGGTATTGATGGTTTACACGTTTGTTGCTGAAAATATCAGCACGTAAATTAGCTTAATTGCGCGCTTTACACATCATTGTAAAATGACGCCTTTCGTGGTTTTGTAAAATATATTCACATGCCGTTGATAGATATTACAGGAAGTAGACGTAAGAGTTGCAGAATATTCTCACAAAGTTGTTGAGAAATAATGCAATTACCAGTGTTACAAGAACTATATAGTTGTTACAGTTACTAATATCAATGCTACGGTAATAACATTCATACTATACTTATCACTGCTGCTACAGAGCTACTGTTGAATTAGTTCATCATTATTTCCAATATCGTCCTATTATTAGCCGTTTAGCCCATT
>LQNS02278091.1:55372914-55400112 GCA_001587735.2 Parhyale hawaiensis | reverse complement strand
CCCTCCCGAGATGCGCGCCCGCCAGTCCGGGAACCACTTACTCCAAATTCTCTAGAACTTAGACTAACGTTTATTAATCCGTTTAAAGGTTGTCTCGACCAAGTCTCAGGGCACTGAGAATGCCTTCTAGAGTAGAGTCAAAGCAAGTAGCCGCACCGCGAGGATTAAACCTTTTCATTAACAGCATCAAAAACTAGTCGCTCGATTCTGGCAACATCTAAAAAACGATGGAAATTTGCGAAGGTAAACAAAACTAAAACGTCAGTTCTCCTATTTACACTAGAAGAGTGGTCTAATTAAAGGAGGCAGAGATGAAAAATATAGTTGACTTAGAGGCCAAAACCGCCGGTTCTCCGCACCATTTTTAAATAATTACTATAAGCGAGTCTTACCATTAGAATAAAAAACTTTCAATAGAGCAAATTTGATGCCCACAACACAGTGCGTTTTTTGAGTGAGAGCCTTTTACAAGTTCACTACTTTAAAGAAGTCACCTACGGCTAAAATAGTCGCGTAAAAAGATACAATGCAATGACAAGTATTGTATGTTTCAACGCAAACAAAAAAAAAGTTTCAAAGAAAGCGATATACAATTTTTTTTTAATTCTTCAAGCTGGTGCTGGTTAGCGCACATATCCAAGCAACAGAAGCAAGTTTTAAGCTCATTTCATGAATAACTTTGGTGCAATTATGTGCGTGCTAAAATAAGCGCAAGTGCAAACTACAAAACAAAAATTTCGAACGCCAAAGAAGCTCAATTCTACTCCCGTTTGAAATCTATGCATTTTTCACATGATATTTAACTGCGTACATGGAATTTTTTTTAAAGATATCGACATTGTTTCAATGCAGCAACCTCGGGAATTGCATTGTTCATAAGACACTTATTTCTACACTGATGATAGACTATAAATTGTGGAAAGTTGCACGTATAGAGAATTACGACTATGTGCCATTGACACAGTCCGTTTACATAGTTATTTTAAGATCTAAACACAGAGGCAGTAAAGTGCATTGGTGAAGTACGAGTTTTGAGAGCACGATTTCTATGCTCAATACGAGTTTTATTTCATATTTTAACACATTCTTCGGATTTATTTTCAGAGAAGAGTTATGCTTTACATCACACCTGATTGCAAATATAATATGTAAGACAACTTAAAAACATCACGTATCTCTGACACTAGTACGATAAAATGCGAACTGTATATCTAGCGAATAGTATAAAATTGAAGAAAAAAAATAGGTAACCTGCCGTCTCTGGCTAAGACGGGTGAGATGCAGAACTACAGTCTCTAGTAGAGCGGATATACTAATTTTCTCTAACAGGGAGTAGATAAAAAAGTACGACTATTTAGTGATTCATTAACCGTTGCTTCTTACCTGCGTAGCCTCAAGCTTGGCTTTGAGAGTCTCGACTTGAGTCTCAAGCAAGTCAACAAGCAGAGCATCACCGCTCCCAGAGGCGAGGGTGCCGGAGCTGGAGACCTGAGGGTGCGGGGGACACACGCGCGGGCACGGGCCGAAGGTTAGTTGGTTAGCGTCACGCAAAGGTTATGAGCCGGAAGGCACCCAAAAAATTATTTCTCGTTGGTACAGAATTGTTGGATATATACATGCTCCAGGGAGGATATTGGGGACAGGATTCTTTCTAAAAGAAATTTCACAGCACATGGTACTGTGGACTTACAGGGATGTCTAGGATACCAAACACAATTCCTGGGAATTTTATTAAAGGCAAGTTCCACGAAACACTGATCCTGATTTTGCGAAAAGAAACGCTCACTGGGAAGTGGAGAGTTAGGGAAGACAAGGAGATTGTGCACCTGCCACAGTTGACTGAACCTTTTCCGTCGCGTCGCAAGTTGCTACCAGTAACTATTGCTACCAGTAACTATTGCTACCAGTAACTATTTCAGAACAATCGTTACTTTGCGTTCCATAAATGAAGTTGAACTAAAGAAGATCATGTGACCACATACTGCCAGCTTTTTATGATATCAAAAACTCTAGTAAACGTGTAGTTCGTTTTATTTTTATTTTTTACTCTAGCGAGGTATGCCGTTAACATCTAGTGCGATTCTTTATATCTTGCTCAAGAATAATAGCATTTTGAATGAAAGTATCATTGGAACAGCAACAGGACTTTAAGGTGCGTGCGATGTAGCGCAGAAGCAAAAGATGTAGTACATACTAATTGTTCATATTGTACATACCGTACATGTAACTTTGTATACGATCGCCCATTCTTAAAATTAAATAGCGTGTAATTCTGATAACAACCAAACCTATTTGAGCAAACAACTACCAGGGTATGCAAGTAAGAGGCGAATGGTGGATCCAAATGGTGAAGAGTTGCAGGAATAAGTTTTTTTTTTCTCTTCACAGTTGTAACAATTAATGGCACTGACGTCCGTTACGAAATAACTTTCGTAGTTCAAGAGCGTCAAATTGATACGAGTCAGACTCTTCATAGATTATATTGCAGTTGCAGTAAAAAAATTAAACCAGATTACGTAGGATTTGTTAAGGAATCAAATTGGATAAGAAATGTGGGAAAAAGCCTGATTTCAAGCAAGAGACATGTAAAACTATAAGCAATACTAGCGTCAAAGATGTTAAAGTTACAAAAGATTTGGGGAAGGTGAATGTTAAGGATTGGTTTGTAACATACAAAAGCATTTTAGAAATCGGAGAATGTTCAGGGAAGGTAAGAAATAACTAAATCCCAACACACGATGCCTTCTATTGGAAGGCTTCGATAACTCAGCAAAGAGCAACTTACCTTTTCATGATGTATGGATCCTTCCAAGTCCAAAGACCGCAAGGAGTCCGACAGCCTAAGCGCTGCGATGCCCCCGGCACCAGCCCCACCACCATCTTTGGTCCCACTGGGCTGATAACTCGACAGTTTGGCACATGTTGACTTAGCATCGCACGTGTCACGAGTCTTTGGAGGCCTTGGAGCTTCGGTGGAGGTCCTGGTGGCATCCACTTCCTCTATGGACGCTCTGGACGAGGTCACCGGCGTACTGTGCTTGGTGGTCATGTTCTGCATGTTCCTGTAGCGGTCCAGGAGACTCTTGTCCAGGCCATAGGGGCTATCCAGGGATGGGAAACTGTCGGTGGTTCCTCTACGCGAGCTGGGAGGGGAGGACTGTGACCGAGGCTTCTTTGCAGGGCTGCTGGTGTTGGTATTTGGCTGGAGCCGCGAACCATCTGGGCGTGGAAAACAGAAAACACATCAACATCTTCACCGTAGAACAAAAGTCATATATCCCTACAGGTACAGAGAGGGTAAGCACAATTTATGGATGGTTCGAGTTTGTTGGGTAAGCAGAGAGGTTATTATAATAACACTTTAGTACTCGGCACATTTTAGACGAGCTCTTTGGATGCACTTTGTTGAGACTTCATTTCGGTCTTGGAGGTTTGCCTATAATGATTAGCTCAAAATTCATAAAACTTAACTGACAGCGAAGGCATGATTAAATCAACAAAAGCTAAAAGCCACAACATATTACAGAAAGTATTGTAGAAGCAGAATACAGCGTGGCTGCTACGGGGTTCCTACTGATGCAGGTAAAGTTTTCACAAGATCTATTATAATGGACGAATGACTGGTGAGGTAAATTGGTGTTATTCGACACGGAAATACAGTACATACTTTGAAAATGCCTCTATTACATCGACTCCATGGATGAACATCCATCTATATTATCTAACAACTGCCATTTGGTACTACACAATCTGACATGAAAAAGTTGATAATGAAGCGTAAATGAACAATCAGGGATGCGGAGTTGGATGGATCAGATCCGACACAGACTCCAGGGTCCAGCCAGTTTTCGACTCCCCGATAAAGTCCGTATCTACCGACACCGCCTGTGCAACTCGGAAAACAACTTCACTCGATAACAGACAGCTCTAAAAATAAGAAAAAAACCACAAGAGCGACACCGTAAGTAGAAAACACACCCCAGTCAAAGAAGTCAGGATTGTCGTTGCTCAGGTTGCTGGCAGCCGACGTCTCGGAGGCCGTCCTATACTCATCGTCGGAGGACAATTGGGCGCCAGTTGGACTGGCGTCGTCGCGGCGTTCTTCTACTTTGCCGTCGTCGGCTTCCCCAACAGAGAAGTTGGACTTGGCGACACCATTGGGCGTTGCGAATGATTCCACAGTGGTGTTGGACTTGTTAGAATACGAAGCGTTCTTTTTGTTGTTGTTTGCGAGCAGACTCTTGCTCAGGGGCGTCGAGGTGTCGCGTTCCGCTGCAACGCTTTCGATTGTCGCCCTGCAATGTAAGAAAAAATAATACAGTAGTCGGATGTAAATTTGCCATAGAAAAGACGGGGATTCAATTTCAAATTCACGACGTGACCTTCACGGCGCCGATCTTCTAAAAAACAATCCTCCAATCCCAAAACCAAGAAAGCCATCAGAAGCAAAGATAATTTGCACTACAACTTACGTTTTTGGCAAAGAGTCCTTTTGCACGAGAGAATCTTTGGAGCCGCTGACGGTTGAGGATTGTTTGTCTTTGAGGCTGGCAGCATTGCGGAGGGCCTGCACCCAGTTGTTGCGGATACCTGCGGTCACTGCAGAGAAGACAAACTGCTTCTCCGACCACGTCTGTGCAGACAGTAAATTTGCAGCATTAATGTGTGCCTTCTGCAAATTTGGACCAAAGAAGGTACCCGTAGTCTAAATGGATAATTTACCTCCTGGCTAGGAATGGATCAGTGTATTTATTGCATAAAGCAAACTAGTGATCTGTAACGCTAAGCGGAGTAGACTAGGGCTATGCAATGCAAACCGAAGGTCAGGGTATCTAACACTAGTGTACAGTGGACAAATATATAGCGAATGTACCTATGTTGTTCGCCTACATTAGACCAAAGTATCCAGTGGCTCAGGTCCACAAGCGGCTCTCTGGAGTCACCAGTTTGATACCAGGCGATGACTCCCGTACCTAGGCGCAAAGTCATTTTCATGCTGCTGCTGCAGCTGGATCTAAAGACCTGTTCCTCAACGCGGGCTTACACGACAGTTATTTGTACAAAGTACAAAAAATCCAACACATTGCTGTGGCTGGGTAGACTGCAAAGGCGGGGCTCAGCTTCCGGAATTTTAATTCACTTTAAGCATGACGATATATCTTCTACTTTATGCGAGGCACTGGGCGAGTCGGCGGACGCGACGGATAACATTTTAGTGATCAAGTAGATAAACTAGTTGTGTTTACTAGGACACTAGTGAATATTAGGACGCTAAGGAGCAGCAATAACAAACAAAAGACTGTTGTGTGAACGCGCCTTCCGACTGCCGTGACAAGCAAGCAGCACGTTTATACATGACTTAACATCATCAGTCGCGAAGAAAATCTTCCAAGCGCATAAGATTTTCTCTACAGCCAAGTTCATTTCATTATAGTCCCCTCAATAGGTCGCGAGGTTCACTCACCTTAATAACGAAGCCATAATTCCTGGCGACGTCCACATTGTGGATATCTTCAGCGGTGCCCAAATCAATGATGCCGTCCAGTATGCCTGTGTCTTCTGCGCTCGAGTTGCGGTAGAAGCGGAGGCCGGTGCCTTGTAGAACAAACCAGTACTTGTTCCACTCCTGTGCACAGAACAAAACTAGTAACAGGTGTGAACAATTAAGTTTCGGAAATAAGTATAGCTGCTCTACTTCCATCCCGAAGAGAAAACTGAAAATCAACTGGACACAAAAGTACAATGACACCTAAGTCACAAGAGCCTAAAATCGTCTATTCCTGTACAGTGGAGGTCAACAATACGGAAATTGGACTTAAGGATACATTCAACACATCTTCAGAAGCAATGATCCGAGTTTTTCCATTCTGGATCAGGGAAGTAATATCCTAGAAAGCATTTTACGACAATACAGTTGCTGTTAAAGGCCGTATACAATCACTTCTCAACCAAGAGAAAACTACAACATCGCCAATCAGACACGCACCTTATTGTCCCCAGCTTTGAGCAACCATCCTTTCTTAATGAAGAGCAGGTCCTCTGCAGGAAGGTCCACCCTAGGCAAGCTGCTGGACCCGCTGTCGTCTGCGCCTCCACAGCCGTCGGGAGCTCCACGGACCTGCGAGACGGCGTCGCAAAGTCAGCCGCAGAACTGCACCAGTCCGACCCTCTACAGTCTACATTACACGTCAATTTGCGTACGAATGGCACCACCTGACAGTGGACTTTGAAATTTGACTGGCCGGTAAAGCGTTACTAACTGGCGGTGTTTATTTTATACTATCAAGTCAAAAGAGTTAAGCCAACGGACAGATTATACGAATGAAGAAAAGCTACACGTTGGATTCAGTATTAGCTGTAACAGAAGAAATTATATGCACTATGTTGAAACTCGTTGAGAGGTAACTGAGAAAGTCATCGCGAGTTTCGAGAGCGAGAAAAAACACAGAACACAGCATGTGAAGAAGTAAACACCTAAGACACAATAATCACCTGAGATGGAGGAGGCGTGTCCGTAGGGTCGTTGATATTGTCGAGGTTATTGTCGGTGTCGCGATCGCGGGTGGGTTTGTCTGCAACGTTGCTCTGCAAGCAAATAAATTAAAGTTAAAATTGTAGCACAAAACATTCGAAATCAAATGCAAAATGTTACGCGATGGTCAGAAAGTCCGCTGCGTGCAACTGCTTCATGACAGACAGTGAGCTCTTTGGTACTGTAAAATCTTTCGTGCTTACTGCACTCCTCTGAAACCCTTACAAGAGATACGTTACTCCTGCGAACATTAAGTTTAATTCGATCATGAAGACACCGGTGTAAAGATATTCAACATCAAATCCGTGGAGAGTGTGATGACGGCCAGGCGTGTGCGTGAGGTTGTGTGGTGATGCCACGACGCGAAGACACTTGGTCCACTAGGATGAGGCATATCTACAGCATCAACATGCACCTGCTGGTGATGATGGCATTGTTGGTTGATGGATATGGCGATAATGGTGTAAGTACTCCTAGACCAGAGCAACGAAGTATGTCAGCTGGTGATGGAGGTGATAATATTATGGATGAACGCTAAGATGATGGCGGTAAAGGTGCTCCCCTAGAGTAACACGATGGAGGTGATGAAGTTGTTGTTATTATGGAACAGCGCTAGGGTGATGAAAATATAGGTCTACATTAAGTAACAAACAAGACGCACCTGCTGGTGATGGAGGTGATGGTACTGACGGCGGCGGGAAGAGGTGGTGGTGATAGAGGCAGCGATGTCTTTCAGTTTCTCCTCCCGTTTGGTGGCTTCCAGGTCAGCTAAAACGGAGTTCGCTTCCACTTCACCTAACAAGTGCAAGCAAACGCATCAGAATGAGCGGTGCACTCAAATTGTTTTCTCCAAATTCCAATTAGTCTTTATCAGAACATTGTACGTGGCCTTCTCTCGCTAACTTGAGAGTGCCTCTCAATTTTGCAGTAAGGTTTTGGCACGATAGTTTAGGTTAATTATAAACAGCCTAAAACAGGTACACATTACAACAAATTATAAGGATATTTTTATCAACAATTCACTACATAGGTGTAGCTGTAATGTCACGAAAAGTTAAGATTTTTTTTGTGTACCATGAGCGATAGAAAAACAGGATATAATTCAGAAATATAAAGTTGAAGAACAGTTGAATATTAGGTATATCAATACGATACAAAAATGGCATGTTTTAGAAGTTTCGATTAGTAAATTTCAGAAGTTTGTAGCAACATTCACTGCACTAGTGTTATAGCATCTAAATAACTATATGTGACAAACACTAGAAAAAAGCTAATGAAGTTACAAAAAAAGAGAGGCAACACTATGCCCAAAGTTAATTCCGCCACAGAACAACACTACGAACACATCAGACCAAGCATCTCGACTAGTTTGGCTGAGGATAACTTTGTTGCAATTGCGGTTAAGATAAGAACTAAGAATCGCAAAATAAATGACAGAGATTCCCGGAGTCACCCACCATAGTCTTGTAAATCACTGTCTGTTTTAAGGCACAAACAAATGTTTCCAAAAGCTTAAATAGACAAACAACTGCCATAAGGCAGCCCAGTTTACGGAACCAAAAAAATAAAATAAAGTTACCATTAAATATATCAGCCAGGTGTAGGATATACAACGCACTTCACCCACATCGTCCCACTTGATATGCAGAGCCAACTAAAAAAAATCAAATTTAACCTTGCACCAAGCTTCAATACACCTGACACCATTGAAATAAAGATTTAAAATCATTCTTGAGTTCCTAGAACAACAAATTAGGGGATCTTGGCTTGGTGATCAGCAACAGCTGCAGCGTATAAATTACTCCAGACTTTAGATAATGAACGACAAAAGAGTGACATTTGCAGAAAGGAGGCAAAACCTGGGTTTCGGTCACCTCGGAGCCAACAGTACATGTTCAAAAACGGACAGATTTAAAAACAGGTCCGTTACTGCCGCTATGTGTAGGTCATCCAGAATTGATTCCCGTTGTCAAAGCGATGGAAGTAAGAGAAAGCGCTTACACTCTAAAATAGTCCATAAGAGTAAAGACTGAAGAATCATGCAACTGTTACGAAACAAGGATTCTAAAGCTAACTGCAGGCACTACTCACCAGGCCGGTGAGCTTTTAGATTAGCAAAGGGCAGGGATGTTATTGACCTCGAATCTTCAGGCAAAAAGGAATCATGCAAAAAACGGGAGGGAAAATTGTTCGACTGTTCGAGGATCTTGTCAAAGTCGAAATCGAGAGCAGCTTGTCTAACCAATTTTGCAGAGGTACTTTTAGTTGTTGATGAAACGGAGTCTTTAAGGATGTCAGGAACAGATGAGTACTTTCGACTTCGATCGCTGTTGCTAAATCTACACGATGAAGGTTCGTTCGTTGTGTCAGTGTTGGAAAATCTTCTATGCGTGCCTGGGGTGCTGGACTTCTTCCTCATGAGGAACTGCTGAGACAGAGATGCTCGCTTGCTACATGCAATCCCATCTCTACTAATGTCGTTCAAGTAAGAAGCAGACACTGGAGAAGTTCCATGAAGAGATTCAACGATCTTTGACTGGAAACTGGGAGTATCGGCAGTTAAACCATCGGACTTTACCAATTTCAGGAGTTCATCAGCCGGCGAAGCAACATTTTTATCGACCCTTCCTCTATCGGTAGCAAACGGTGAAGAACTTCGACGTAATCTGGTAGTTAAAGATTGACTAAAAACTGACGAACCGATTTCTTTCCGAATCGCAATCTTTTCGTTAGAATGTAAAGTTTGTCCATCACCTGCTAACTTCCCAACAGAAGCTTGCTTCGAGTTCGCAATTAGCTTCGATGAAGCGCGATGGCGAGACTCGACATCGAGAGAAAACGTTCGGGTTGGTGGAGTCCTGGAACCAATTGTCCTGTTCACCCGTAGCGTGTGCTCCGAAGATGACTTCTTCAGGATGCTCTTGAGTGACACAGTTCTGGGTTCGTACACGGGTTTGTAGGCTCTGTTCAGGGCACCAAATATTGGTTCATCTGCATTGTATTCTGATGAATCATTGCAAATCGGAGCCCAGCCAACTGTG
This sequence comes from Parhyale hawaiensis, assembly GCA_001587735.2. Taxonomy (NCBI): domain Eukaryota; kingdom Metazoa; phylum Arthropoda; class Malacostraca; order Amphipoda; family Hyalidae; genus Parhyale; species Parhyale hawaiensis. Next base: position 55,390,539 of record LQNS02278091.1, on the reverse strand, counting down.
CTCCGACTACGAACAGAATTGCTGATGTTAAACTTGACGGTGGGCGATATTGGAGGTTTCCGTAGTACGATGTCGTTCGAAATATTCGAAGAAGGCTTTCGATCGTCAGTTCGCAGAGATCGGTTAGGTTGATTACTAAGTAAAAGTGAAGCGACGTCTCGAGGGTTACTACTATCGTTACCTGAAAGCAGTTAAACGAAGGCAGGAGTTAGGTTGGGATTACCAAGGCTGCAGAGCGAACCACAGGAAGGGTTGGTATAAAGGAGACAGCAAGAGAAAATGGAGGAAAACATTTCGCATGCACAGGGCTACGTTCCGGGTCAACTACTTTCCAGGAAATGACCGAGATTTTCAATGGTTTATCAGACAAAAACCACTGGATGAACTCTAATTAAATGCACTATTTTCTTTAAAAAAAAGTGACTGATGAAGATCTTTGATTTGCTTCATACTCATTGCCAGAGAAACGAATAATGTTGACAATATAATTATTGATAAATTATACTTTGCGTAAATTCGATGACAATATAATTATTGATAAATTATACTTTGCGTAAATTCGATGACAATATAATTATTGATAAATTATACTTTGCGTAAATTCGATAACTGCTTCACATTCCTGCAAAGTGAAGTAATTTCCATTACAAAGGACAAGAGCATGAATACTCGGGCCGAAGTGAATTAATTTACTTTACGAAGGAACTCATTCACGAAGTCACTTACTTCACGAAGGTCATAAAAAAGTAATTTACAGAAAATTTACAACGTACGATTGGACAAATCAGTGTGCAGCGAACGTACTGCGAGGCTGAGACAGCGGTGCTGCACCGAAAAGCCGAGGACCAACATTGCTGTTTCTAAGTATTTTTTGAGCAATCAACTACTTTATTAAATGCTTATTACACTGATATATGCATTGCAAATAAATTGTAGGTACTAGTTTGTCTGATAAATCAGGGAAAATACTGCCAAGGACAAGCAATAGGTTAATAATAAAGGAAGCAGGCTAGGAAAGGCATACAATGGAGAAACTTTATATCAAGGGCTAAAATCATTGCAGTAGAATTCTATCAAAGCAATATACCGGTCAACAAAGCTCAACAGTATACATCAGGTTTTGTTTCGAGTATGGGAAATAAAGAAAGCGTTGTTCATTACAAACGCAATGCCTCATCAAGTGTCTATATGCGAGGTGTAATTCAAACAAGAAATGACCAGCAGCGCAACACAAAATCTGTAATGGGTCATATTCACCCATTAATAAATCGATATTTTGACTTTCCCGCCACAGTAAAATGAAGAGGCAAAAGGAGGCGGTTTAGCAGTGCGTAATAGCAAGCGAAGCAAATGCTCACACCCGACGGAATCAATCCAGCTAAAGGCACGTGCGCTCTGACGTCAACATTGGGCTGCATGCCACTTTGCTCCACTCAAGAATCACTGCCATAACGACGACAGAAAAAATTAATTAATTTTAAGACGGATAGTTAAAGCTGGGCGAACATCATAATTATTCTCTTAGAGTTTCGTATATTTGACTTTGGGTGAAATAAAATAAAAAAAAAACATGATAAATTTAGGCAGACCCTCTCCATTCAATCGAACTTCTACGGACAAACGTCACTAACGTTAATTAAAATAAATAGCATCATAAGTAACTGGCAAAAGGAACTTAACATGAAAGAATGCAGATGCTGGTTGGAGAGTATGAGAGGAGAAAGAATCAGAGGAGAATGATGCAATAACGAAGGAAAAACCAGAAGTACTAAGCCATCATGGCAAGTCAATGCTCAGCCATTCAACAGCCTACTAACATGCTTCACTAAATAGAAAAAGAAAAACCCATCGAGACAAAAATGTAGCAATGAGGGCTCTGAAAGGTATTGTGAGAAAGGAGCGCACTATTCCCATATTATGCTATAAATATGAAGAAGCAAAATAGTCATATTATTAATATAAGATAGAATACCATGAACCGCTTTAAAACAAGATAATGGAGAAAAACGTTCAATATACTTTTAAGAGACCGCATCCACACACCGTGTGGATAAGAATATAAAATTCCTTCTACGAGACCAAAAACACCACATCAGTAAATAAGTAGCACGGTAATATCAACCCATCACAGCACAGTGTAGGATAGAATCCGCACGCAAACAGTAGTAAATATATATCCCTACAGGAGAAGCAGGATTAAATAAAGGTAGGAGGTAAAACACCATAAAATAAAAAGATTGTTAGCAAATCTAACTATTGCTTGCAGGCCATTAGGCAAGGCAGTTACACTATAAGAAAGCAGGGGGTCAACATATCAAGAGAACTTGGTAGAAACCTTTGGAAAATTAACCAGTATAATGGCCGTGTTACCAACGTCTATATGGATGAAGAATAGACGAGTATTATCACGTTGACGCCACATACATACAGTGCTGTGTGGAGGCATTCACAGGAAGTAAACGGTTCATGCCTAACTGATATTGTCTAATAAGAGATGGAGAAAAACCTACCACGACAAATTGATGGTCAGGGAAGTTGACAGACGCCATCGAGAGCTGCTTTACTTATTCTTAAGCTTTTATTTTGTTAATAACGCGGCGCACTCAACGCTATCTTTGGACTATGCCAATTTCTCACATTAGAAAAGTGCAAAGTACAATTATAAACGAAAAATGCATAGTTTAAAGGTATAAGCTCTCAAACAGCTTGGGGCAATAAATTAAAATTTACTATGCAGCTAAATGGCTATGCATAAGTTAACTCCTTTTCGTAGCTACTTTGATTGCGGGATATGAAACGCCGTCATTACCTTCGGATATAGAGAGCAGGATTAAATAACGTAGCGTAAATACAGAACTGTTCCATGAGTCCGTAGATTTTACAGACACATTTTTTTAAGTTGGTGAATTACAGTAAGAAGTCAGCTTATGCACCCTGTTCACTGTAGTCACTACAGTACTCAAGTTATATAATTAACTAACTGGACTTAACTACATGGAAGCTTTGCCATGCTCTTTAGTATTGAAAAGGTACGCATTTTATCATTTTCACCGCAAAAATATTAACTTCCCGTGAATAACAACGAATTAAAATGAATATATTCTAACTCATATGGTGTAGTACAGTACTGTAACCAAGCAGCAACTACCCAGTTACTGGGATACTGATTATAACAGAGAGAAGAGAGATCACTCACTACGAGGCTGCGACAACGCGCGGGCTTCTCTGTTCAAAGCGCGGCGAGTCCTGAGCCTGTGACTTTGTTTGTCCTGCGTCGGTGGGCTTTCCGACGTCGGTGGATTATCCGCATATTCTGCAACACGGGGAGACGTGTAAGAGGTGCCACAAAACACTCCATACACAAGGTGGTACAAAGTGGCATAAAGTTGGATGAAATTCAGAATATGGCAACACTAATGGGAAACGCTCTGAACATATTGAGAGATTGATATATGTCGATGGAAAAGCGCATCAATTTGTAGTAGGATGGATACTGAGTTACTAACTAATGCAATAGCCTCCAACTATCTATCAAACCACAACGATTTGGTTGTTCACAAGTAGTTAATGCCGAACACATTTTTTTCAGCCATTTTTGTCTATCAAGATACAATGTCTCACAGATATTTACAGTAAGTCCAGCAGGATGCTGACCTGGACTATACTGTCTACGGGCACAACGACAACCAATTACCAAAGAGATAAAAATAATCTGAAAATTTTCGAAGCCAAAACCTTGAAGTATGCGCAGTGCAACGAAAAACATTATTTTGAGATGCAGGAGTCAGAAAGCGTAGAGCCGTGGGTTGGCATGTTGAACCAACAATGGTGAACGAGGCAAGCATATGAGTGACTCCGCGGCCTAGACCGTACAACGCTCGCTATTCGTAGCAACAGCAAGAAAATGAACAAAAACAAAGCTTTCTATACCGAGACACGTCCTTTTTAAGCTTACCAGGAGCGTAAGGAGGCGTGTTCTCTTTGTGGTCATCCTGCAGGAGTCTAGCAGGAGTAGAAGATGAGATGATGTCGGCGGGTGTGGAAGTGGATACGCCCGTGCGGGTTGAAGTTGTCTGTGAGGGCGTGGGGATGGGACTCGACCTGGAGTACAGGAGGCTGCTGAAGGGTGTAGCGCCCGAACTTGAGGGTGATGACGTGCTGCCACTGTACCCTGTGGTGATGGAATCATTGTAAGACGACACGGAGCCCTGCTGCCGGTTTCTGGAACTGTAGTAAGAGTTCTTCTCATTGTTCTTCTCGATGTCGTCACTGTAGGTGCCACTGTCGACGGTCCGTCTTCTCTCTGAAGAAGTGAGATGGTCGTCCTCCTCATTGCTGTTGTCGCTACCATTGCTGCTCTCGGTGACGCTGTCGTACTGGGAGCCGCTCCTGCTGCCGCTGTTGAACTGCTTCTGGTGGACGAATAGCGGCTGTTGGGTATCCAGAGATGGGGCAGAGCACGGCCTTCGGGCGCCCCTCAGGTCTGAGCTGATGCTGTGGAAGCGTACTCGCTGGTTCACGGGCGACTCCATCGTGTTCGGTACTGCAACGAATATAGAGGAAAATCAGCGATGTTAAGTTTTCAATGGAATGCAGACATTACTCTATCTAAACCAGGATACTGGAGACACCAACAAATAGCTATAGAAAATGTAACACAAGTCACTGACAAGTCTACATGAGCCTATATGTTCAAGGGATTTTGTCGTATTGACCACCGGGCTCTATGTAGGTAGTTTGCCAAGATCCTCGAGTTCAAACGTTTCCTTGGTCCTAGAGGGGATACTCAACAGTGACCTACAGAGCATGAGGCCTAGTCCAGTCTCATGACTGTTTGGTAAGCTTCTGCCCTCCTTCATTTCCAATATAATGCAAGATATGCTCGACAGCTGACCTCTGTTGGCAGCGCCGGAGCGGCTGGTCTGGTGCGTGGAGGCAGCGGTGGCTGGACTGCCGCTCGTCTTGATGCCAGGGAAGGTTGCATTTCTCTTGTGTCTACCATGCTGCACACAAACGGGAATTGATTACATGATAAACAATTATGATGTGGCACGTAAAATAGGCAAGAAATTCAGAATGGGAAACAAAATTCCACGAGAACTTAAGTCTCCTGTGATTTTCAGACACTTCGTTGTCGTTTGGTTACGCTGAAGGATCTCGTTTTCCAAAGGTGGGAAGAACCGCGGAGGGTTAAAAACTGGCCCTGTGTATCATACGGAAAACGGAAACCATGTCTTGACAACAGCTTCGGAATATCGAGCCAAAAAATACATAGTTAGACTGGAATCTCACCTTGATTATTTCCGGGAAGACATAAAGCGTATCCTACCAACAGCTTCCGATAAACTCAATAAGCAGCAGAGATCTACAGTAACAGGCACTGAATGCATCTTAAGAAAAGAGAAAGGCCGGACACTTGGCCGTACGAGGACATCGTATTATCAGGGCGTGAGTGCGGACAACTTTCAGTCTTTCAGCATAGAATACGAAAGTTACCAAGTGCCCCAACCAACAGATGTAATCCTCACCTTGTGCATCCTAGGGAAGACAGAGAGGACGTCCTGCCACCAGCGACTCTCCTCCCTGGTGGTGCCCTTCACGAAGGTAACCCTGTCTGGGGAGGTGATGGCCAACGAGAACTGATTGCCGGTGACATCTTCTGCGCTCGACACCTCCAGTACGCGGTTCATGTCGATCACACCTTGTGGGATGGTGGCCGGCTGTGGGAGACAACACTTATTTAGTGGGCGATAAAGGGGCTATAACTTTAATAATTACTAGAAGTAGCTACGTGTCTTTCCATTGATAATAAATAATTTCTAGGGGAACAATATCTGGCTTGAACATGTTTTTTTAACTCTTTAGTGCCTCAATAGAACATCACTTTTTGTAGGAATAACACTACATGTAATGTCATCATATGTGTACTGTAGGCACTAAAGGGTTAAAAGATAATTGAACAATCAAGTAAGAATGATAAACTTACTCGGCACACTGGCATGGGTTATGTGAAAATAATAATCCATATTCTGCAACAAAGTTACAGCTACAACGCAGCAGAGCTCGCATAAGAGCTGTACTATAAAATTTTAAACATATTAAATGGAAAGACATACAATAGCGATATCACCAATATTATGGCAAGGATAATGCAGCACGAAGTATAAAAAATACACTGATAACTAGAATTTTTCCAAGTCCAGGTTTTCAACTCAAGCATTAATACCATAGTTGGGTTTAGATTAGTATGGCTAACTATGTAGTTGCAGACTACTTTCATAATAGCCAGTGCAAATACGCATGTGCTGATTATAGATAATTTCATTAAAACAAGAAAAATCAGCTTTGTCATCTAATTGATGAAGGAAGATCTTTGCTTTCCACGCCGTGGAATAACATCTCAAAAAATCTTTTTCAACAGTTTACAAAGCTCATCAGAAAATACTATGCGACAGACGCCCCCACCAGCGTGCAACTGAGCGTCAAACTATAATGGCAGGCTCGATTATGACAACAACAAATGCTATACATCAAGACGAAGTGTCCGGTTAGAAACCGAGCGGTTTTTATAAGAAGGTATTTCAGCTTCTCCACGCTCCACTACGCAGAAGGATCAACATTCTCTCCGCAGTGGCTTCGCTTCTTCACCAGAGCTTCACGACAATTGGCAAATGAAAAAATTCCTTTTACTAACAGCGATAATGAGCTGCCTTAGGACGAAACTGAAGAATTCGCAGAATAATTAGCATCCGCGACCAGATTCCTGAAAATTCGCGTGGGAAAAACTGAAATTGGATCGCAAGAATTCAGGGAAATCGACAACTCGTGGGTCAAATTACAAGAAGGTAGATGGCGTAACAGACGCAGACTGCGTACGGCGAAGCGTAGCACTGCAGACGGCTGGGCACTTGCGGCCCCAACACAAGGGTGAGACAAGGCCGGAGGCCGCAGACGGCAGAGCACTTGCGGCCCCAACACAAGGGTGAGACAAGACCGGAAGCCGCACACGGTTGGACACTTGCGGCCCCAACACAAGGGTGAGACAAGACCGGAAGCCGCACACGGCTGGACACTTGCGGCCCCAACACAAGGGTGAGACAAGGCCGGAGGCCGCAGACAGTTTTTTATACTCTTGTTGCGGAGGTGCGAGCACACGCAAGTGCCCGGCTGATAAAGGAAGCACATGTTGAAATTTTTTGCTCACTTCAACAATAGAAAAAAAATTGTACCTTTTCCCGTGAGAGCTCAGTTTTTTAAGCGGTTTTTGCGTTTCTTCTTAAACAAAAATTGATTACGAATGCTACTTCACTTCACTGCTTAGAGAAAATACTCTTCAGATATAGTGATAAACTAGAGCACTCGGAGAGCGCATTCCTCCGCCAAGTGAGGCAACGGTAGCAAAAAATTCAAATTGGTTCTGAAACCATAATTTTCTTTGTATAAACTCCAAAATCTAATCATTTGTGCCTTTTTATATTAATAACAGCTTGTTCAATTTTCTTGAAGATCCGTTCATGACTTTTTGAGTTATAGCGTCAACAAACGTTATGACAAACATGAGTCAAACATACAAACGAACAAACCGATCTGCACCAAAATTTGATCATATATGTCTTTTAACATTACTAACAACCCCTATAAATTTCATAAAGATCCATTAATTATTTCTTCAGTTATTGTGCTAACAAGCATAAAATTAAAAACAGTGACAAACGAACGAACGAGCAAACGGATCATTACCAAAATTTAGTCATATACTCTTTGTTATATACCTAACAACTCATGTCAATTTCATCAAAATCCATCCATAACTTTTTGAGTTAGGGCATCGAGAAAAATGAGGCAGACAAAAAAACAAACAAACGGATGGACATATCTTTACCAAAAGTTAATCATCTGTTCCTCCTAACATACCTAACAATCCCTGTAAATTTCATCGAAAACGGTTCAAAACTTTTTGAGTTATCTTGGTGACAGACAGACAGAGAGACAGACAGACAAACACGACGAAAAAATAACCTCCTTGGCGGAGGTAAAAATCGGAAGTGGTTATAAAGAATTTTTGCGGTACTCGGTGAGTGTGTGCATCCATTGGTTCAGTTTCTCTAAACACAACTACAAGGTTTCAAGAGAGGAAAAGGAAAAGATACGGGTATGTCACACAACACACGATCAACGCGCATGGGCACAGCAAGGCTGGAAACAAGAAACAGAAGAGAACAAAGCATCATAAACAGGAGTATGAAAATGGAAAATAGTGATGTAGGCTGAAAAGGAAGACGTCCCGAAAGCCAAGCTAAGGTTAAGGAAACCTATAGGTTTCCTTGAGGTCGCTACTCCTCACAAGATAGAAGCGGTGAGCCTGACTAACCTGAGGTAAGACATAGCATCTATCTTGCATTTTTTTCTGTAAAAAATACAGTACAAAATGAGTTAACTTATTCGAGAGTAGCAATCTATCGCAGTGTCTTCTCAACATGCCTTACCTATGTAATTTATCTATTGTGTATTTCGATATAATTGTCTATTATCCAGCTGACTGCAGGGCCTCCAACGAACTGCAGTATCCTGTGTCGTATAATAAATGACCTTAAATTCCTTCTTGGAACTGCATAACTCATTAATATTTAATAAGGTCATTATCGCTATTACTGTCATTACACGCGTATGAAAAGCAATTATTGTCTAAAAAAAGTTGGTAGCTTTAATTGCTGCTTTTAATGGCAAATAGCTGGAAACGAAACACATGAGCCTCAAAATGAAAAAAAAAATGCGTGCACAAACCTCGGTAAAGCTAGCTGTCACTTTTTACAAAACGTACACGTTGCAAGTACTCGTCACAGTGCAACCCTTCACTGCTCGGTCTATCATATATGACCCGTGCCTATCAATGTTTTATTTCTACCGGTAAGGCAAGACGAAGTCATGAAGTGAAGATTAACGCAGTAGTAAAGATAAGCTGACTGGTTAACTTGAAGAGTATCTCGTTACTATAGGTAATGTTTTTCAATTTACTTTGAAAATTTCCAGCGAACGGGCAATATAATCAGATACTCTCTCTCATAAACATCAGATGTTTGTCAAAAATTTACAGATTGGAATGAGAAGAAGCGGAAAGAAAATGAAGCAAGCGACAGGAAACGAGGGAAACTAGCACGAAAAATCCCGGTTAGTATATAGAGCGAAATATGCAGCCGCGCCGTAGTTGTAAAAAGTAGTTCCTCAATCTGAAAATTTTCACTGCACAATCTGAAATTCTGCTGATTTATGCATTTCATTAAAATTCATTTTACGCACGAATAATAATCATTGATCACACCATACATTATTAAAATGAGACTTACTAGCTAGAAGTACTTTATTTTTTCGTTTTTCAATACCTAATTTTACGGTAAAATATCATCACTGGTTGTAAATAAATTCAACAAGTTAAATGACTGAACCGCGACCAGGCTTATGTTCCGGGAGGTAAGTGTATTGGAGAAAAGCAAGAGGAATAATTGATGAGCGTAGTTTTTTTACACTTGGTCGTAGCGAAACTGTCGAAGGTGCCACCAAAGTGACTCAAATTGTCAAATTGCAGTTCACACGCTCTGGCTGCGCAGAAATCTAAGTCAATGATGGCAGTAATTTATAATCATTAGGAGTGCAATTTTTCAGCTAATCAAGAGAAAGTGTCACTGGCGCCAAAGATCTTCGGCAATTGCATGAGTTGTACAGCTTCTCCCAGAGGAAGGATCTGTCAATCACGGCTGCCTCGAATCATGCATCATCGTCATCCAAGCTTCGTTTGTGTTGCAGCCCACAGTTGCCGAAGCCAGCTATCATAAAGACTTTCTCCCTGTATTCTACAAGGCAATCAGTCACTAAAGCCAAACCGCAAAAGTCAAAACGCGGTCATTAAGTACAGTAATAAATAGGCACAAAGACAGGCTTTCACCCTCGATGGCAGGGCGTTTGGATGGGATGGTCCATGATACGAAGAGGTTATTGCAGCTCTCTTCGGTCCTGCGTTATGCGTAACGAAAATTAATAGATGCTGCTAGCGGGAGTCTGCATCAGGTGGAAAACTGCGAAAATGAAGGGGCGAATAGGTCGGTGAAAACCTATAGAATGAAGGAACGGTCGAACAGGCGGAAAACTACGAAGTTGAGAGAGTGTGAGGATGGAAAACTCCGAAAATAAAGGAAAACGGCGGCAATTACAAGAATAGATGTTAATTTGAGTCGGCAAATGATGAAAAATACGAGAACTTTTCTGTACGGCGCAAAAGGACAATAATCAAACTAATTCCAGGCACACCGTTACAAACAATCACTTTAATGAAGTATAAAATATGAGCAAGACGTGTAATTGTCAAAGCTCAAAGTAAATCATTGAGTATTCACACCTAAATTTATGAACATCATTTCAATTGCGATCTCAAAGGTATATGATGTGGCATTAAAGTTGACACTCTTTCAATACATAAGTGATCTATTTTTCTTGCTACCAATATGAAGTTACGATACAAAATAATTAGTCTATCATAAAAGTGTCCGGTGAAAAGTTCTTGTAGGTATATTAGTAATTGAATAATTTTTCAATAGTCTGAACATAGCAAAGCCTATCGCACGCTGAGCCGTACTTGCGCACAGATATCAAATTCCAGATTTACAGACTTTTGCTAGTAGCAGCAGCTTTTCCTTCGCAATGAGCTTCGTGAAGTTTTACAATTACAACGGGATGCCAGTATACCAGCAGATGTTTTTATATTTGAGTTACCCCATTCATACACACACACCAAAGCAATCCACACGGAAAGCTAAGCGAAGGTAGAGACATTTCTGAAGCTCACTATCTGCAACGCGTTGATATCACCTAGCGAACGGAATGCCCTCGCATGAGCAAGGCAGAAAATTGAATACATACCAAGGATACGGAGCCGGCATCCTGCTCTTCCTGTTACAACCACATCTCTACAAGACACGCAACATCTCTACAAGAATCTTATCGGATGGCTGGTTAAGCGATTGAGTGCTGATCATGCGCGCCGTTCGCAGTCAAGCTCCAGGTATTGATAAGACATAAACCAATACCAGAGGACTTCAGAAGTTCATATCAACGGATTAGAAGAACAAGAAGAAGAAGAAGACTGAGCGAGTGCGGAATTTTCAGGATAAAATATTTTATAAATATACAGTTCATAATAATCACTTCGGGTAGATTTTTTTTTCGAAACTCAGGGCGAAAGAGTCTACGGGATGTGTCGGCCGTAATGCTCCAAATTGAGCTACCAATGTTCTTTTGATTTTGAGTTACACGTATGAGACTAATCAAGTAGATATCTCAGAGTCAGAAGAAACAGCACGAGGCATTGCCTGCACAACATACCAATCTGTACTAAATAATAATTCACGTGTTTTTATTCATTTATAAATAGATTTATATCTTTCCAGTCACGCTCTATGGGAAAAAGATAGGAAGAAATTCCAGTGCGGGGCCAACTCGTGAAACTTTCACGGCTTGGCGGAGGCCTTTCAGGTTGGACCCCTGGAGATTCCACCACAATAAATAAACACATCAGTTCTGTTTAATAATTCACGTCAGGTGTTAATTTTCAGGGATAGAAGCCCGGCACAGGAGACAACAGGGTTTTTCTGAAGTACTAATTTTCTGCTGCTGTCATCTGTAATGACGGCTCGCGCCACTAGTACTCGTATAATTAATATGATTATAACATTTCCAGGTTATTCTACAGCGTCAGACGGAAGACTGAGATTAAGACACAGACATCGTAAGCCATCCAACACGTTAGATTCAGTCGTCAGCATCAGGTGAGAGGCAATGGGTTGAATGGAGGTATCAAACTGCAGTGCTCCTAGGATCAGATAGCGAAATTAGCGAGATATTAAACACGTTGGATTGACTCAAAAGCATCAGGTGAGAGAGTAAAGGTTGAGAGAGCTCATGCGATGTAGAGCAAGCGGTGTTGTCTGCATAATGCGCAAACATTCGTATGACATTCAACACTGCAGGTAGACTCTACAGCATCATTCGCATGACATTCAACACTACAGGTAGACTCTACAGCATCATTCATATGACATTTAACACTACAGGTAGACTCCACAGCATCATTCGCATGACATTCAACACTACAGGTAGACTCTACAGCATCATTCGTATGACATTCAACACTACAGGTAGACTCTACAGCATCATTCGTATGACATTCAACACTACAGGTAGACTCTACAGCATCATTCGCATGATATTCAACACTGCAAGTACACTCTACAGCATCATTCGAATAATATTCAACACTGCAGGTAGACTCTACAGCATCATTCGTATGATATTCAACATATCAAGCAGACTCTACAGCATCAGATGAGAGGATGAAGGTTGAGTGAGTGGCAGGGATGTAGAGCATGCGGTGTGTCCGTCCGGCCGTTCAGCGCAGCAGGCCATTAGGAAGCTAAGATGAGCGTGTAATAGGCAAGGAGCCCCGGACCAGCAATCGTCACACCATCGACATGGCTGTATGAGGAGCGGCGCACATTACGAACCGTAGCCAATTAAGGCGCCCAAGATTACAGCGCCCGGAATTATTGCTCTCTCTCGCTAAAGAATTAGATTAACCCTAATGCGGCGAGCCAATATCTGGTTTAGCGTAGGAATAACATTGTGTGAAAAGATGACAATCGTCGGAACAGGGTAAAAATATGGGGAAAAAAGCGGAATTTTTCCGAGGGCCCTAGAAACGCAATCATAAACCAAACCACGCGCTTGATTTCCACCTGCCTTTCTTTACGTCTTCGCCACAGAGAGATGGCCACGGCCGCAACGAAAGTGATCCGATAACATCCTGTAGTGAAGAAGTTAAACTTGTAGTATTTTCTCAACCAACGTTTTTGAATAGTAATATTCGTATATCTGTTTGTGTGCAATTACGGTAGCGCTTAACTTCCAAGTTCCCATGCCGCTTGAAGGGTCAGCTTTCACAAATAGAATCCAAATTTGTTTGAGAAAAAACCTCTGGGAAAACACCGCAGCTTCTGGAAATACATCACAGCCTCGGAAAACAAATCACAGCCTCTGGAAATACACCACCGCATTTCGTGATACACCACAGCCTTTCGAAATACATCACCTTGTACGGAAAACCATCACGACTGTAGTCCACGCGTGGGCCAATCAAATCAGTAGTCTTCCAGAATAACGAACGACTTTTTTAAAATCAAAATCAACCGACTTGAAAACAACCAAGACCACACGAGGTAGCAGTCCAACAGATGTTACTTGGGGGACCAACCACAACTTGAGCAAATTTCGAAAGCTACCAACAGTTTCATCGCTTACTGCCCGACCAGAAAGATGCATCTGCAGATAGCAGAGATAAGACATCCATCGCTCTGCAGCAGCAGCAGCCTATTCCCAGAGCCACGGGGAAACCGAACAGTCGGCTGCACTGTAGAAATTAATCGATGATCTCTTGTAGGAAATTAATAGATGATGGAGCGATAGCAACTGAACATGGACGAAGAGGCCTGTAGCTACTGCAGCCGGCGGGGCTTGGGTCAGAAGCTTGGAGGTGGATCATGGGAAAGGAAAGACACTAATTCAGAAACGTTACGCATGGGTTGACAGGGAAGATAGCAATTCCCAAACTATACTTGGTGAGTACTGTACCAAAAAAAAAAAACTAACATGCACACCGTATCTCTGGAAGCATAGCATAAAATATCAGGCGACCCAGTCCTTACGTCTTTCTGTTAGGAAAAAGAAACTCACGATAACAACCGCAACAACTATCATGGTTGACATATTTGACACAATTCACGTTCAATTTCCTTAGTAATAAACCGTGCCAATGGGCACATGACTGTTACGTGCATAACCCTTTCCTTTACTAATTAATTTACATTTCTTGTAGGAATATTCCTATTTGCAATGCACGCTATGAGCGAAAGAGTTAAGATTCTGGCAGAGCCGTAAATCAATCACTTGAAATAAACAGAATCGTGAGTGTTGGTAGCGTGGCCTTAGATCGAGTTTCAGATCTTAACCCGAAGCGATTACCATTAAGATCTCAAATTCAATACTACGGAACCGTCTCAAGGGTGATCGGTTTGAGAGTAACGCGCATCACAATTTAAAACATAGAAAGCAACGCTCATGACTGACGTTTGGGACAATTAATTTAAACTCGCTGAGATTAACTGATCTGGATGAAACCGTCTCGATCGATGAGGTCATCGCATAATGGTGAACAGGAATCCAATTGAGAGCGGTCAGCACATTCATGACAACTGGAATTAAGCAATCTCTAAAGCATTCCGGTCTACAATGCGAGGGTTCAGAGAGTGAGCACATTTACGGCAACTGGAATTAAGCAGTCTCGGGGCACAGTGAGTTAGCACAGGCGAGTATCTCTTCAGATTTCATTCGCTGTAGAAGTTGAGCGCTGCGCTCGGAAGAACAAAAAGAGCCGCTCCAAAGCGCTCCCTTCAGAAGGCAGCGATACCAATCGCATAATCTGCAGTAAGGAGCAGTGAAAGAGATAGAAAGACGATAAGATGCCGCAACTCGAGCCCTCCACGGATGAAAAAATTGAAATCAAGTTCCACAGCACGTTTACTTCTGCCTCTAGTTCCTTTCACAGAATAGCGGCTCGCTGACATCCACAGAAAATGCTCTGAGAAACTGAACCAATAGGATTTGCTTACAATCAGTTTCCGACTGTTCGGTCGCCAAACAAAATTGTTCTTCTATGCTGTACTTAATGGCAAGAACTGACCCATAATTGGTCCATGAAATCTCAATATCTTTGGTTAGAGCAAATTGGTTAACATTTTGGTGCCTAAAGCATCACCCGCTCACGTGTTCAATAGTACGTGTCTTGTTTAACATAAGCAGTGAACGGTCAACTGCATGATACAGTCCCAAAGTGTAAGAGCATTTCAATCAACTCTAGAGTAATAAGTGGCTTCATTGAGATTGAGATATACTGCACTGTGTCTTTTTAGCACCCGCGACCGAAGAGAAGAGCGGTGATAATGTTTTCGTTGAAGATTTAAATCACCCTACATTTGTTTGTTTATATGTCTGTCCACCCAAAAAGAGGGAGAAGGAATCGAGCAATGCTCATAATTTTTGCATCAAGTCAGGTAGGTTGACATAGAAGTGAACAGTGCCCAAACTCTACTGTTATAGCTGGCCATCAAAAATGAGGGCGTTGAAATTTGCCCCACCGCGGGTAATTGTCTTACGCCCTTAGACGTTAGGATTGGAAAAAACACTATTTGGGTAAATATTCGAATAATATGCCAGTTTCAGCCTCGAAATACGCTATAACAGGGTATTATTTTTACGGCGCCGCAGTCGGCACCACTCATTAAATCATTACGGTATAATGACAGTTTCTCATCAAGATACCGAACATTAATGTGTCAACTTCAGGAAAGCTGCAGATAATGCCAGCACGCTGCAGACATCCCTGACGTAACGGATGCAGTGAAGCAGAAGCAGCAAGGAAATAATATCCCGACCTGAGCAATTAGGCAGATCATGACCCGATAAAGAAGCGATCGCCGATGGCAGCGCCCATGGCGGCGGCACACATGAAAAGATTAAAAGTTTAGTGTAAATTTGTTCTGTGGGCAGACACGGATGGTTGCCTGCACGCTGAGGTTGGGGGGGGGTGTCGGGGCACCGCAGCTATGGGTGCGTGGTGGTGTGCGCACCCGCTGTGGGTGGTTGCCGGGACTGGTGTACGTCACTAACTTCTGCAGGGATGAATTCGGGTGGTGAGGGACCAACTCTGTGGGTGTCGGCACGGGTACGTACGAAAGAACGTGGGTGGTGGTGCGGCTGCAAGGTTCGACAGGAACGGGTAGGTTCCGTTAAAGGAATAAGCAGTAAAGGTGAATCAACTTAACCGAAACTTCGCTCTGGGAAACCCACACGTACTGGTTCGTGCTGCGGATATAGGCTAAATGGCCCCGGAGGAATGTACGGCTACAGTCGAGCAAACATCGTCAAGAACTATGGTGCCATCGACGGAAGGTTCTTATGCAACGACGCGTGCCCCCCTGGAAAAGGTAAGTACCTTCACGGCAGCTGTGCAGATAACTATCACATGCTGAGTCACCCCATCAAGCGTTGCAACAGCTCGCCTGCCCGGGTTGGCAGTCGAACCTGCAACGTCCAATGTCATGAGTTAAACATACTAAGCTGCAGCTACCGACGAGTGCTAACGATAATGAACGTCACTCGTACCATGACAGTGGCTTAAGTAATCTTCGATAGGTGTGCGGGAGCACAGAGTTACTTCACCATAAGAACTCTGCTGAACGACACATCTTTGAGTGTTTTCTCTATAAAAAAATCCAGAAAGAAACTTCGCCGCAAATCCCAATTTATGAGAGCTGTTTCACCCAATAAATAAATGGAGGCACTGACAGCTACGGTACTTCCCGAAGAAACACTCGGGTCTTAGCCGAGATCCACAGCCCGCAACACAACAATTAACAGAACAGACACTGTGCTCCAGAGAGGAGAGGCAACCCACGGACACACGCCGACACCGTCGACAATGCAGCTCTCGCTCAAATGTCGAGATTTGGATACCATTTAACCATAAAAAACATCCACAAAATGGTAGCAACGAAAGCCACTTCCCCATAACTGAACGCAATGTCCACCATTCGCATGTACTCCAAAACACTCCAGATGGCTAAAGAGCGATAATCTCCAGAGAAAAAGCATTAGCGCCATCGATAAACAAAGTATCATTTGCAGTTCGCGCGCAATCGCATCGATTAGGGAGCAAAAAAGCGTAAATCAAGACGCATCGGTGCGGCAGCTCGAGAACCTAAACAATTCTATGAGAAGCTGCGATGTTATCAGTGCAGCAAGTCTAGAATTTATTGCCCGAAGACGACGGCTCATTTCGCTGGGGTGGACGCGATTGGGTGGAGATAGAGAGAAATTAGACGCACGATAAGGTAGCCAGCCTTGACACATCTGCTACTGTTGCAGCTGCAACCGTAGAAACGGGCGGTAAGACAACCTGCCCAATAGCAGGTTTTAAATATGTGAAAAACACCATTTTTTTATTTGCTTCATGCAGCTGAACGGGTCTATGGAAGTGAGACTAGTAATATCTAGGAGACCAGATATTTCCAATGTGGACACTTCTGACACTCTAGCCGTCTAGCGAATCCATTTGGAATAGCTATAGGCGATATGTACCGTATGTCCAAGCATGCGCTCGGCGGGATGTGGGATGAAGAACAAGACGGACTTGGAGAAAACACTTCATTCACACATCTTCTTTACAAGTATAGTATACATATATAGTGAGCTGCACAAAGAGATGTACAGCGAATTAGGAANATTCTTTTGTTTTCTCCACCCGCTGGGCTGGTTGCGTGGGGGTTTGTTAACCTCATGGAGTTTCTCCGTTCCTGCGTCGCCAGTCTGGTGTGATTTAATAATAATAATAATAATAGGGTACCGGCGTTCGAAACGCTTCGTTGTGTTGGAGGCTTCAAAGAAAGACTTAGTCGGCCTGACAGAGATTTATCGCGAATGAACTAAGATAACAGCCTCTGCCTACGATGACATAGGGAGCTGAGG
>LQNS02278091.1:55321107-55335075 GCA_001587735.2 Parhyale hawaiensis | reverse complement strand
TAACAGGAGACAAGAGGCACACGAGATCAGAGAGCAGGTACGGCGCATCACAACACAGGTGTGGCCTAACAGGAGACAAGAGGCACACGAGATCAGAGAGCAGGTACGGCGCATCACAACACAGGTGTGGCCTAACAGGAGTCAAGAGGCACACGAGATCAGAGAGCAGGTAAGGCTGTAGAGGATGGCGGGTAAGTGCAGCCTGTGCCTGCATCCATCGCGAGGGCGACGCGTCAATCGTGGGCTATCAGCACGCAATTGTTGGCTGCTCCGCAGACTGCACATCTCTAGGCAACTGCACAGCACGACATCGTTTCGACAGACCGGCGGGCCTCTCAGCCTCAGCACGCCAGGTACCTCGACCTTGTTACGGGGTGACACGCCGAGAGACATCGCCAATGTTGTAGCCAGAAATCTCATTCCGTGCACCAGCTCGGCCGATACCTGGAAGACGTTCCAGGCCAATATCTGAACAATATTCCAGGCCGATACCTGGACAATATTCCAGGCCGATACCTGGGCAATATTCCAGGCCGATACCTGGACAATATTCCAATTAGATACCTGGACAATGTGTCAAGCAGATACCTGGACAATATTCCAGGCCGATACTTGGACACTGTTCCAGGTTCCAGGCTGATATTCATTTAAATACAACAGCTCGGCCGATATCTCGATAACGTTGCAGGCGATGCCTATTTTTGCGAATCAGCTTAGCCGATACTTCAAAAATGTTCCACGCTGTAATGCAAACTATGTTTCCCCGCACCAATACTGCCTATACGTTACCAAATCGAGACATAGAATATCTGAATATTGGCTAAGAACATACAACTCTATAGAGAACCTTGTTCCAACATTCAAACAATCGAAATTTCAGACAAGAATCTGAATCACCACAAAGAATTAAAATATTTAATACTTCTGTATCATTTAGTATATCAAACAACCGCTGCAGACGAAAGATAATTGAAGGCATAAAGTGCCATATAATTTTTTTAAACTGCTGACAGGATTTACAGGAACTACGAGGGACATGCGTTCCAAGCTCTTGAGCTGCCACTAGCACGCCAGTGCACTGTTGGCGAAACTCGGATGCAGAATGACTCTGGGCCAATGCAGGAGCCATACGAACAATTTAGCTACCTAACACGCCAAGTCTTCACAAGTGTATACATGGCGGGCTTCAGTTCCAGAACATCGGCGTGACAGCCGTGCAATATTGCCTCGGCAGCGAACCCAACAGCACAACTGCCACGCATGAACCTCACCGACTGATCCCTCCGGACGAAATAAAAGCAACAAAATTCCAAAACTCCTCTCAGTAAACTCAGGCGCATCAGCGGTAAGTATCTTGCGAACTGTAGGAAACTGGCGTGCAATATCGCCTCAGCGAATCCAACTGCGACATCGGTGTTGCACCGCGTGAACCTGACCGATCGATCGATCCATCCGGACGAAATAATAGCAGCAAAATTTTCAACTCCTTTTAGGGAGTCCGGCGCATCAATGGTATCTTCCCGACGGTCGTCTACGGTCACGATATGGAGAAGGATTCGGGCACATGCACGCAACGAATCACCCGCGACTTAGCAATGTTTCCGTCGGAAATTAGCGAGTGAAGACAAGAACGAATAAACATGTACTGGGCTTTCATTCATCAAGACAAGAGGTTTCTCTTCAAGGACAGCACTATCAACACAATGAAATATATATACTTCAAGTAATACATAAGAATAAATATATTTTTGTTCCCAAGTGTATGCATAGTGCCGCCCCATGGATGTGGAGGGGCGGTGATACATGGATAACGGGATTAATTTATGCCTCCTTGGATAACACTATGAAAACTTCCAAGAGGAAAAGGAAGGAGGTCACGTAGTACGGTATGTCGAGAGATATGTGAAACCCATGTATGAGGGTGTTTCCACACCGAATCAACGCGTATGGGCACAGTATGTACGATGAAGAAACAGAAAGGAAGCAAATTCGGCACGAAAGGCATGTTCCGAAGATCCACCTATGGGTTCCTCTAGGGGCGCTATGCTGCCCATAACATCCCGGCACGATTTCAGCATCGTACGAAAAACAGTAATGATAGTAGTATCCTAATCTAAGCCTTGCTTAGTCTAAGTCTGCTACGATCTAATTTACACGAGGAAAGAAGAAGTGATATGTAACACGGGAAAGAAAACAAAGTACACATGCAACAAGTAAGCACCAAACCTTAAAGTGCAAAAAAAAAAACACGATGCTGTAGGCATACGTAGTACGATAAAAATAAAATGAATACAAAAGAAACCATACACGTTTTAACGACCGTAACAGGCTAAAGTAACCAAATAGCCAAAAAGAGAACTTGTAGATCACTCGAAAGTCACAAAACCGTTATTATGTTTTGGAAATCGCTCAATTTGTATTTCACTTTTCCAATCTATCCCAGTGAGTTTAGCTTACACCTGTGCTACTGTTGAGCACATCATATTAATAAGAGCTCCCACTGACAACGTCGAGCACCATCAAAACGTTAGAGCAGGCTCATTTCATTTCATTTTTTTTTTTTAATTACCCGATTTGCATTTCAAAGTCCTCCTTGCTGTACAGTTCGCTTGCACCCCGAGTTCTACTGTTGAAGTCCATCAATAAGTCTCACTGACGACGTCGAGCATCGTCCACCCCCCAAAAAATGCTGATTACCTCAAGACGACACAAAAGCAGAAGCTCGACAGGCTTTCATAAAAACAGCCGCCTGAAATCGGCACTGTTCAGCCAAGGATTTTTTCCCCGCTCACGTCCAAAGAGTGGGAGGAAAAATTTCGCCAGCAGCCAGATTAGTCTGATGCAAGTGTAATGGATGTATTATTTTTGTTAAACAGCTCAAAGCGTAAAATTAGACTCTCGAGGAAGAATAACAAAAGCCAATCAATTAGGTTGATGGAAGAGAAACACGTGGAGGATTTTTTCGAGGCAGAGAAAAGCGAGGAATTAACTGCAGTGACTCGCCGAGCTTCAACCATTTTGCATTAAACTAAAGAGGGTCATGAGCCGCAGTTTAGAAGTTCAATAAAGGACCAACAGGACCATCAAACCTTACGGGCGTTCGTTCCTTGAGGTAATATGATATGAAAGCCCCGCATCTACTGTATACCAGCAGTGACTGAAAAACTTAAGGTTGCATTACCTTACGGGATTTCTTTACACGATATCAATGGTAAAGCATCCAATTGTTGACTGACAAAATCATCGTTAGCCCAGGATGCTTGATTACCTAATGGGATTTTTAGCAAACTTTTCCTGAACATAAAACACAACATGGCGGGCAAAACGTGCATACCTGGTAATGTTATCCTAATACTTATTATGATAGAAAGAGAAGGAACGTCTGGTCTACCTCAGACCGTTGTCCTCTTTAATAAGCACGTCTTTACTCTAGTGCAGGAGTGGTTTGTGGTTGGACGACTAGAATGCAAGAACGACAAAACCTTTCATTTTAGTCAAATCTCAGGGTGAAAGTCCGAAAGCTACGCAAAACTATGTCAGCCCCAATTTTAATAAAAGTTCAATTACAACTACGAAGCGGAAACGAAAATATGAAAATTCTACAAAACTCTCATCATCTGCAACAACGGAGCTATAATTTTATTATTTTAAACTATGAAAATTCACATAACACGAATCACGTAAATATTTAAAAACACCGAAAGTGGAAATAAACACACACAAGCCACGCCGATTCTCTGGCGCACTCCGAAGCATTCACATAAAACAACGACCTCAAGGCAGCAGGCAGACACCGACAAAAGCGCAGTCTGGTACTCCGGTGTTTAGAATCACACGCAGAAAACAAAATTCCAGCAGGGAAAGTGACAAGTTGGCTTTGTTATTGTCTGCACCATGCAAGGCCGCTGGAGTTATTGAAGCGCAGGTAAAGAGAGCGAACGCCGTGCACTACAGGACGACCTCGGGCGTATATATGACGCGTTACGCAAACGTGCAGCTACTCGTATTTCCCTGCGCCGACCCAACGGTCTACGCAGCCCAAATTGATTGAAGTAAGAAATCGACTGGAAATTGTAATAAAAGAGAGACTGTCACTGCTGCAACTGGACGAATCCAAGAGAACTGCCGCCCAAAATCAACCGAAAATTTGTAATAACACTATTATAAGAAAACTCATTTTACTCCAGAAACGGAACGAACCATACAGTTTTCGGCAGAGCTCGATCGCATATTTAACATGAAGCTAAGAGGTAAGAAGGTAAAGAGCTTCGTAACAAAATGAAACCAATATAACGGTAGCTAATTTGTTATTATTATATTCCTAGTTTAAGCCTCCCTACCCACAGAGTACACTGTGATCCGAAGAGAAGAAGAAAGATGGGACATGAAGAATGTCAAGAGAAACGTGGAACCCATGCGCGACTCAACGTGCATGAGAAAATGGTAGCTAAAATTATTTTTCGTTATTATATGTACATAATCGCTTATTAAGTGTCTCCGGTTCAAGTAACAGATTCATGAGAGGAAAAGAAAGGGACATGACTGTAATAAGTGAGGTGCTTGCAAGGAAGAACATCTCACATGGAAAAATTAAGTCAGGCATGAAGAGGTACGACACAGCAAAGCTTGTCAGTCGAGTGCATGACAAAGCACAAAAGCTGTCCCATTTATAGCAAGTATGGCAGAAGCTCCCATTTGACGCGATTCCAATTCGCGTAATCGCAATTTGCGCGATTTCAATTCATGCCGCTCTAAATTCAAGCTTTAAATTTTGAATTAATAGCTCTTAATTCGTGCTATTTTGGAAGCCTGCAATGCCACGACTTAAGCACTTCTGCTTACTGTATTACAACCACTGCGAGGTCGCCGTCACGGCAGAGCGATCGCACGGTAGCATGAGCAGAAGCAATAAGGAAAAGTCGTGAGTTTCATGAAGTCCATCTGTCGGTTCGTAGCATAAGCTCCTTCACCACTTGGTTGCTATTTGGAAATATAGGTGCATTCACTGCCATTCCGTCCCGTTCCAAATATATGGTTATTCCCAAAAAAGCTAATTTTTGATGCGGATAGCGAAAGGTCAACATTAAGTCAGCCACTATGTTCATGTAATTCATCAAGGCATGCGTAAGTAAGCCAGTCGGCTTCATCGTTCATCTGCAGTTTGGTCCCGAGATGAAACATATCATCGGCTCTTCCGAAAATCAGTTGATGCGGATCAACGGTCGACCGAATGGCTCTGTAGGCGTTGAAGTCAAGCGTGAACGGCTCTTCTAAGTCGCGTTTGGGGTATCTTGGAGCTATTTGGAGCTCCACTTGAAATCTACTTGACCCCAGACAGCCGGGCGGGTAATTTGGATGATAATGAACAATAATAAACACAACGATAAGCGTACTACGCGTACATTAATCAAAGCAACGTCCACTCGTTCCCATATGTCCGTCCATATTCTTCCAATCCACTTAGCTTTCCTCCGGGCCATCACACGCGCATCGATCGATAATCTTGTTCGTTATCGTTTACCAAAGAGTACAAGAAAGCTCGTCCATCGGTTCTCATATCAAAATCATTCTTCTACTCAAGTGTTCAGCCTTACACCAAGGCAACCGCCTACCCACCGGTTGGCTTCCGCAATCGTCCATCCCTCTGCCACAGCGTTCAGGGCCTCCTATATCCACAGGTTCTCTCATTCGCTCACAGCAACAGCGTCCAGCTTCGGACGGATCCATCAGTGGACCGGCCGCTTGCTCTCTCCAGCAATACTTCACGGCACATGCAGGTCATCGCGGTGACTATCTCGACAATAAAATTCTTCCTGGCTGAGCAGGCGACCGCAGTGAGGGACGGAGAGTCACGGACGGCGGCGCCAGCATCCCATTGCCAACACGCAAATGCACTTGCATGCATTCAAGCCTAAAGCTCGGGGTGGTGTGGGGCCCAGCTGGAGGTCGAACTCACGTTTTGGTATCGTCGGTGTGTCATTGATAACAATTATTGTTGTATATGGATGCCCCGCTTGAAGAACAAATGGGACACAAATTAGACTTGAAGGCACGTCACATTTCACTTTAAGAATACGATTAATGTAAGAGTAAATAGATAATGAAATAGGTATGCACGGAGGTGTCTCTTTTCAGCCACTGTATAAGTAATCCATGTAATAAAATAATTATAATCATATCAGTCGCAGAGACGAAGCACGTTTGAAATTAGAAACTCTAGCTCTGAAAGCAAGTTGTTCCTTCTGAGACTGAAGTTGCGTAGTACACTACGTAGGTACATCACGAGCCGGCAGCGCGAGGACGAGCAGAGTTAGTTATATAATGGAGAGGAGAGGGAACTCACTCATGAAGCAAAGGAACAATATATCATTAAAGAAGAAGAAGAATACAAGGCTGTCAGTAGAAGAAAAGGAAGGCAGAGCAATTAACAAGAAAGATATGGTCGAAAGCCTAGCTACGGGTAAGGCAACCTACGAGGCTCTCCGGGTGCGTGACGACCTGTTACTGTAAGGATGGACGAGAGAGACAGTCTAACCTAACGCAGTGTCGTAGGGTGCAATCTGCTCCCACTGAGAGCGACCATCAGAAAAATAATTGAATTTTTCTGTTCTAAGACAAAATAAAAGAAATGTCCGTCAAATTATCACGCTCGAACGATAACAACACCAGCGAGGTAACTCTGGCGGTGTATCATCTGCTCCATGAAAGTCCATACTATGACTGGAAAGCCAAGGCGGTCCTTCATACGCGTACATTTTGCGTGCGCACAAATCCGTTAATTTTTTCGCATGATTTTTAACTGCTTTCGCCGCATGTCCATCGTAGGGAGGAATGCGCAGTATAGGCAGGAAGGAAGGAAGGAAAGAAGCACCACAGCCGTAACTTTCAGTTTCCCTTCACCTAACCAGCAATTATTGTCCTGCAACAGCTGCACTAAGCACCACCAAAGCTCATCAGGAGGTCTTCAGTTTGACTTTCGCACGCACGAAACCGCTTCCAAAATTTCCCACTGCTGCTTTCTAGCGAGCGAGAGTCCGTGGCCCTTGTCGGCCGTCGAAAAACATCCAGCTTTCTTCGTTCATTTTCAGTAAAAAAAAATTAAGGCCGCTTTTAAGTCGGCACAAGACAGTAAATAGCGGCACACGGCCGCATTGCGACACATTACACGATAGCCTCTCGCAAAAAGCAGACTAGGAGCCGCAAAAGTAGTGCAAGTACCTAGAAGATACTGTTGGGGTAACGCAGCTTCGGTGCTTTGTTTCATTGTAATCATCGAAACATGAGTGGCGAATGTCAACCTTCCTTGTGCCAACACCTAACAGACATGCACCAAGGGCGGCACTGGTATGACTCGAAAATGTCAATTTTTCAATAGGCTTGTGACATTTTGAGTCAACATAATGTATGCGGTCCTGGCACATTTAGTCAGTATTTACTGACACCTTGAGATCGAAACGGTGTAGAAAAAGAGGAAAATTATTCCTTTGGCCAATATGGTGGGCTATGAGTATGACTTTTTTTGTGTTTTTTAAAACACAAAAGCACTCGATGACGGAAAATCACCCACGGCCTCCCTTGGCAACGTAGGCAAACAGAAATACGATTATTTTACATAATTGGATGTTCTAAAGTAAGTTCTGCTACCGTCCAAAATAGTAAGAGTCACTGATGTTGATATATAAATTACCGGAAAAAAAATCACTGATGAGAGTAGATGAGTGGCTCAGCCTACGTGAATTCAATACTGATGAGATACAAAGAGTCGCTTGAATTATTCAGCGAAGCACGAATAACTAATTCTTAGCCCGTTCGCCAGAAAAGGTATCTCTAGATACCACCTTCAATTGTACGCTTTCAACACCACCATGGGTTGTATCATCCACTGCAAATTTTGTACGTACAGTACCTATGTTCAATAGCCAGAGTAAAAGACCCTGCCAGGGTTTCACTAAACTCACAGAAATTCAGATTGAGATCACCTTTTGCGTATCAACAAATCGTATTTCGTCAGAGCATACAAAAAAATGTACCCTTACGATAGCAGGGTATCCCTAGCGATTGCGGTAGCTAGCTTGTGATATTCATTGCAAAACTCCGCTTGCCTAGAGGAAAATAGATTTCTGAACTGAAACACAGCGGGAATTGAATGAGTGTGTCAATGAATGGCTAAGTTGAATGAAAGCATAAATGAAAGGAAGGAAGTGAAAAAAGAACGAGGTGCAGGAAGGAAGAAGATGATGGGAAAGGGAGGGGGCACGTCGCCGCGCTGCACGTTTTCAGAGAAAGCTCAAAAGAGAAGGCCAGACAGCCGAGGGTGAGACAGGGTGCTGATGAAGTTCTACGGAGCACCACTGTAGACGACCGCAACTAGGTATATCAGGACGGTCCTAAATTCGCAACAAGACTGACAGCGTCATCCCAAAAGCACACGGACGACATTCCTCTCATTACGGTGATTATGTAAATTCTACGATAGTCCTTCCACTGGAATGATTACGTAATTTCTACAGCGCATAGATGAAGATTCTCCCAGTAGTAAACGCAAAATTAAAGAACTATGTTAAGTTCTACCGGGCATGGATGACGAATGTCGACCTTCTCCACCTCTATATACAAAAGGTTAGCATGGACTGAGAATTGAGTTTCCGAGCCAACGGCCTAAAATGATGTGAAACAAATAAAACCAGAAAAACAAAAGTTATATATCTTCCTGATATAAGCCTCTCTATACCCTCAAGCTTGATGCGATTCAGAGAAAGGAAGACATAGGGTCAAAGTGCATAATACATCACACAAACCGAGAAATCTATATACCGACAATTGACGAAGAATAGAAGCAGTAGCAGCAAGGAGATTTAATACAAAGGAGGGAACCAGGAGCCCCGTCCGTGTAGCTCAAGTTTCCGGGGTGGCTTAATGGTGTGGCTGCTGCCAGTCGCCGCATGCACTAATCGCATACGGTATAAGTACATCAGTCTGTTTGTTTCTCCCGCGTCGCTTCCACAATGTGATTAATGTGTGCCCGTTCGTTACAGTCGCCGGGTGCCAGAGGCACTCACTTTCATGAACGCGTCACAGCCACACCGGAGTGGTTGGAACGCTGGCAGGGCGAGCCTTAAGCGACAGGACTTCCTCCTCCCTATGAAAGATTCTCCAGGAGCAGCAAACAAAGATAATCAGTGTAGTCTAACTACAATAAAAAAGCATAATGAGCATGAAGGGAAAGACGACCCCAAAGCCAATTACTGACGATAAGGTAGCCGGTGGAGACCCATGCAGGATACAGCATGAAGTGCCCAGCAAATATTCGTAATCGATTCTACACATAAAACATGTGGCAGCTTCCTTCTATTTGTGCATTACACACAGCAGGATATGCAATTGCAACACAGGTTAAGTGTTCACAAGCTGAGCAGCACAAGCCTCGTGGCGTAACGCCATCACCAGCGGTGGGGGGAGGCAAATTCAACGTTGGTATTTTCTATGGCCATCCAACCCTAATTTTTTGCATTTCTTACATATAGGTCAACCCATCTGACTCTCTGCAAAAAATTATGAACATTCCTCAACTCCTTCTCCCTCTATTTGGGCGGACAAAGAAATATATATATATAAATATATAAGTAAATCTTCAACAAAAACAATACCGCTTTTCGTTTCACTCGCGATTGATAAAGATACAAAACACGACATCGATGAATCCTCTAAAGACAAACTAAAATGTCAGTTTCTCGTAGGAATAGCCTTATTTGCGACGTCCGCTAAGAAGGGCCGTGGTCATCATACGTTCAAGAGTTTCAGTAAAGTGCTCCTACAGACACACATGCGACTTCTTCAACGCTATGTAGCAGTCAGTCTTTGAATTCATAGAGTGCTGTATCTTTACAGTCGGCATAGGATGATTCCATACCACTCCTCTCACGCAATACAGGCAGCATGGACAAAATAACAACAGCTTAACGCCTGCAAGAAAGCAACAGAGAAGGTGCATGCACAGGAGCCAGACAAGCAACAGAGAAGTCCTTTTTCTGCAGTTCCGAGACGGGGATGCAACACAACGGACATAGAGGGTCGTGGTGCAACAAAGCCTTCCATGACGCATCCATAGAGACGGGAACCTTTCTTTACTACCGTTCTACCGAGGTTCTAGTTAACCTATATTAACCCATTAATGCAGACAATTAATTTATTCTGGAGCATTCATAGCGCTCATTCTACCAGAAACAAAAGTTTACTCAATGAGTCAATTCGTTAGCTTACATCGAATAAAGGAATCTTTAATTCGACCATTTTGAGCGAGATAATCTAATCTGATTAACGTACGTGCGACAGGAACTCTGACCTTGAGCTCTCCATTCACCAATTTGGATCGAGTTTCATGCATTAACCCTTTACTGGGCGAGTAAAAAACGCTCCACTAAAAATAGAATTAGAGAAGTGATCGTAAATGGTCACTTGTTTGGCAAATGGTTAATCGCAATTCGGTTGCATCTGAGACATCCGAAACTTCAATACACAACGTTACCCGCTACACCTACACATTTTCGCCGTATATCCATTCATTCATAGCGATATTTTATCTTATCTAAATACGGGGAGCAGTTCGGCACCGCTTTGTACAGTGAATAAAGACCAGCTACATATCCTGAGCCACTAGTTAATACCTAGTAGCTACTAGGACGGTCAAAAAAATTCCGTTAGGGTTATGCCCAAAATCTACGACAGAATCGGATGGAAACTGCACCACGTGCAGTAAGTTAGTTAATCAGAGCCGCTCGGACACGCTGCACCGCCCAACAGGACCGAACAGTCCCGTCTGAAATAGTGCTATTAATTCTCCCGAAATTCGATGCTTGATGAGGACTTCAAAAGGTCAATTTAATCGATGGAGTTTAGGATGTTGCATCAGTTGCCATGGTACACTGAGAAAAGTTTCGATGCACGTAGGTGTTTCACAGAGAAGCATCAGGATGCACGTAGGTGTTTCACAGAGAAGCATCAGGATGCACGTAGGTGTTTCATGGCGTAGTTTGGTGTGTCATCGCAGCAGACAGAAAAACATATTTCAGTCAGAAAAACATATTTCCGCAAAAAGAAAGTGAACAAAAGCTTTTTAGTTTTGTTACACGTAAGAAATGAAACGCGGATACTTACTAACACGCAGACCGCTATTGTAATTCGAAATTTAATCTTTTGAAGTGCATCACTTTTACCTGTTTTTGATGCATCTTGGTGCATCATCAGCTTTGTCCCAAAACCGAAACAAATAAGTGCATCAACATGACCAAGTGCATCATAGGACCCTATATGCATCATCATGATGCACTTTCTGTTTATGATGCACTTTCGTGTTCCGGTTTTGGGAGAAAAATGCGTGTAATTTTGATGCATCTAAGTGCCGCAAATATTCTCTCGGTGTATGTAGCAATCAAATTTAAACGATGCTTATCTGGTCACAGCATTTATCAAGTAGCCGCTCAAATTTCGTTGAAGCTCGTGAAGTTGGTGCACTCTTAAATTGCCTGTCAAACTTCAACGGAGCTTAAGAAACTACGGCATTTGTCATGTTAGCTCTCAGATTTCAACGAAGCTTCTAAAGTTATGGCAACCACCATGTTGGCTCATAAACTTTAACAGGGCATGACGATAATTTTGTAAAGAAATATTTAAATCCTATAAATTTTGCTTGAAGTAAATCTCTGTGTAACGGTCTATTAGGTTAGGTGAGAATATTCAACTACTTATGTCCTATGTGGTCAGGACCAGGCACCAAAAATGACGTTTCGGTAAAAAAAAATTTACCGTTTTGCGGCAAAGTCCAACAAAATTTCCTTTATAAAAATATTTTTTTTACTACTCTGAGAGATCATATGAAGTTGCGTAATTCATCAACTTATCTCTCAAATTTCAACAAAGCTTACGGAGTTGCGGCATTTGTATTGTTAGCTTTACAATTACATAACAGGATGTAGACCGAACGAAGAGGCCAAGAAACCTACGTTAACTCACTGTGCAGAACGCTATACAATCACCGTAAAGAATGTATGAAATGGCCGTGCAGAAGTGCGATCGTCCAGTAAGAATGTGGCTAACCACGTGGATTTTACTCCACAAAACACTAAACGAGCGTCGGAAATGAGGAACATATACGCTTCATTAGGAGTGCACAGCGCGAGAGGTACACGCAGCAAGCTATGGTGCAGCGCTCCATAGTCCTATCTACATACTTTACGATGGGCAGATACTTAGTACCTTTCCAACGAGTCACTTATGACGCAAGAATAAAAAGAATCAGGTCAACATTTTTTCAATAAAGGATTAGTGAAGGTGCAAAATCAGATTATAGAATAGTTTGAGCCTCAAGCTCTACAACTAAGGTGGTCTAACAGAGGAAGATATAAGGGACATATAGTACGTCGATAGAAACGGAGAGCCATTGCACGATGTTCACACACACGATCACCGCGCATGGGAACAGTAAGTTGGGCAAGAAAAAGTAGCAGCAAGAGTATGAAACGGGAAGGAAACAAAGTGGCCACGAAAGACAGACGTCCCGAAGGTCTAGCTAATGGCTAAAATAACCTACACAAACCCCGTGGGGTCGTTGCTCCCCATAACGTAGGACGGGCGAACCTACACTAACATAACCCTATGGCCTTATGACCCATCCTATGCCCCCTAATAGGTAATGCAAGTGCAATGAAACATTCTATCACATAACGTGCGTAAATAAAACTAATTACAATAATTTTCACTCGACCTGCCTAGTTTGTGAGCTTTCCTGGGTAGAAAGAACAAAAAGAATGAAGAGGGCAAGAAACCTGCGTTAACTCGCAGTGCAGAACCAAATAATAAACTTTTACAACAAACAATTACGTTGAATATAAAAAACAAACTTGATACTTTGGATTAAAATGTTCAGCGTCGGATTCTTTCGAAGAATTCAAAATGCCAAGAGCCTGACTTCTGGAGTGATAAAAATGCCGCACTAGAATATCGCCCAGGTCAGCTACATAATGGAAACATTAGGTACTTGCGGCACGCGTTCACCGATTGAATATAAAATAAGCGGAATAGAATAAGGGGATACTTCAAGCGGCCTTCTCAAAATAGCAAGAAATTTTTACCTAGGCCAGAACCGATACCAATACGTATACGGAGATATAGCTACATTGTAACCCTATAGCGGGCAGCCGAAAAACTCTTTCATAGAGCGAACATTATAAGAGTAACTATGTATATATGGCCACTTTTCTGTTAAGGAGTTAACCCTTCCGTGCCTGAATTAAGCATCACTTTTCGCAATAATGAAAGGGATAAAACACTAGCTAAACAAATTCTATTTCATGTTACTTAACCCTTCACCACTCAGGTGGACCTCTCATCTCAGTCTCAAACGGTGCTATTGAAATGAAAAGGTTATGGTTTATGTTGACAGGCAGGGTTAAAATAGCAGGCGATGTCGCAAAAACCGCAACTGCAGTAGTGAAAGGGGCCAAGGCGCGGTATGTTCCACTGGACTGAAAGTCAGCACGGTCTATTCTACTGGACTGAAAAGTCAGCACGATCTCTCCTACTGGACTGTAAGTCAGCACGGTCTATTCTACTGGACTGAAAGTCAGCACGGTCTATTCTACTGGACTGAAAGTCAGCACGGTCTGTTCCACTGGACTGAAAGTTAGCACGGTCTATTCTACTGGACTGAAAAGTCAGCACGGTCTATTCTACTGGACTGAAAAGTCAGCACGGTCTATTCTATTACACTGAAAGCCAGCACGGTCTATTCCACTAGACTGAAAGCCAGCACGGTCTGTTCCACTGGACTGAAAGTCAGCACGGTCTGTTCCACTGGATTGAAAGTCAGCACGGTCTGTTCTACTGGACTGAAAGTCAGCACGGTCTATTCTACTAGACTGAAAGCCAGCACAGTATATTCTACTAGACTGAAAGTCAGCACGGTCTATTCTA
>LQNS02278091.1:55299988-55320240 GCA_001587735.2 Parhyale hawaiensis | reverse complement strand
AAAGCCAGCACGGTCTATTATACTAGACTGAAAGCCAGCACGGTCTATTCTATTACACTGAAAGCCAGCACGGTCTATTCCACTAGACTGAAAGCCAGCACGGTCTATTCCACTAGACTGAAAGCCAGCACGGTCTATTCTCCTAGACTGAAAGCCAGCACAGTATATTCTACTAGACTGAAAGTCAGCACGGTCTATTCTACTAGACTGAAAGTCAGCACGGTCTATTCTACTAGACTGAAAGCCAGCATGGTCTATTCTACTGGACTGAAAAGTCAGCACGATCTATACTACTGGACTGGAAGTCAGCACGATCTATTCTACTGAACTGGAAGTCAGCACGGTCTATTCTACTAGACTGAAAGTCAGCACCGTCTGTTCCACTGAACTGAAAGTTAGCACGGTCCATTCTACTGGATTCAAAAATCAGCACGATCTATTCTACTGGACTGGAAGTCAACACGGTCTGTTCCACTGGACTGAAAGTCAGCACGGTCTGTTCCACTGGACTGAAAGTCAGCACGGTCTGTTCCACTGGGCTGAACGTCAGCACGGTCTGTTTCACTGGACTGAAAGTCAGCACGGTTTGTCCCACTGGAAGGACGCTCAGCGCGGCCTGTTCCCGAGGAAAAAAAACTCAGCGCTCAGTAGAAAACTTCAGCTAATAATACGCGCCACTTAAAAGCTAAAGCTAAACAAGCTTCATTTCCATGTACACACTTCCTTCGTTGCCGTATGCATGCGGCGCATCTCTCGGCATCCGCATCATCAATACCGATGATGGGAGCTGTCGGCAGACATAAGAGCAAACCTATTGTCATTAACGAGTTGTCTTGTTGTTGCCGCGATGAAGATAACGCAGAATGAATCGACAATGTTGATCACAATGCGCGAGGTGTCACCGACCTTGGCGAGTTGCGGAGTGCTTGGGAAACTTCTGGGCGATGCATCGAGCTGAACACGAGATCGTCTAAAATTGCTCCAACGACTCCTATACACTTCAGTAACACTTAAAGCTGAGCATGTATGGACGAAAAGGGTGACCCAGGCCCTAACACAATTCTCGGCCGCCCCAGAAGCTAAAATTATAACTCAACATGTTGGGGTGGCCAACGTTCGCGAAAAAGTGGAAAGCCCAAGCGAAAAGAAAAAACCTGCATGGGATCAATAAGACGGAAAAGAAAGAGAAGAACAGATCCACGATAGTCATGAGCAGGAAAAAATATCCAAAGCACAGTAAGAAAGATATGTGCCTAACGTAAACAGTTAGCAATAAGGTAACCCATTTGGTGCCCGCGGGGACACTGCTCATATAATACAAGGCCTTTTCATGCCTCACCATTTCGTAGCTGATGCTGGAATTAAAAACAAACACAAATCACTTTAATTTAAAAAAACGCGATTAAATGTAACAGTTCAATAAAGGATCAATTTCTGTAGCGTGGACTCTTCATTTAACCTTCGAGTGTCCAAAGACGAAAAGAGGATACTGTGAGATGCAAACAAAGAAACTTCATCAATGTCTAACTCAAATTTCAATCAAATAAATTTCTATTTAAAATAACGCAATTCACATAAGAAGAGCAGTCTAATAAAAGACAACTGAGAATGAGCTTAAAATAGAAATCGCAGGTTAATCTAAAATGTCACAATTTAAAACTAAAATGGCTGGGCAGGGTGACAACGACAGACAACTAAAACCCTTTTTGTTGCACAGACGCCGAAAAAAAACTTTGAAAAGTGTCGGCAGTTATGTTTACAAAAGCTTCATATTACAGTTGTAGTAGTGATGCCCCAACATGTTGGCGTGCATGATGTGGGCACCGTAGTACGCTACCTACAGCTAGAATAAGGATTCAACGATTAACCCCTCAGTGCCTTAATTCTGTATACATAGGGTGACTTTACGGGAAGTAGTAATATTCCAACGAAAAGTGATGTTTCACTGAGGCACTAATGGGTTAAAGGCAGTCTGAGAAAGGTTTAAGAACTATGAAATATTTTCGTCTTCTAGGGAGCCTAGAGAAATTCCGGGCAACTTAAAACTATTTTACAATATGTCCATACGACAGTGTACACTGCACCGAGTTCGCTTCACTGTGCTTGCATGAGATTGAGATGCTGCAAATGGATATTTATCTACACAGCCAAACCTAACACACGCCTGCAAGGTCACCAAGGTATTACTGAACTGACACATCAATAATTCAGCATCCAAACCACGCGGATCCGCTTGCATAAGGCACCAACTGTAGCCAAGCAGAGGCAATTGGATAGGACTTCCTCGATAGCAAAACGTGCCCACGAATTTTCAGCAATTAGCTTCTTGAGGAACGAGGCAGTGGAGTCAAGGTCCAGCACGCAATAGCAGAAATGAATTGCACTTCACCGCAGCCACCCAGCGGAGATCAAGAGTCCGACAGTCACGATCTGAGGAAGAAGGAAGCTGTGCAGCCTCCGCAACACGTCCTCTCACCTACAGTCATGGGCTACCCTAGACTCACACGCTGGGCCAAAAATGGTGAAGGAAGAAAGGTAGGCGTAAGACAAAAGCGAAAAGCTTCGAACTATGTGCAAATAAGGGAGAGTACGTTAGAGAAGATAAAGAGATTTAACGATTTGCGTAGTTATTCGAAAAAATGTCTCAATGCAGTAAAATGAGGAAGAGAGCATCGCCCAAGATGCAGAAGAGAGGCATCAATTAAAGTTCATAAAATCAGCCCTGCGCGGGTGAGACAAACCGACGATTGTATACATTGTACTCCGAGCAGCAGCAAGCCTAGTCGCAATATCAAAGAGATATTACAACAGACGCGCACACAGTGAGGGAAAATGAAAAAGAGAGACCGGGCTCGCAATCTGTAAGACTGAAAAAAAAAACGCGTAAATTACATTGAATTGTGACATATATGCAATAGAATTGTGCCTCAATATCTGCACATGATACAAATATAATTCGCATGATAAATCTACTCTAGTTTGAAAAAGTGAAACGCATGAAGTATAAGCTGCTACAGTGCATAAATGATGTAGCAGGCACTACTGAACTAAAGAGTTACAGTATATCTTTGTAGGCATTATAAAAATAGCTTATTATCATCAGTAATTTCCACATGAATGTCGAAAATTCAGGCAAATCTCGGGCAAGAGGAAAGAGAGAACACAATATAGCTATATTAGATATATATATATTTGGATCATCCCTCTACGCGTCTACAACAAAAAAGGACCATTCGGGCACGCTTGAAACAGTGCTGGTCATCCGAAAACTGAAATCTAATACAGACGGTAACGGGTTAAGAAAGCAAGATCCTCGAAATATTTCTAGGGAATAATACAACCTGTCTAGACGGAGAATGCATGCCGACAACGAAGCCTGAAGCATCTCGGGGGCTGGCAGTGGCAGGGAGCCACGAGCCCACGACGTCTGACGGCACCACGATAGAGCGGCAACAGACTCTCTGCAGCTGGGGAGCGCTGGGTATGTGCAATTCAAAAATAGGTGGTCAAACGAAGAATGAATGTTACGTTCGCAATGCAATTCATCCTATTTCTAAAAGAATTCTTGGCGGCCCCAGAAGCAACGTTTCGAGTAACTTCCAGGCGGTTAAAGATTCTGTTCGGATTGAAAAGTTTGGCTACTTGGTGCTAGCGAGACAATTATTTTATTTGTTTTATTTCCGTGTTGCCCGAGAGAGAAATAGAGACACTTTGCTAATGATTCGTCTTGTATAATCTTCAGTAATAAGCAAGCATGCAATAAATTTTGAATTTAGCCAATACGTAATAAAGTAGAAGTTTCTAATTCGCCCAAGTGTGACCTCCAAAATAGCGCGGAATAGGGGCGAGTAGCTAAATATATATAACACAGCTTTATTTTTGAGCGCCGCGGATTGAGAGCTGATATCTTTGAAGAGCTCGCAATTTTCGGGACCTACATTTCATTTTCACTTGAAAGGCATCTCACCTGTCATCTCACCTGTCATCTCACCTTCGCCAACAGTAGCAGCGGTGGCAGTTTAAAGGCAATTTATGCGATTCGACGATCGAGTCTGTCCACATACAAGCACAACAACCAAAGCATTTTTCGTTACCAAGGCTCGTGCTAAGTAAATGAGCACCAGCAGATGCTAGCAGGGATTTCGCACTCCCCGCAAACAGTAGTAACGCGTTTACCCAAAGATATGATCGTTGGTAACGATATACCTACTGATATTCGGCTTTGGCAACCTCGCATAAAAATGACGAATATAGGTACTATTTCACTTTGAAAAGTATGACTACCGACAGCGATGGCGGTCGGATAGGACCGATAACCGTTAGAATTTCTGACAGCGATGACGATTGAGAGAGAAGAGACACAACGGTGACAGCTGGAATCAACACCGCGACAGCCATAACAATGGTGGGCAAAAGTTAGACATTCGACTGGCGATAACGGTGGACGAAAGGCTAGACATTGAGACAGAGATGACGATCACAAGGTCCAATAAGTTAGGTGTCGTGAGACGTCTGCACTCGCGCAAAAACGCGCGCGTTTTGTCAGTCGGCGGACTGGCAGTCGCAGCCGCGACCTCCGACCCTGGGGTGGCCTAACGATCTCCAGCGTCTCGTCGGCTGCAGACGTCGCGTCGGTGGCCCTTCCTCTTCTTGCGTAACAGCTAAGGAACAACGGCGAGATGGTCCGCTCACGCCACTCCAATATTTCATGTTATGACTGTCATTACAATCACCACAATAATGTTAGCAATTCAAAACATGATTGCTAATAGTATTATACCCATAGCGTAAATCTCTCCCAACCCACAGCGTTGCTAGTGGTCTAAAGCGAGGGAAAAAGAAAGGATATATAGTATATTAGTAAAATTGTAGGAGCCTCTCCACGATGTGGACTAAATTCGAGCTTAGCAAAATAATAATAGCAGTAAGAGACGTAACCAATAGGCATCCAAGGATAATTTTTACGGGTAGAGTCACCTAAAATGAAAGGGCATCAATGTCAGGTAGGTAGTCAATGCTGAAAACCAATTTCTTTAGTCGTTAAATACAATCATGGTGAGGGATGTAACGAAGAGCCATCAGTAGACCTTTCAAGGTAAACATTATGTCTGTTTGATGTATTTGCGCAGTTTATTCAGCCCAGTTTTCTCGAAGACTGGAGGCAAAGTCCGCACATAGTATTTGGATCAAAGCTAATTATGTTCCAACGAAGGCAGCTGCAAAGAGCCTATGTGCCTCGGTAGCGCAGTAGGCAGCGCGTCAGTCTCATAATCTGAAGGTCGTGAGTTCGATCCTCACTCGGGGC
The DNA here is from genome assembly GCA_001587735.2 of Parhyale hawaiensis. Classification (NCBI taxonomy): domain Eukaryota; kingdom Metazoa; phylum Arthropoda; class Malacostraca; order Amphipoda; family Hyalidae; genus Parhyale; species Parhyale hawaiensis. Next base: position 55,314,935 of record LQNS02278091.1, on the reverse strand, counting down.
AGCTGTTTTAACAAACCTGGCAGGTAACTGTAATCGTACTATGCAAAACCGTTCCACATGTTCGCGTTGTTGGGACACAAAAAAGTAAGTATACGTACGTCCTTATATAATTTATACCTGCCAGTTTGTCGACTCTTTAACAAATTGACTGCACGGAACACAATAGAGAAAAAGGTGTATAGAAGCTCCCGGTATTACCACCAGCAAAGCGATTGGGCAAGTGCAATTATAATTATAGACCAAAAAACATAACTAAAGTCATCAACCTACTTGTTCCAGGTTGGAAATTCCAGAGTTCGGGTTGGTGCAATGACATTAAAGCGCAAATCTAATAATAGTAAACAGACGTAAGCTGTACCAAGAAAAAATTTCATGACTCTGGTTTATAAAACGAATACGAAGAAAAAAGCCAACGACAATCAACAGCCCCACTAACCAAGGGAAGACATTTCAAAGTTCAAGTTAAAAAAAAAGATAGAATATGATGCCGTCACTATTCTCCGTCAAGAAACAAAACCGAATGCCACGACAGATGCACTATCACAAGAAAGAAATTTCACAGCTCAGGCTGATAAGAAGATGCGAGGTGAAAAGCGCCAGGTGTTGGCAGTTGCTGCAGCGACGATTTTCTGCAACTGTCCATGCACCTCGGACCATCAGCCTGGGGGGCAGAGGAATGCGAAGTAAAGCCTTAAGTGCGTCGTAAATAAAAGTGAGCTCATGCAATAGCAATTTGCGGTAGGGAAGCAAGGGAATTCTACATGTGGCCCGTCAAGAGGACTGCACGGCTGCTGCATGGGCGAGCCCTGGCAGGCTGTCCTGGCAGGAGACCGGTTATAGGAAAGCCAGGACATTCCAGAAACAAACACTGCAAGCGCGAGCTGCAATAGGGAACGTCGGGTCCTCCCCTCGACAAGTGCATCCGTACGTATGGGAGTTGTTTACAAGTTCCGATGTAAAGAGAGCGTATTAAAAGGAATATGGTTACTATAGATCTGATTGGATATGGGGCAATGAAGCCCATTCCGAAAGCGGAGACAAAACCGAGCAATAAAGCGTCAGTATAATTAGAACCGAAAAAGAAAGGCGAGTGAGCCAAAGAACAAACAAACACGATGCAACTAAGGGACAAAACAGCGAACACTGGAAGCGATTCAAAGATGAAAACAATGGCAACGATTATATTGTATAATCGTCACGGGACTGCACTTCACTGATCCTTTGCAGCGCAAAAGGACCGTTCTGTGAGGGTGTAAATACTAGTATTGCTACCCAAACTTATGCTCAATAGGTTTGTGATAAAGGAGGTTCTTTGTGCACAACCATCGCGCTGTCCTGTGAACCCAAGGTTGGCAGTATTGGAGCAGCCGTCCTGACGTAAACAAGGCGGAGTCCGTCCGTAATTTTGGCTGCTCCGGCCAAAGCTTTGTGGCCGGTTAAAGTTGCAACCAGTTTCCCGCTTGTCGAAGTTCTGAAGTACACCGAAGTCGAAGAAGCTGAGTTTCCTTCTTGAAAAAGACCCCCTACAATCCTCGCCTTCTCGCTAACAGATAGGAAGTCTCGAGCTTTCCAACTTTCCAAGAAAATAAAACAAGCCATGACAAAAGTTCCGTAAACACATGCAATTTAGGTAATTGGTGAGGTGAAAAAAAGAAAGCGATGCAATATTAATGAATGTTCTATTTTAGACACTGCTAAAAATTTGTCAAATTTTCCGCACCGCTTTAGGAAGTGTACTATTCTATTCTACATCAAAAGGCGCAACAACAAATAAAATTTATAGTAAACAATAAAATTAAGCAGTGAAACAAATTGCATTATAAAGTATGGCTTTTTCGAAGAGTGGAGTACAGCTTCTTGAGCTAAGTTCGTGATTAAAAGGAATCACCGGACACACTAGTTTCCCACACAAGCATAACTGTTCCTTCTCAACCCCAAAATCAAGCAGCAAGATTATGTTCATACTCGAACTATAAAAGGCATAAGCACTCATCAAACACCCATTTTGAGTAACCAAAATACCAGTAAGGTACAACTTCCCAATACATGATGCCCTCCGAAAACGAAAGGGCAATAACTGTCTATATGAAGACACCCTTATCTCGTAACAAGACAAATTCATCTTTTATTTAGCGCTGAGGAATAAGAAGGATGCAGGAGGTATGATTATGGTCCAGACTTCACGTAAGAGATGTGTTTACGGTGGCGCAATAATTGTAGCCTCTCCGAACAGCCACAATGCTTATGGTCCACACACAAAAAAAAGAGAAGCTATCACCTTGCGACAGGTTCTAATTAAGAGCTGCAGCGCTGCGCTCGGCAGAGTTACCTAATTAGCCACCATACACGGCGGTGCCCTCGCCCTGTGGGACCGAAGTGACCGAGGTGCATCCATGGCGATACCGCCGCTGCCCAATCCAAAAAGGAAATTCGTATAACTGCGGCTATTGACCAATAATTACAGAGTGTGAATCGATTGATTTAGCAGCTTTGATGTAGATTCAAAGCACATAGTTACAGTCTGGCCAGCTCACTGCATTAGGCACCATGTACTGGACCGATGCGTTGCCGTAGTGTCGCGGCCCACCGAAAGGGAGTCTCTTTAGCACAGTACAGTTGTTGTTTAAGTCTAGGTAGTAAAACAATGGGGATACTTCGCTACAGAATTATGGCTCCTTTAGTAACTTTTGGCGGGTATTATTCTTGCATATAGAAAATGAAATACAGCGCTTCGCGGATGACGTGCTCGAGAGCGCCTCATTTATCTCTGCACTGCGGAAAGCAAATAATAGATTGGAAAATTATAGCAAGGAGTAAATTCTACTTCGAAACTTAGCTACACCAAAATATTTTAGCAGCCGCTAGTATTTCATCAACATAAAACAAAGCAAAAAATTAGAATGCGTAATAACGATATATATTACAACACAATCAGCAGCTTTGTGAGCAGTGCACACGTAGTATACATTGGTTAGACGGCTGAGAACTCGTTTGCAGGCTACATCTCCGTGCGCAAACACTATTGCACGGCACCGAAATGGAATGATGGATATCCTGCCTGACACAGTACCCTATACATATCCCTTATGTATTATATTGAGAAGTTGAAGCCTCCGTTTCTACAACAATGGCGATCTAACAGAGAGAGAAAGAAATGATGCATAGCATGTTGATGGAAACGTGGAATCCAAGCATGAGAGTATTCCCACACAGGATCAACGCGCATGGGGACAGTAAGTCGAGAAAGAAGAGGATGAACAGAGAAAAACAACATCGGTACCTGTATGGAAGTAGAAGGAAGCTAAGTAGGCACGAAAGACAGACGTCCCGAAAACCTGGCTAATGGTTATGGTAACTCACACATTCCCCCAGGAGTTGCCGCCCTCTATAACATAGGATGGGCGAACCTAGCTAGCCTAATCCTATGGCCTGTGCCCCCTGAAGGGTTTAAATATCTATGAAAAATAGTCTCCGTGACATAAGCGTACCGCAGAACAAGCAAACATTGGTGTCTCATAGGAGATGATCACTCTGGAAGCTGCAGTATAACGCGCATTTCCAAAAACCACCTCTGCAGATATACACGGATACCTCTGTTCAAGTAGAGGCATGCTGTTCTGAAAATACTATACATGTATCACTTTCTATTTACAAACACTCGTACATCTTTCAAGAAGTTAGTCTTACAACGAATTCTGCATTTTCCTGTTCTTCAACTATTACGTAACTCGAATTAAGGTCTAATTTGTTACTAATATGGATCGCACTGCTGGTCTTACATGCAGCGGAGCATGTCCGTATATATGCACTTATCCACCGCCACGGGTGTGTATTATTAACACTGCCGTCCTCTACAATGAACCAGCAGCTCGCAGAAAAACTCGTCTGTCCTGTGCACAGTCGCCAGAAATTATGACCAAACCAGCAGCTGTTGGTAATTTCGCCAACTGAAATATGCAATTGAGGTCCCCTGAGAGGTCGAGGACTGCATGGAGGCTAAAGTCCCGAGTTGAAAACAAAAAATCCCGCAACGCGAAGTCATTAGACGAATGCGAGATGGTTGTTTTCAAGCGAGGTCATTGGTCAAATGAGGTTTTCCCTTCCCTGTTGCAGTCCGTTTTTTCTATTGGCTGTTTAGCGTATGAAGCTGAAATCCAGTGGTCTATAGTAACGTCGGTTTTCTCGGAAGATGTCCAGCGTTACTGTATAATAAAGCGAGTCTGGTAAAGATTATTACTCGCTTAGCGCTGTGACCCACAGTATAAGGTCTATATATAGCATATTTTGAATGAATTAAATAAAAAAGTACATCAATTCTTCCATGTTGATGAAAATTTTTTCTTCAGAGGTTAGCCTATATAATGTACAGATCATTTTCAGCTGGCTCTTCAAGTGGAATTCAATTGCCGCAGTGACTATTCCTAGGCTGATCCTATTCCATGAGCCTAATTAAAAAACAATCCCACATACTATTCCAAAGCAGTTCGTGTCTTTCACTTCAGTAATTGCTTTATAAGATTAATTTTAAATATTGGGGACTTTTATGTTTGTTCAGAGCAATTGAGTGTCGAAGTTAAACATTTACCTCCGCCAAGGAAGTTACGTTTTCGTCCTGTTTGTCTGTCCGTTTGTCTGTCTGTCACCAAGATAACTCCAAAAGTTAGGAACAGATTTGGACAAAATTTACAGGGATTGTTAGGTATGTTAGGAGGAACAGATGATTAACTTTTGGCGCAGATATGTCCATCCGTTTGTTTGTTTCTTTGTTTGTTTGTCTGCCTCATTTTTCTCGATGTCATAACTGAAAAAGCTTTGGATGGATTTTTGTGAATTAACATGAGTTGTGAGGTACATAACAAAGAGTAATAATGATCAGTTTGTTCGTTCGTTCGTTTGTCACGGTTTTGAATTTTATGCTTATTAGCACAATAACCCAAAAAATAATGAATGGATATTTATGAAATTTATAGGCGTTGTTAGTAATGTTAAAAGGCATAAATGATTAAATTTTGGTGCAGATCGGTTTGTTTGTATGTTTGACTCATGTTTGTCTTAACGTTTACTAGCAGTATAGCTTAAAAAGTTATGAACGGATCTTCAAGAAAATTGCACAAGCTGTTATTACTATCAAAAGGCACAAATGATTAGATTTTGGAGTTTATACAAAGAAAATTATGGTTTCAGAGCCAATTTGAATTTTTTGCTACCGTTGCCTCGCTTAATATTGGCGGAGGTATGCGCTCTCAAAGCGCTTTAGTTTAAAATGTGATTTCCATGAATATACGCTGAAAATAGCATGAGGTAGTACCAACACTGTGGATTAAATTTTCTCAATCTCTTTAAGTGATCAAATTTTCTTATCACTTATCAGGTACTGAAGCTCCACACTGCCACAGAGTTTTGACGAACAGGTATATCAAGAATCCGTCTTATATATGTATACAGAAATGGATTCCATTGCAAGTTCATTCAGCCGTGACACGAATGTATACGTCCGTTTGCTCTTGCCGCCATAGTATTCGTAAACTTATAATTATAACAGGAGCAGATTCCAGGAATGCCGCCGGTGCAGACGCTCTCCGTCTTCAATACCCGAGATAACTCGATGCAGCGATAGCAAAGAGGTGGTCGGCTTTGGGAAAGAAGCCGACAATTTCACAACCGTAACCGAAAAACTTCTAGACTCCCTCCCCAAGTTATTGGCAAGAAGAGGAATATTGATACCAAATATACATTTAGTTTAAGCTTTCCTGAGCTCCAAACGCTGCGCTGACAAATAAAGGAACATGAAATATGTAATGAAAATATAACTTAAGAAAATAGGAGGAAAAGGAAAGGGTAGTAACGAAAAATGTAAAGCATGAAGAACGAAAAAATGAGTACAGAGAGGAAAACGTCCCAGTCACAAAAATTTCACCTGCGTCTTCATTCCACGAAGCACATATGGCTTTTGCTAACGTAGCTAATTTAACTCCATTCATTATCGGTCCTGTTGTATTCTTAGTATGAGGCGTATCTCAAAGTATGTGCTAGGTTGATTAGGAATAGCTTAGGATTCGCTCGGTTTAATTCAAATACGTGCCTAGCCAACGGGCATACGTACAATACTTGAATCTCAAGTTGGTTACAGGTAGCATCCCGGCACGATTAATTGTCCTCTGCTTCTGACACCTGACACGACGCAGGTTACGGTAACCATGGAGACGCCATCAGGCAACGGCTCCCTATAAAGAATAACATTCAGTGTACCCAATAAGAAGAAGACAAAATCGCCCCTTCACCTTGGCTTAGGATTGGAGTGTGCACGGCGCGTCGAAATTTGATTTTCTGGACTGCAATCCGCAGAAGCTGTTCACCTTGAACCTCGGGCCTGAACCTATACGATACGCACGCGAGGCCTATACCTACCCATCGTGTGCACACCTGTGGGCCGTGGGGTGGTGGTGAGTCACCACGCAGTGGGTGACACAACTGTGACCCGTGGAGGTGAAAATCTTAACATTGGGATTTGTGAGACTAGGACCTGCGTGTGCTGGTACAGTGTGTGGCGCAGATGAGATTCAGCTACTATATGTGAGCCTGTAAATTAGTTAAGGCGCCAGTTTAACAGTTTTTAACTGAACCGAACCTATCCAAGCCTATTCTAATCCAATACATACTTTTAAGTAGACTACAGTCGATACAGGGACCGACCTATTTATTTCCAGGAAGATAATGACTGTTCCAGCTGCATGCCATGAATGAAAAACTCGGAGAATGAGCACAAGGAGACCATGTTTAGTTATAGAATAATATATTGGCAGAATTGGCTGCTTAATAAATATTTATAGGTTTGTATCCTATCGTTCTCACTGGTTGCCGCACCCCATAGCAGAAGGGGTTAAAACTGACAGATTTAAAGTGACATTGACCTTGCTTAGTTACAGTAAAAATGAAAATTTTGGCTAGCTACTACAGTAAGGCTGGGGCCTCACAGAGCGCAACAAGCGACGCAATGCGATTTTTGCGGGAGTCGTGTAGCAGCAATGCACGGGTGTCGCGAGGCATCGCAGTTGNGGGGGGGGGGGCAGCAGACTGCTGTACCCTCCGTTGCATTTGTCGTGAAACTAACTTCTCGCGTTGCACGTCGTTTGTCTTGGCAGCGTGGCGGCCTAACACACAAAAGGAGACTTTCAAAAGAGAGAAAACGTCTGAAAGAGAGACCCCCGAAACTAAGAAAATTCAGAGAAACAGACTGTACTATACAGCGCCATCTGTGTGAATGGTAGCAATAGCCGGTACCTGGTCATACTAAATGACAAGCAAAAAGGTGTAGTAAAACTTAGTAGCAGAACATTCTACTGTAGAATTTCGCAATTTGCTCAGGAAAAACGTTTTACGAATATATCGGAAACAGGCAGGCTATGGAACTTGTCATCTCGAAACTAAGATTTCTCCCGAAACTAAGACAATACGACTGTCTACATTTTACGAGCTCAACAGGAGACCTAGTACTATTTTACAGAACAAGCCTACATGAAAAAGGTATAAATGACGAGGTATTCCCTAAAAAAGTAAGAAGCATATATGACGAGTTACTACCTTGAAACAAAAAGTAACATCGCTATGGGAGTGCATGCATGCGTTGAGACATTCCAAAAGATGGGGTGAGTGGATACAGGCAAAATAAGAAAAAAATCCGCACGCACATAAGAGAGTTGAGAGAGTGATCATTTTGTAAGTACATTACACTGTAAAAAAATTCAGTATTTCAACGGGCAGAAACTAGGAAAGTGTCTGTGGTTTTTTCCGTTCTGAAAAACCACCTAAAGTGTCCGTCGTTTCGCTGGAAGAGCCTGTACTGCACATCGTTCACAGAAGTAATATTACGTTCTGTGTTATAACGGAGATTAATGCATTGTTTCTGTAGTATCACTGGGAAGTGTCTGTTGATAGGCGTGTTACCGGAAAGTTTTTCTCGCCTCCGTCAGATCCCAGGTCTTCAAGTTCTATATTAGCGTGTTTATCCAATTTTCTTGAACTTCCCTTGCAATTAACTGTTGGATAATATGTTTACAATACTAACTAGAGAGCACTCTGACAGTGCATACACCGCCAAGCAAGGCAACGACAATGAAAAATTCAAATTGGTTCTGAAACCATGATTTTATTTGTATCATCACGAAAATCTGATCATTCGTGCCTTTCAATAACATTAACAGTTCATGACTTTTTGAGTTATCTTGGTGACAAATAGATAAACAGACAAACACTACAAAAACATAGGTAACATCCTTGGCGTAAGTAATGATGTGTTATTAATGTTGCATTGCATGGGCACCTCTCAGATATGTGCGGACCTATATATACTAAGAATTATAGAATTTTTTACGATCAGCATATATTGTAAAAGTCTCCTTATAAGAATGTAAACGTTCTGGGAGTCTAGTAAACAAAAGCGCAGAAGAAATTTTTTCCGAAAATGTTCACTCACAAAACTCGGATACTCATAGCCTACAGGGTAACAATCGGCACAAATCACACATACGTGCTCCTAAAAGATATATGAATATTGAATAGATAGAGTTAGGTGTTAACGAATTATTCACAAACAATATAAATAAAACAAGTGTGCACTCTGCAAAAAAAATGGTGTGCTGGATGCACATGACCCTCTTTTGACCTCAGGGTAGGCAGAGCATTGATAGCTCGATCGCCTAAGGCGCAGCCTCCAACTGCAAATCTCAAAGGCGTGGGTTCGATTCCAGCCCAGGCACCTTGCATTTTTCCTAAGAACCACAAACAACGGAAACAAACTTCAGCATCTGTATTCTACCGCGGAGCTGTTTTTGTTTCTGTTACAGAAAAGATTCAGCTTATTGACGGAACCTATAAATACTTCTTCGTACGATTAAACAAAAAGTTGAAAAGTGTCCGGCGAATGGACTGCCGGACACATTCTGTCATTTCACGTAAATTTTTTTACAGTGTAGTTGGTTACAAACAGTACAGCCTCGTATGTATTACTGGATTATCCATTTTCTTCTTTTGACTGAAACAACGCGCCGCTATTATTCACATATATCAGCATAGTCCGTTCAGCGTTAAAGAGATAATGATGGGCTTGATGAAAATAATTAGTAGAAAATCCCATTATCTTTATTAGTCACGTTACTTATCCACGCAATATTTTCTAAAGCAGGACAAGGCAGTCTCAATCCTGTGCCATGAAGGAAACTTTTTTGCTCTACTCACCCGATCAGCAGGACTATTCCATTAGGTTTAAGGTTTACCCATAACTATAGAGGTCACTGAGACCAGAAGGGGTAACATGGACCTTATTTATACTTGCTTTTTTCCCCAAAAACCACCCCCATAAGCCAGGTTTCTAGGCAAGCTAGGGAAAATACAACCAAGAGAAACGTGTAAGGCTGGAGTTTTACCAGAATTTCCTATGGGCTTATATGGTGATTTTTGGGAGTAACCGTGCTATATATAAGGTCAATGCTTCCTTCTAATGGCGGCAGTAACACCTATAGTCGAGCTATAGCACCGCAGTAACGATAGATGTACCAGCACCAACCTGAAACAAAGAAAAAAGTTGTCGTTAGACAGTGCTGAGATCATATATGCAGGCAGCATAGTTGTGTTGAGAAAATAAATAGTAGGCAGACATTATTTTTTCACATATCACTGTTAGCAGTAAAAGCACGTATCACTTCAAACTTGACTCGTCCACTATCTTTATTACTAAAAATCTATTCAATTTAGTACGTACAAATAACATAAGCCATTAGACAATATCTGGATGGATAAATTCAGGTTAGTTTATTAACGGGTTGAAGAATCATCGTTTGCATTGAACACGCGATTTCAAGCGTCATTTGTCAGAACAGTGTATATCGAAGGAGAAAAAAGTCAGGAGAAAGTTGAAACAAAACTGGGGAATATGCATATTAAAGCCGAAAAGAAGGAACAGAATGAAGACCCAAGAGCAGTCGGCAAAATGCAAGTGGATAAGGGGAAAAAGATATCACAAAACTTCAAGTATGGTAACCTAGGGTGTGGTGTCTCGTTGAGGCGTGATTCCCTACTCTTTTTGGATAGCGTGTAATAACATTATGGTCTAGGATTTACCTTATACCCTCAAAGCTCGATATGTGACTGGCATATTACGACAGCATAAGTTCTACATATATACATCTATGGAAAAAATGGGCTCGGGAAGTGCTTTCCTTAAATTTCCAGGGAACAATGCGCAACTACATTTAGAGAAAATCAAGATAGCGACAAGGTAACGATTTCAGAGACATGACGAGCTAGCGCTTCAAGAGAAATTCAACTTTCCAAGGAACAATACTGGGCCAAACACTTTGCCATTGAGTCTACAGTTGTTGGGGCACGGAAAGCTTCCGTTGGTAGAGCATCGCAGTCGCCCATTGAGGAGGTGCTCAGAAAACACTCACATCGTCACTAATGAAACAGAAACCGAATTGGCTCCTAAGTGGTCGAGTGAGAAGCCCAAGTCATCTAATAGAGAGAGAAGAAGACTTTCGAAAGTTCGGAGCGTTGGCACATCGCTGTGGACGGTAACTGCCATCAACAGAGTGAAGCCCTAAACGTTATTGCACAGTACAATTTGGCCCAATTATCTGGTGCTCTGAGGCTCAAGTAGCGTCGAATTTGGGGGTCCTAAAACATCAGAGACTTGGTTAAGAAGTACTCTGGGTAGCAGCAGCAAAACAGAGGTTGCTTGCGCTACAGTGGCCAAGCAAATACAGAAAAGGTAAAAGACGCTCCAAGCTATCAAGGGGATTATTTAGAATACAAAATCTGTTGTAAGTTTGTGTATGTCCGTTCATCAGGCGGCGATGACGTCTTTGTGCTACTCTGCAAGATAGCCCTATAGGCAGCAGGTATAGTGAAGGAATGTTCAGCTAGTAATGCCCACATTACATACAGTGCGACAGCTGCTGATGCCCGTGCTTGCGACACGCTCTCCCTAGATTCCACCCATTTTCGCGTCGGTGGCCATCTTATAGCACTTGTTTTTTGCATCACAGCAAACTTCGCTCACGTTAATGCAAAAAGCAAGTGCTATAGGATACCGACGACGCGAACGTGGGTGGAATCTAGAAGAGAGATGTGTCACAAGCACGGGCATCAACAACTGTCGCACTTCAGGTAATATGGGCATAATCAACCAGTAGGTTAAAACTCTTATCACAAGTGCAAACAGAGGAAGTTTTACGCAGAGGGTCGTTTGCCAGTACTCTAATTACATCCTTCGATCAGTCTCGATATAGCTACTGTGCAAAAGTTACCCCAAGCCTTCGAAGAAGCAACGGAGTGGTATCAGTTATAGTAAAATGCTAGGCACTGAACGACAGGAACAGGCTGCTGAACAATTCAGGAAAAATGAGTAAACATTCTAGAACACCACAAGCGCATCCTCAGAATAACTTACAGTGCGAAATGTTACACTCTATAGGCCGGCCAAAAGCGACCAAATAAGTCACGAGCTCCAAGAAAGGTTACAGCACTGCAGGCAGGCAAGCAAGAGACTGTCAAATCATTCATTCAAGAAAAGGGGGGACACTCCGGGCCGGCAGCACCGCATCTTGAAACGCTGCGGCAACAAAACAATTCGCACAATTTACGGGCGCTGAGAGTAACTTAACTCACTGTTATGGGCGCTTGTAAAGACGTGCCATAAAAACGAGGCAATATAAGGCGAAGGTAACGACAGCCGCGCTCTTTATAGACGCAGCACTTCATTGTCGGCTGACACTGCCATGGCATCTCCATACCTATGTACGCGGTGCAGGTATTTACAGCGTCTGATGTGTACGAGGTGGTGGGTATGTTAATATAGGAAATTTAGGGCATAGAGTCTCAAATGTTTTAAGCACTAAACGGCAGAAAGTGTTATTCTTGGGCGAGGAATTTCAAAAAATGCATTATTCGAGTAGTGGCATATTAAACGTCGCTATAATGGCGAACCAAAAAGAGGGTGAAACAAAAGACATGAAGCATGTCAAGCAAGCAAAACACAAAGAACCTAAGTACAAAGGACCACCGCTCGTCAGCAAAAATAGGAAAAAGGAGGAGAGTGACGAAAGTACGAGAAAAAGATGTCCTAAACAGCCTAACTAAGACAAAGGTAGACCTACGAGATGGTGCGGAAAAGTTTCTGCATAAGGGCATTTTTTTTCATCAAATAACAGCACTTGAAGCTCACGTGCAAAAGAAGCGAGCCATCAACAAAACGATTGCTTTGGAAAGATATCGACTGTGGAATAATGTGGAAAAAGTTACCGAGAAAATAGGAATTGCTTGCTCTAAACCTATAATACATAGTGTCCAAAACATGGCACACACACACCTATCAGTGCAATTCATACGGGCAGGTATGCATCGAAGAGTTAGGGCAAGAGGCGGGCTAAGGATGGCACCGTTGCACGCCATAAGGAGCGCGCGGGGGGCAGCCAGCCAGCCTATACACACGTTAAGTTGAGGCAGCAGGGGACACACAACAGAGGATACCGTGACCCAAGAAGCTTATCAAATAATGAGAGACCGGAGCTTCCCACGCGCGCTCCAGGTCATAAGGGCCACGTCCCGTTGTCTCGACGCGTGTCATGACGAAGTTACCGGGACGGGCGCGTGCAGTGGCGACGTTACGTGGCCACCCACGCGCACGGGGGTCAAGTCGACGCCACAGAGTCACGAGGATTGCTTGTGACTGGAACGTATGCCGAAGTGTCACTACTGATCTCCCTCGGGGAACGTCTCAACAGCTTGTGAACAGGCCTTACATTTGCAACGTGTTGCAGTCACGGAGGTGGTGCCTGAGGTTCACCCTGTACTGTATTGATCCACCTTGTACAATAAAGAAACCCAACATTAACTGACACGAAAAAAAAAACAGATACTCACGGATTTTGTGCGGCAACCATACTGATTTCCCCCGTACTGATTATCCAAGCATGCTTCCCCTTGGCGATGCCCCTACATGAATGCATGCATGTCGCCCACGGCGGCCTGTGGCACTGTTGGCCGAGCGTAGTGAGGTCACTGATAACATTTCAGCAGAAGTCCCAGTACGCGAACATGCACTACAACTACACTCGGCGGGCTACGAGACGGAACGATGGCCGTGAAGTTTAACAAAAAAGTTGAAAAATAGATACAGGAACTCCGATAAATTAATGACCGAAGGATGAGGGAATAAAAAAAATTAAAAATGAACGTATGAGTTCCAAACGATACCAAAGGATGGACGTGCGAGTCTGAAAAGAAGTCGAAGGATGAGCTTAACGTCAAGAAAGATATTGACCGCGGGATCCCAGGAGTAGTCGAAGTATGGACGTAGATACCCAAGAGCAGTTGAACGATGGACGCGGAATCGCAAGAGTAGTTGAAGGGTGGACATATAACCCTAAAAGATTGAAGAATGAACGTGGAGCCTCAAATGAATGAAAGATGGACGTACGTGGAATCAAAGAAGACTACAGAATGGGTGCAGAGCCACAGTAGTTCAAGAATGGGCTTGTTCCAAAAGATTGAAGGATGGACGAGAGCCCCAGAGGATTAAACGAGGGACGCAAAACCCGAAACTACTGAAGGATGGGCGTGGAACTCCAAACGATTAAAGGGTGGATATCGTACGGTAAGCAGTTTTATTTTCTACTAAAGCGCTCAACGACTTTTCAAAATTATGTAGAATCCAAAAATTGCACAACTGGATTCAAACGGACTGTTGATTCTTGATTGTATAATGTAGTATAACATAACACGAATGTGAGGAGACAGAAGTCAAGTCTCCACCAAAGCCACATTTCAGTGGCCACAGCGGCCGACTTGCTGCAAGTACTCAGCCGTAGGGCGGTAGCAGCGAACGCTACGCCCTTCTCTCAAAGACTAAAAAACACAATGATGGACACGTAGAGATTCAGGACACTTCGGCTACACCACAAGGTCTGCTTGTGCAATATCAGTCTTTCCCTCAGAACGGCTGCAAAGTTCCACCCCTATAGAGAGGTTAGCCCAACCTGATAGGCTACAGTGGTTCGGAAAATGCCCTTCCATTGGAATAATTTTGCATTGCTTCTGCATTTATATTCGTCGTAAGAAAGCTATACCGTACAGCCCCAAATGCTGCAGCACCAATGTTGCCGCAAAACCTGTCACAGTTAAAGAACATAGGCTCTCTGACCCAGGCTCTCCACAGCCAACTAAGCACACACAACGCTTTTTGAATACCGCAAATACGGTACCAAATAATATCACTCTGATAGCTTTCATAAACAGACCATTCAAGTAAAAAAAGAAAAATGTTAATTTCTGACCAAGACTTCTATTCGGGGATCAACGTATGAAAATGTTATCTATAAAGATCATGGTCATCTTCATCTCGTTGTTTGGTGTTGAATCGTGACATGAACGTAAAGCCTTGATGATTGAAGGAGCCCCAAAAGACTGAAGGACTGACGTGAAGCCCCAAAAGACTGAAGGACTGACGTGAAGCCCCAAAAGACTGAAGGAAGGATATGAAGCCCATAAAACTGAAGGATGGACGGGGAGCCCCAAAAAACTGACGTGGAGCCCCAAAAGACTGACGTGGAGCCCCAAAAGACTGACGTGGAGCCCCAAAAGACTGACGTGGAGCCCCAAAAGACGGAAGGACTAACGTGAAGCCCCAAAAGACTGAAGGAAGGATATGAAGCCCATAAAACTGAAGGAATGACGTGGAGCCCCAGAAGACTGACGTGGAGCCCCAAAAGACGGAAGGACTAACGTGAAGCCCCAAAAGACTGAAAGAAGGATATGAAGCCCATAAAACTGAAGGAATGACGTGGAGCCCCAAAAGACTGAACGAATGTCGTGAAACCCCAAAAGACTGAAGGATGGACACGAAGCTCAAAAGACTGAAGGACGGACGTGAAGCCCCAAAAGACTGAAGGAT
>LQNS02278091.1:55274866-55298768 GCA_001587735.2 Parhyale hawaiensis | reverse complement strand
CCCCAAAAGACTGAAGGATGGACACGAAGCTCAAAAGACTGAAGGACGGACGTGGAGCCCCAAAAGACTGAAGGATGGACATGAAGACAAAAAAACTGAAGGATGGACGTGGAGTGTCGAAAGAGATTGAAGCATGGACGGACGCGGAGTCACAAAGTTCCCACGAAGACGACGGCGCCACAGCCGTCAGACCAGTTGCGTCTGCAGGCGAGTTCCGCACACCGCTCCATAAGGACAGCTCCTCGCATACTTCAGACACTCCCTAAAACTGCAACAAAGCCTGATTCTATCGCGATAATAGCCGGAAGTTCTCTGCCAGTCAGAAGAGATCTCGTTTCAAGGGTACTGTCTGTCAGACAAAAAAGCATTTTAATGGTAAACTTTGAGATTTCTTTGGCCTTGTAAATCCCAGTAACGCTTGGAAAGGTACTTGGTGCTGTAACAGAACTACTTTTCAAGTTTTATTTATTTGCTAATTATTTAGATGTGCTTGCCTAGATACAAATAAGTGTCAATACCCATATGGAGTTACTTTTCTGGTCACATGGATAATTTTTTTTTTGTCAGGTGACCGATAATAAATGGAACTCGTTATGCATGTAGCAAGAACTATATTTTCTTACAAATACTGCACCGCAGATCCTATCTCCAAGAGCGGTATGACTTTCCGCCGGTCAAAATTTGTATCTTTTTTTCTTTTTTTTTACACTATAGCACTAACCTAGCTAATTTCCACTAATTAAAACGGACCCCACATGTGGAGCACTTGACTTGAAGGAAGACCGATAGGGAAACTTTTTCTCCGCATGTTTACCCTGTCGTGTTTTGAACTTGTTTCTGTCAGTCAAGAGATACCAGGCTGAGTGCCGCCTCCAAAGAGAGCAAACCGAACAGTGCTTGGAATTCTTAACGTGATTGTCGACTTGTATTGCAATTTTTGTAATGCAGCCATGTGCGATAGACAGTCATGTCTGCGGCACATACAATTGGAACCAAATAGTAAAGTTTACAACAGACATCAAGAAGTTCGTGATTGAACTCATTTTTACCTCCGCCAAGGAAGTTATGTTTGTCAGCGAGATAACTCAAAGTTACGAATGAATCTTTCTGAAATTTAGAGGGAAAGTTAGGTAAGTTAAGAGGAACATATGATTATCTTTTGGTGATCCGACCAAACGTTTACCTCTTTGTTTATTTTTTCTTGGTAAGATAACTCAGAAAGTTGCGGATGAATCTTCGTATTTGCAAGAGTTATCGAGAATGTTGCAAAGAGCAACTGGCCAAATTTTTGTGACGATATATCATTCCGCTTGACTGCTTTTAAATATTTTCAGAAAGTAACTCAAAAACTTGGGGGAGGAACTTCAAGAAAATTACAGGAACTGTCATTAATGCGAAGAGGCACAAATGACCAAATTTAGGTGATGATAAAAAATCCTAGTTTCAGCAATAATTTGGATTTTTGTTAACATTGCCTTGCTTGGGGACGCATACGCTCTCCGAGTGCACTAAGTTAAGAATGTTGTCGGTATGGTACGGCGTCCCGGAATGAGCGAGGTCTTCTGCAAAAAGAAAATAAAAAAGGTTTCTGCGGGATGTTGCGCCTTGTGTTGGACTCCACAGTTGTTACGTTAAGCCTCAACTGGAAATCTTTGGAATGATTTTCCGACACCCACTTCTGACCGAAAAACAAAACCAAAACTCGATTAGAATAACAAAGAGAACGCCACAAAATCCGTTCAGGGTCTGAGACTCGGAGCCCGTGCTTCACATCACATTTGGAATGCAACAGGGCGCAAAATCTGCTCAGGTTCTAGTCGAAACCTTCCGCGGCAGTGGAAGCAGCAACGTTGTTTTTCCATATATCACACGGTGAAATCTGCTTAGTATTTTAGGTAACTTATCCTGCAGATCACTGTACAATTTACGGTGCAACAGTGCAAGATTGGGCGAGATACGGGCACAAGTCTGTCCCAAATAGCGCTCTAATTATCCAATTGTCTTGCGAAGAGCGGATATAAGAAAGTCTCGCAACGCGTGCTATCGCAACACGACTTTATCTGCGGCAACTTTCCTTCGTTATATGGAACGGAGGCGCCAGTGGTTAACAATAGACAAGTTATGGTCTTATCTCTTCGGGTCGACGATCTTCAGGTAGACGTGGCATCGTTCTCTTCTTCTTCGTTGCTACCTAGAGCATTGCTCCGGTCGTTGTATGCTACATCAAGCACTATGTATTCAAAAACTGACAGCTACAATGACGTACAGCATAGCAGCATGGACTAGAAATTATCAATATAGTATTTATCTTCATAAAATTGAAAACGAGTATGTGCCTTCAATAAACTACTACATCGACCACAATCATTACTATTATCAACACATAACACTTTAAATAAATGTCGTCGCGTTGACGTACATCCCAAAGTACTTGAAAAAATACCGAAGCGTTGACAAACATCAACTCGCTGAACCACGAAGATATCGTACGACTCAGTAATAATTCAGCGAACTCAATTAGTTTTAGCCTAAATCACTTGCAGCTTAACTTTTATCAACTTCACAACGCTGTGGAAGTCTAAAGATAAACTCAATAATTTCCAGTTTTCCTGTTTTTTTCTTCGATGATTTCGCCTTCCAGCAGAGGCCCGCAGGCCTACGGTCCAGGAAATCCTCCTAAAATTTCCTCATTGTACCAGTTGCTGCGAGAAGCACGTACACCTTGATTCTCATGTAATATCATTCAGCATACGCCTTCGACCAAGTATCCTTTGCAGGTGCATGAACGTATCGCAATCCTTATTGTAAACGCGAGGTACAGGCAAGACAATCTGAAATTGATCAGCACTATGGCAAGGGGCACACAAATCAAGCCATTAGATGGTGGTGGGTCGCCGCAGTGTTGTTTGATCTATAGGTTGCATGATTCAAGCAGTCCGCCCCTGTCACACGCGGGGCGTATGTGCAGTTCTAGCAAATTGCACTTCCAATTTGGCGGACGTGACGTAAGTCATTGCAGAATATGCCGAAAAGGTTACGGCCTTATACTCATAAGCCACTCATTCGTGGTGCAGGGAGGAGTATACCTGTAACAATTTGCTTGTGTGCATCTCAGCCATTAATTTAATGGAGCAAGTTGTCCATTTGTAAGCCTAATCATGACGCAGGCATATTCCCAAAACAATGAGGATTCCAATTGTTGAAATAATGCAAGTGTGTTCCGTCAAATGAAAGGTAAATGCTTTTTTGATACAAATACTTCGTCGCCATAAAGAATCAGCACGAGAAAATTCCTCTGGAAATCGGCAAACGAATTCCAGCGAGATAGCAAATTTAGTATCACCTGGCTATTCGTCAGGGGCATAGGGTGGTTAGGCTAGTTTAGGTTCGTCCATCCTATGCCAGGCAACCCCACGGTGCCCTTGTAGGTGACCTCAACCATGCATGAGCTAGGCCTTCGGGACATTCTCTTTCGTGCCCACTTCGCTTCCTTCCCGAATTCATACTCCTACTTGCTCATGCTTTATTCTGCTCTTCCTCTTCTTTCCCAACTTGCTGTTCCCATGCGCGTTGATCCTGTTTGGGAACACCTTCATGCATGGGTTCCCCGTTTCTCTTGGCATACCTACCATATGTCCCTTGCTCTTTCCTCTGTGATATCGTTCTGCTCAGAAACGGAGGCTCAAACTTCCTAAATATAACTAACTATAACTAGAAATATATCTTGTCTACTAAGCATCTTTGTGAGCGTCTTCAAACAATGTTATCCTAACGAAAAGAGCATATTAATTCAAGCACAGAAAAACTAAGTCTCATTATAGAGAAGAGAGGCGTTGCAAATAGAGGAGAGGGTAATTTTATTTCATTTTTTTTGCACGAAGGAAAAAAATGGTGAGACTTATCCACAGAAGCTCACGGCGCACGCAAACAACAATTTCAAAAAAAATAGAAAAGCAGAACAGTGGCAGTTTGTTAGAGCGGAAATGGAAAGCAGTAAAGTGGGTATGGAAAGAACGTTCTTCACGAGACCTGATTCATATAGCCAGGGCAGTGGGAGCTGTCCCTCTGCGGGCTCCTGTCAAAAACTAGCCGAACGGACCTAACCTAACCGTAAGGTCTGTATGACCTGTCGAATGCCCTCTAAAGAGTAGAAAAGGTTAGCGTATTGGCGGCTGTAATTGAGATCTAGTAAGTTTGAGGTGCGTTCACTCTAGTCTACAAGAGGCACCTACAAGTGCACGTGTTGTAACCTTCCCAAAGATTACCTTTAGGGTGCGTTTTCATCAAGCCATTCAATTCAATTCACGTCATTCCATTCATTTTGAATGAACACCGTTCCAACCAACAGAATCAGCGTACTTCTCATTCATGAGGCATCCAGTATGAAATATAAGCCTTCGAGCGAGATGGATTTGACTGAGGTAGCAGAAATAGCAGCGTTGTTATGGTTGAAGCGGCGTAGAAGGCGGAGGAAACGAAAGAAAATGTGGGTGCATCCCATTAATTGCAGTAGAGCACAATTTGGGGTATTTTCCCATTTGTTCCCAGATTTTCTCAATAATCCGGAGGAATTTCATGACTTCTTCAGGATTGATAATTATAATGAGCAATTGAAGCAGTTGGTTGAGTTGCTTAGGTCCTCCATATAAATATAGAGAAACAGAATACTAATTACCGCCGAGCTACTCAAGCAGAAGAAACACTGGCTATTTATCTAAGACAATAATTTTAAATATCTCTCTTCCTTAATTTGTCGAGCGTTTAATGTAACTGAAAATAAGGTAAACTTTATTTCCGATGTTTATTGTTCCGATATTGGTATATGATGAAAAAAATAACTGGTGTTAATATTCCAAATAGGTACCTTAAAAAAAAAGAACAAAACACGTTTAATAAACCTTGAAAAATTTACATAGGTAGTTGCATATTGATTAATAGTTATCTAAATATCACAAAATAAAAATATTAGAAAATATACATGGAGCTACAAGCGAAATTGTTATATTTGTAATATTGCCGTTGGATGAATGTCATTCAAATGAGAAGAAATGGAACCAAACGCATCATTGAATGTGAATGGCCAGGAATTGAATTGAATGACTTGGTGGAAACGCACCCGGAGGGACAAACATGTTCGAGCAGAATCCAAAATGAAATGCTGTGTCTCAGTCATATTGTACAAGGATAATCTGTTAAATTCTCTGCTCCAATGCAGTCAAGAGTTCTTTCTCTCTCTCCTGTCTGAAATTGGGCTGCTCCATGCTATTCGTGTCTGCAGGTGTAGGCTGAGTATATCTATTTTAAGAGTAACATGCACCGGTGGTTATATGGTGACTGGGCCTAATTACTAGGTTGAATTTTGGCTACTTTGTTTATTCTTGTAAGCTTGTAAGCATATTCTGTGAACCCATTGTGTTCTTAATAAAAGCTAATTATTATTAATTATTATTAACAGCTAATCTCCTCTTCCATACACGGGTCGCAGTCGGTGACGGCGAGTAGGAGATTTTTGAACAGTCTTCGGTGCCAGAATAAACAGCCGAAAGAAGTATCTTTTCTATAATCATTGAGGATAGACTACGTAAGATAAGGGCACAGACACGAGTAGCTAAGCTTTGCTTTCTGTGAATACTTCACGCGGTGGACTCGGAAAACTTAGGGCAGGGCACAACATTTCTGCAGTTGGAACGACAATCACAAGCGGTGTCTTAGTTGAAGTTGAGATGAGCATCTCCCAAGCTGAACTTGGTGAAACTGAACACGCCAATGCTCATTAACACTCTACATGATTGATTGAATAAAGCTATATCATGGCTACGTAAATAGGTTCTATTTATTATTTAACACCTCATATGATTGACTTGATATGACGAGGTCAAGCACGATATCGAGACTCGACGGTCTGCATATAACACAAACACCTCATATGGCAGGTAGCCTGGGTAAGCTAAGGCACGGCAATGAGAAGGTCGTAAGTCGGTGCGTAGGAGCCGTGTCAAGAGAAAGGATCTTAAAAGGCCCTAGATGCTAATCTGATGGCGTACAGCAGTAAAGGTTACACAATCATTCAAAGGCCCGGCGCACACGAGACCTCAAGAAGCGTGATCATGAGATAAAGCCCGCAAGAATAATATCCGAGGAGGCATGCGCTGCATGGAGAGCAAGACGGTCAGTCCGTAGTAGAACGAAGGAGGCAGCAACGATGGTTACCCAACGGCTTATAAAGTGCAGTCAGCGCGAGATTGTGTATTTACGACCGTTACACTTCGTCAGAGATAAAGCGTTTGTTGAAAGTTGTGCCGTAAAAATATGAAATCCAATGGGTAAGCAGGTTTTTTAACGGTACTTCATAAACAAGCTAGCATGCAATCGCTGGGACTGAGAAACTAGAAGCGGGCTCGCATCTGACCCTCTTCTCGTGCCAGACGCTCAATGCAACGAGCTGACAAAAATACTACCTGTCAAATACTGTAATGAGTAACATGTAAACACTAGCATACTCAGCCACTAAAACTGATGGCAACAAATTTTGTAATGAAGCCTTTTACAGTTTTCTTGCTTGGTAGTGCGGGTTTTGCTGCAAAATATGCCTCATGACTGCAAAGCGTCATCTTCCATCAAATTAACGAAAGTTGTGCCATCACGGACTATAGGGAGCGCAAAATTTCCTTACTGTATCCAACTCTTAATATGATAACCTGGGTTCGAATCCCCGTGGCGCCTCTATGTTCATCACTTTTCCCATTAGGTAGACAAGTGACGTTTATTAATTATATTGGTAATAACTAATAAACAGCGCTTGCCTTCCTAACGGCAAAATATATTTAGAGTTCGATGTGCTAACCACTGCACCAGGACGCCTTGCAGGACGTCTAGGATCTTCACTTACTGTTGAACATTGTGCTTACCTGAGCACGGCTACTGTTTATTAAACTTAATTGCAAAAGCATCAGCTCATGAAATTCACACGAGTTAACTTCTGCATCATTTTACGTAATATATTCTTACGGTAATATAGGTTTTTGTCGTCATTAAATCATAGGATCGTGAACACAAACTTGTGTATATCAAGATGTGACAGAAATTAGGAAAACTTGGGAATTATGTCATTGCTACCGAGATTGAAAAGTCAAGCCCACTGATAGAGTGAAACTCGGAATTTAAAATTTTGAGTTTACATGGACGGCATCAACTGTTGTGCAGACATTTTATAATTAAAAAAATTCTCGGAAAAATGGAAGGCAAACCTAAAGTAATGTATTTGGTGTAGCTAAAAAATGCGCACATGCGAAGAAGCATAGGGAACAACAGTTGATTAGTTGAAGGGGAGATTTTCATCCCCCAAACTCACGAGAAAGATTTCACAAAGTACACAGCTGAACTTGGTGTTTTAAATAAAGCAAACTTCAGAAATACTGTACCTGAAGCATATACTACTACTACTTTATAGATATTGAGGAAGTAAGCAACAACTGCGTACTATCATAGAGTGAGTAGGATCAATCCGCGTGTCAAATTATTATTATTATTATATTCCTAGTTTAAAGCCTCCCTACCCACCGAGTACACTGTGATCCAAAGAGAGGAAGAAGGAAGGGACATAAAGAACGTCAAGAGATACGTGGAACCCATGCACGAGTCGACGCGCATAGGAACAGGAGGTCGAGAAAGATGAGCAAGATCAGAATACAGCATGAGCAAGTAGGAGTATGAAAATGGAAGGAAGCAAAGTGGGCACAAAAGACATACGTCTCGAAGGCTAAGGTGACCTACAAGAGCCCCCGGGGGACGCCGCGCCCCATAACATAGGATGGGCGAGAGCGCGTGTCAAACCTTAATTGTACAGGGCACATTTAACAACAGTGGCCCAAGCCTCACGTTAGATACGTAGTACACGTACGCACAGTTGCCGTCAACAGCAGTCAATGATCAAATGCAATAATATTCAACACTTAACATGGCTCAATTATCGTGTCAATTATGCATCTGATGCGCATTTTCCTATGGAGAGATTTTCATGACTCAGATGAGTCGAGACAATAAAGACTGCCAGAAGTAGGTGAGCGGAAGCAAGAGCATTGATTTTTCTCCGAAGTCACTGCTTCGCGAGCAGAAGCAGTGAGAGAAGGCAGGGATTATGGTAAAGACATGATTGAGACAAATAGAAAGTTGAGCCGTGGCTGGCATGATAAACGGGGAACAGCAAAGCAGTTAGGATGATTAAAGCAGACTCGGTAGTTGCGTAATAGAGACAAATGTATGCGGCGGACCCTCAGGGAACAGGTGTGTCAAGAATTGGGTCAGGTTACAGGTAGTTAACCCTATTTACCTAGGCAGTGTTACCGCACCACAACGGATTTTTTCCGGTAAGAAAATGAGAGGACAAAGAACCCTCGCCGGAAAATAACAGCCAGGTTAACTCTGCCTTGCATAAATTGATTTGCCTCTCGCGTAACAACAGGGCAACATGTCTAGTACCCGTCCACCATGCTAGTAGCCGTCCACTTGGGTTCAAAAACTTCCTGTATGAAAACTAGCAGTACTAGAGAGCCGTACATAGGCTTAAACTGTAGGGTACTACTTAGCCTACAGATTAAACCTATGTACGGCTTTCTAGCCTTGCTAGTTTTCACACAGGAAGTTTTTAAATCCAATTGGACGGCTACTAGCATGGTGGACGGGTACTAGACATGTTACCCTAGCACTGTATGAAATGTAATATATATGTAACGGCATGAAAGAAAGGGTTAAAATAAGGTTAAGTTAACCTTGATGTTATGACAGTATACGCTATTGTATACTACTACTACTACATATGGCAACTGCTTCAAAGGAGCCCAAACAAGGGGCACGTACATGTATGCCAGCAATGGACAGGAACCTATAAGGGTCCAGTCGCAGCTACGACTGTGATGCGTAACTATCTGATCTTTTTGGTAAATTTTATGTATATTCGTGCGCTAGGAATGGCGAATTTGTTGTGTTGCTTTGTGATCTTGTAGGCATTTTTGTTGTATCGATGTTCCACGAGCTTGGGTTCCCGCAGCTGAACTTGTTTCCAGCATATATTTTCACGTAGGTTTGCTATGTATACGACCGGTGGCAGCGCCAGAAAATTTGTATTGAAGAAGCTGAGCAGGTGAGGTAAAATGCGAAGGAGCTTCGTGTTGCTACGGAATACAGGTAAGTTGGTTACGTGGTAGCAACATTGGCGGCCTGAGTGGGGCTTGTCGCCCCCCCCCTCTTTGCGCCGCCGCTGTGCACGAATTTGTTGCGTTATAGGCTGATGATATCAGCAGCGTTCTTTCGCATTGTACCCGTGTTACCATCTGCAGTTTATTCCCTTTATGTCCCATTTTATTTGCATTGTGCCATTTGGAGGGTTGCCAGCTAATCGTCCATGTTGAGTTACATACTGCATGCAGCGCTGCTTCGTGCCCGATGAACATGCGCAGTGTTTGTGCAGTGCGGCCTGCTTCGCATATCTTAGAATAAATTATACAACATAACGTTCTTATTTCGTTCCATACATCCAAGTCCAGATCGAGTTGGTACCGGTCCTAAATGTGGCTTATCTTTTCTGACTGGCCCTTGCCCGTCTGCGCCGAGACCCGACCTGAAGTAACACAGCAGACCCGCCGCTAGGTACGTCAGCCGGCACCACAAGAGACCCGTGCCGTGCACACCGGCCGCAAGGTACGTCAGCCGGCACCACAAGAGACCCGTGCCGTGCACACCGGAATGAAGGGACACCCCGGCAGCCATAATGTCACTGCTGGGTGGAGTGGCAGCAAGAATGATAAGACAATACGACCGTGTGTCGCACATCTGCCGCAGCAACAGGACAAGAAGGCGGACACACAAGACGAGCCTCCGCCATATCCGCCTGGCGAGGAGGCGTGGGGACGTGGGGACGGTGTCAGCATAACGGTACGGCGTGTGTTTCTTGGAGGCAGGACAGGAAGGGGGTTGGCAAAAATATGGTTGCTCCGACCGAGAGTGTAATCGTCTGTTCCGCCACAGGTGGTGCGATGCTCGCGTTCACACAGCTGGCAATGAATTAAGCGCCTTACGGTATAAGCCAATAAGAGCAGAGCAAAGCGGGATATTAATGAGCCTATTAACAATTATATTGTATATACCACTCGCATTCAACGCTTTAAGCATGTTTACGGTTACAAAAATAGCCCGGTACGAGCGGGGAGGGGGGGGAGCCTCCTAAGCAGCAGCCATGTATTGGCCTACCAAAAGAAAAAAAATGATTATGGCAGTTAAATATTTAAATATTATTAATACTTCACGCCCCAGCCACCACACAGGCACGGACAGGTAATACAACCCAAATGAAGCATTTTACAACACCGGGAAGCCCAAAACGCTGCTAGAGGAAATCCAGCGTTAACATTAACGCCTGCAGGCCAGTACGACCAAAAGTCGATGCCGGCAATGAATTGCAAACCCCAACAGACCAGGGCACGCAGCACCGACTGAACTGACGAGTTCTGCACTAAACACTCTCCAAATGAAAAGAAGAGAAGAATAGAACCATCGTCTCTCATTGTAGAACACCTTATAAAACAGAGTCCGGCCACCTGGTAGTAATGACAGAAGCAGCTAATTGAACTCTGCAGGTATACTTTACAATGCAAGCAGTTGAATATAAACTTTTTCCGGCGATACTTTACAGTGCACACTGCTAAAGGATCTTAAAAAGTGATTATTAATAAAATTATTATTTTCACCGAGTTGGCGGCGATCTAAAGGGGGGGGGCAGAAGAAGGGACATGTACAATATCAAGGAAAATGAGAACCGCGGTCATGGGAACAATAAATTGGAAAGGAAGAGGAGCAGAGAAAATTGGCAATAGGAGCGCTAAGAAGCAATGAAACAAATTGTGCGCAAAAAGAAAGCCGTCCCGAAGGCCTAAGAGAAGCTAACATAGGTACCCAATGGTGTCTCCTTAGGGGTTCGATTCGCACAATTTGTGATGGGCAGATTTACCTACGTGACACCACGATCCATGGCTCATCTTAGGCCTCGTAATGGAACTCAAATTAACCAACGTATTCTTATATCCCAAAGTACGCGGCTATCGAATATCAACTGATGTATTTAATAACGCAGATAAACGAACTCTACCCGATGTATCTATGGGCATTAATATCAGATACCAATAAATGAATTTTACCCATAATATTTATTCCAAATACAAAATAACGAATTCTTCCTGGTGTATTCATATCAAGTTCAAAGAGAGGGACATCGACCGGCGTATTTATATCAGATTCATATAAACTCTCAGCAGGTGCAATTTAAACAGGAGGCCGCCAAATGAACGTTACCCTCCGAAAAATACAATAAGGAAAGGCCAGGAGCTGGATGACTGGCATATTTGTGACGCGGCTTGCGTGCGATTACGACAGTGTCGCTTCTCATATTAGTAAAGAAGCGCCAACATTATGGCGATCATTTTCCGTCCCACTGCGCCTCCGTCGATGCAGTGATAGCGCCTCAGTTTTATCGACACCGGAAATGGGAAATATAAGAATATGAGGGGGTAATTGGCGGTGTGGCAGCCGAGGCTGATCTAATGAATGTCATAAATCACTTTTGCGCAGATCTTTCATAGATACGGCGATGATAGCACCAATTGGAGAGCCCTCGGCCTGACCAACTAACCAACGGTGCATGAGCGTGCGGTGACGACGGCGTCAAAGTTATTTTCATGGAATGCATAGAAATTGCCACCTACGACATTACTGGCAATTGTCACCGCTACAATTACTTGGACATCGTCGGCGAAATACTCACCCATAGAAGACACATGGGCTAACTGGAGCCTATGGCATACTCTACAGATATGCCTATACTGAGCGGTACGTACGGGTAGGCATCTTGAATATCAAGTGGTGACATACTCTGCAGCAGTAGTACCCAAACTTTTCCAAGATGACGCATTCTTGTTTGCTAGGAGAGTTTTTCGCACATCCTTACACGCGCGAGAGTATATCCTTTTAATAATGTTGGTATGTCTCGCAGTTACTAACAAACCCTAATCCCTCTGTTCTAGGGTAGGCTTGGCATGGCGCCGGGATCAAGCGGACACACAATTCGGGGACACCCAACCGTGCATGCATGACCAAGCAGTAACGGGCCCCTCGTTACAAGCTTAGCAGCACTTACACTTATGCGAGTCGGATGGTTAGAACAGTTATGACGGCATTAGTGGACGTTTGCAAGTCACCGTCGATGTGACGGACGTGAAAACGAGAGGCCAAAAGGAAGCGCCTGATGCGATCCGGTTACATGGCAGCGTTGCAGGATAACGAAGCAAATAGTTCGAATGATAGTTTGCTCTAATACACCAACTGAACAGACATGGAAAGATAACATTAAATGTTAAAAGCTATTTTGAGTAGGTCACACTCCATGCAGATACTTCTATACTGATTTAATGGTGCCGTAACTATATTCTGCTGATGCAACACTCACTGACACAGACGTGCGGGAAGCAAGCTTCACAAACGCTGGAGTTCGCTGGTTCAAGTCTGCCAGCCAGGCAGGCGAGTTCTTGTGGCGCTTGATGTGCTTCGTCAGCATTTGATGTTCGCATGCAACTGTGGGGTAATGACTAACCAAAAAATAGGGAGAGTCGGGGGCAACATAGCTGCGTATGAGCCTTTCGTCGAAGGTGTCATAGCTCTTGACGACCTGTGATCGAGTTTAGCAGTACACTCCTCTGGATCTTGTTTGCCTATATCTGCAGCACGAACCAATGCGTATGGGATTCACAGTAGATGCGTGCCATCAAGATGACTTTACCATCGCACGAGTTATCTTGTCTCACGAGGAGACCAAAATAAATCACGAGATACCTCGTCTCGTGCGCACGGCCTCTAAAGCTTCTGCAGAATAGATTACTTTAGACCATCATTGCTTAATGCATCTTTTATGAAGTGCGTACAGCAGCCAAAAAAGATATAAAGAACGTAAGGTACACACATATGAAGGCATAAGATTAGATAGCTGGCAGTAGACAGACCACGAAGCCCATTCCAAGAGAGCAGCTGGGACTCACGCTCCGGCTCTCTATAAACTGTTGTAATTAGGTCAAAATTATTTTAAAATTTGAGGAGAAATAGAAAAAGAAGAAGAGAATAAACTCAGCCAAGGAGTTGATCGCGCAAGCACGACTGATTGCTGCAGATTCGCGGAGCTTGGAAGCTCGGGGACGTTAGTTAGTTGGGGCATGAAAAACAGTGGATTCGAGGGGCCTCAGAAGCTTTGGCCGTTAAGAGTTTGTAACTCATGGAAGAGGAGTTCGTAGCTGTGGAGGATGTTGCTTCCAACGCTTGTCAAGACGATTTTCAAACGCATTGGTTATCTCTTCACCTATATTTTCGGAAAGAGAATCTATTTCAAATGTTCACTAAGAAGTACGGCAATAACTGTTAGCTTCAAGTCTTTCTTCGATCATTATGTTTGAGTTTTTGGCAGTTGTTTCGGAAGCGATCATCAACGTCTCTATAAAAAAATCAGCTGTAGTCACGTCGGTGGAGCCCTTCATGTACTTGAATGTATCTATTAGTTGCCTCTGAGTCGTCTTTGCTTGAGAGTGACTCGACGTCCTGTAGGTGACATTCGTATGGCTCTTTTCACAGTTGAGGTAGAAATTTTGCTGCTCTGTGTTGGATTCCTTCCATTTTATCGCACTGATATATCAATCAGAATTGAACACTAGATTCTATATGCGGGGGTGTTATAGGGCTTTGTACAAAAAACAACTAATTATGCCCTTGGATTTGTACTCAAAATTACTGGTAATGAGTCCCAGTAGTGTGCTCATTATTTTGACACTCTTGTCAACTTGCTGTTATAGTTTTTCCCAGGTCATGATGTCGATAGCAGCTACTAGTTCTATCCCGTTCATTTTTAATCGGATGATTTATGCGTTCTCCGGCCCTACGTTCATTGCTGGGCATTCGTTGTAAATATGCAATTCGCAAAACTGTGGACCAGTCAAAACACAACGAAACTCGCTTGATCAGCTCCTGAGCGTTCTAGCCGCCAAAAACACAATACCGCACTGCAGGGTATGAACTTTCTAGTCCATCCTATCTATCAACATTTCAGCAGCGCAATTATGGATATCCTAATCCGTCTGGGACCTTTTCAATCAATTTTCAGCCCTCCCTCATCGTCAAAACTTTAGAAACGCATTCCATCCTGGTCAGTCTAAGAACTTTGTAGTCCACCTTCATGGTAGGGACTGGCAATAAAAAGTTAGCTGCAGATGTCCATCTTCTGGGAGTAGAAAAATGAGAGCAGGGGCGTATTCCACGGAAGGGGACGGGCGGCATGGACATCGGCAGCAGGGGCGGGAGGAGGGAGGAATGAAGCTATGTGACAGAGTGGGGCACCACCAGTACATATTTGGACACAGTGATTGTGATGGTAGCAGAGCTGGCTAACAGTTAGGAATGAGTTAGAAGCCCGACGACTGGTGGAGCGGGAGGAGGCGGCAGAGTGAGGCACAACACAACAGGCGTGCCGGTATGCAAGAAAAGAAAGCAGCTGCATTAGTAGCGGACGAAGGTAGAGCGCGCTATATAGTCAGCGGTAGTGGAGTAACGGTGCGCCGAAATCGGGCGCTTGATTCGACACTGAGACGAGCGGTAGCGAAAACTAGCATTGGGGTCCGATACCACTCACTTGTGGTAGCGAAATCGAGCTTATATGATCCGACACCATAGCTAAGCAGTAGCTAGATCGAGCACTGCATACATTTCTTTGACTCTCCATAGATGAGGCAATTGGAAATTTATACTATGGAACTGAACTGCTTCAGCTACAAATACCTATTTCCAATTCCGACATCACATGTCTCGATTATGTGGGGTGTAGACATTCGGTCCTACATCAAATTAGCAGTAGCACTATCATCAAACTTTTACTAATGCATTAATGTAAAACTTCATCATGGAAAATGTTTTAGATTTAACAGGTGCTGGCAGACAGGCCCGGAGTCAAAAACAAACTTTCTCTTACATAACACAGGCCTGGGTGTTTCGATAAAACTGACCCTTTTTCCAATAGCTCCAACCAACCAGGGCCAAAGGGCTTTTGGTGAGCAGCTCGAGCATTTGCAACGTAGCTAAAAATAAAAATTGAACAAATCACTAATCCCTACTATAATTATTATTACTTTAGTTGTTTAAGCTTTCCTAGACACAACTCTGATGATTCAAAACAAGAAAAGGAAGGGACGTATAGGATGGCGACAGAAATGGGGAACCCATGCACGAAGATGGATCGACGCGCATGAGAACAGCAGGTCGGGAAAGAAGAGGAAGAACATAGGAAAGTAAAATCAGTTTGAGTATGAAATTAGGAAGGAAGCAAAGTGGGCACGAACGACAGACGTCCCGAAAGCCTAGCTAACGGCTAAGGTAACCTATGCAAATCCCCTGGCGATGCTGCTCCCCATAACGTAGGATGGGTGAACCTAACTTATCCTATGGTCCATCCTATGTCCCCTGAGGAGCACTAAGCCCTATAGGTCGGTTCACACGCTAGTCTTCTCTCCCACGTTCAAACATAACAGCGTTCGCTTGCGTTGCTGAGTCCGTTTCAACAACAGATAAACGTACGGCTTTCCGAGTTCGCATTCACTCCAAATTCGAAGCGACACCCGAAATTTTGCTAGCGACACCTGCTGAGCAAACAATTTGTACCATTTGTTCGGGTGAGGTATACTCGGCGGACAGGTGCTCTTCATGAGTCTGCCTTGGAACCGTTGCGATGCCGTACGGGCCAGTTTTCCCGTTCGTTTTTTCCATCATGTGTGGATGTTTGGAATGGTCTTGATGGCTCTGTCTTTGCTAGTATTGGCAGCTTTAAACGATCTGTACACAGAGCTATTCTGTGATCTCGGATCTTCTTTTTTATTTTCTTCATTCTTTTGTTTTCTCCACCCGCTGGGTTGGTTGCGTGGGGGTTTGTTAACCTCATGGAGTTTCTCCGTTCCTACGTCGCCAGCCTGGTGTGATTTAATAATAATAATAATAATGACGGGTAACGTTGTCGCCAATCTGTCGGTGTCCACACAGCAGCGTTTGCTACGTAACGACGAAGCCTGCGGATATTTTCAGGTTTTAAAGAGCGAAAGACTATTCAACCAATCAACTTTGAAGGGACCTCAGGAATACTTGGGCATATGTCTTATGCTGCTATAGAAAATATATCACCATTTGAAATTCGATCCATTTTTCTGAAAGTCCCTGTAATTAGCTAAGCAACTCGCTAAAATTGCCAAATATTTCTGCTACCTCGGCAGTAATGTGGCTAGTAGAGCCTAACAGATTCAGCGTTTCACCACCCCAGATGCAGAGCTGCATCTGCACCCAATGTTTTACCAATTTAAATATACACATCAATTTTGCAGGAGGAGTATCATTCAAAACGTCGTCATACTTGATACGTAGACATAAATCCTTTGAGCAGACTGTACACATTTGCGGATGTTACATTTAGTGCTATTACTACGAAAAGTTATGTTTTATTCAAGCAAAAAAGAAAAAAGAATAATCCCTTTGGGGATTTTTGTCCCTAACATTTTTTTTGTCGGTACGAACGACTTACAATCACCAGACATCTGCTGGAACAATATACTCGGGTTAGTTCGTTAGCGGGTTCAAGAGTTCGCTCTAGAATTGTCACTAAAATAAAGTATTTTGAATATCCCGGAGCAGATGGTCGGCTGTCCCGCAAAACGGAAGGATCCTAACCGCTTCAGCTCCGCATAACGGGAACGTGTGAAAAGTGGCCGCGACGACGCCTCCAAACAAATGGACCCGGACGAGAGGCAACAAGTCGGTTTGTCTTGCTTCGTCCCTAAGTGGCAGGCGCTGCAGCTGATTATATCATGGAGATGCGGACGAGCATAGAAGCCTGATTAAGGGACGCCATCTCCACCATGAATAATGGCGCAATGACACTCGTAAAGGACATGATTGCGAAGGAGAGGGAGCCGACACAGGCATCAGTCAGTCAACTGCAGCCGGGTGTGGGAACCGTGCGCAGATAAAGTTCATGTGCAGCGGTGAAACAGCGACAGCGAAAGGGCCGGTGCAGTGAGTGAGTGTGTGCAAGACGCGGTGAAATGACAAGATTCCGAGATTAAATGAGACGGAAAAACTACTGAGGTCAGCAGAAAGAATCAGCGACGAAGAAACATTTTAAAATTGGTTGCGCGTCAAGGCGTCGATGGAATGAATAATGGTTGAGAAAAGCCCGGGCACCCGGAGGAGCCATTTAAAATTGGATTCAGAGCACCAGCTGCCCGAGGCCCAACAGCACCAGCTGCCTTGGGCCTAACAGCACCAGCTGCCTGAGGCCCAGCAGCACTAACACCAGCTGCCTGAGGCCCAACAGCACCAGTTGCCTTGGGCACAACAGCACTAGCTGTCAAAGGCCTCAAAGCACCAGCTGCCAAAGTCCTCAAAGAACCAGCTGCCAAAGGCCTCGAAGCACCAGCATTCAAAGGCCTCACAGCGCCAGTGGATGTATGATAGTCGTTGCTCTTTCTGAGGATTAGTAAATTTTCTACCACCTAAAGCTTTTGAATCGCCAAACTGCAAGGCGTTGATTGAAAACTCAGAGGCGATTTTTTTCTTCTATGTATTAACAATAAATCATTGTGGCAGGCAGACAAACAAAAGAAAAACAATTTGTGAAAATTTATATGAAACAGAAAAGAGTCTAGGCAAATGATACCGTCACGCCTTTAAAATAGCTTTGCAAATCATAAAGGTAGAGCTTAGAGGAGGCCCGGGAGGGCAATACCAGCCGCGTTCCCCGAAGGACAGCCTTCAGTCGTAACAACATATGGATTTCCCATCTACTTGCGAGTGGATAGCTCGTCTACAATTTGGCTATGAATTGAAAGCTGAGTCCGCGCAACATATACAAAGTTTGATTTATAGAATCCTAGTAACCATGACAACCTCGTTTGGCCAAAAACTCCTTGTCCTGGGCTCATAAAGCATATCCTGGGCAAATGAACAAGTGATCAGCAAGCCAGCTACTGATATACAATTAATGGGTAGAGGAATGCGTTCCCCAGGAAGGCTCTCTGGGTACTTGAGTTCGGCTTCAACGTGAGCATAGTTAGTAAAAGTGTGGCAAACTTGCGTAACTTGTATGAAAAGACATAACGTGTCATGTGAGGCAGATTGAAGTCTGATCATAACAGTTGCCTAATGTTTATTGTACCATGATTTTATGTATACAAATATTGAAAACTATTGCACACGACAATTCTGAGTGAATTTGCAATGAGAAGTAGGGCCCGACTTCGGTCATAATACAGCTGCCACAGGGCTCATACTACCAGCTTGCAAGAAGCCTCACAGAACCAGCTGCAAGAGGCCCCATTGCACCAGCTGCCGCTGCAAAGGCCCACAACAACAGTTGACAACACAACCAGCGGTGCAGAAGGGAAGGCACTCCACACAGCTGGGACCACAAACAAGTCCCTCCGTCACAGCGATTGCATGGGGAAAGTGACGCGTTTCGATGCGAAAGTCGCCGCTGGAAAGTCCACGCGGTCACTGGAATAACAGCGACCGGTGATCCCTAGCTGCCGAGGCGCGCACACACCCGCCGTGGGGGTTGCAGCCTTGAGGCCGGATGCTCAAACCCTAGCAAAGTTACAAGCATCGTAACTGTACAGCTGCAGGCACGAATGCAACCATGTAACTGCTGAAGTTTTACATTTTTACTCTTCGATTTATCACCTGAGTCTGTTTATTATTTAGGCATGCATCGGTCACAGGTACTAACCATTATGATCATAACTTTCTAAGGATTGGGCATAAGAAAGTGAAGAAAATCTTGGCCGCGATATCGTAACCGTTACTTTACAAGGAGTTTGTGCATCCGGTCCCTCGGCACAGCGATGCTAATTCAACGCGCAGGCGCTTCTGTTGACTCTAGCTAGGTATGTACTGTCGACTCTAGGTATGTACTGTCGGCTCTAGGTATGTACTGTCGGCTCTAGGTATGTACTGTCGACTCTAGGTATGTACTGTCGACTCTAGGTATGCACTGTCGACTCTAGATATGTACTGTCGACTCTAGGTATGTACTGTCGACTCTAGGTATGTACTGTCGACTCTAGGTATGTACTGTCGACTCTAGGTATGTACTGTCGACTCTAGGTATGCACTGTCGACTCTAGGTATGTATTGTCGACTCTAGGTATGTACTGTCGACTCTAGGTATGTACTGTCGACTCTAGGTATGTACTGTCGACTCTAGGTATGTACTGTCGACTCTAGGTATGTACTGTCGACTCTAGGTATGTACTGTAATCAACACGTGAGCTTGAGCATCCTGAGCGGCTACAACTGTGTTGTAAGAGAGGAGTTAAAGGGACACGTAGTGCGTAAAAGCAAAAAAAAAAGGTAGAAAAGCAATGCCATGCGCGAATAACGCAAAGAGCAATGTGCAGGCGGACTAAAAATCATGCAACTCAGGGCGCCATAAACTTTCAATAAAAATGAAACAAAGTATCTGCATCAAATGAGTTAAGGAATAGCTTACAAATATTCCAACTTCGCCACTTAAATCCAGTTAGCAGGAAGTGTTATCTCTCATCAAGCACAACTGTGAGAATATTGCTTGCTGGAGCAGCGACACTTGTTAACGAACCAAACTTTCAAAACACCGCTATCCAAGGTACGTGTGTCAACAACAGCACCAGCTTGTACATAAAGCAAATTATTTACGCAGGGACACGATACATTTTTTTCACTTCAACAATTCAAAGAATCTCGTACAAACAACACGAAGAGGTATACTGTAAAGAAACTTACGTACGCAGCGGAGACCCGACGACAGGAATATTTTTCTTATAGAAATGACACCGGAGTACCTCGTGTTAACAGGACTCAGCAGAGGCCTCGCGCAGTTGAAAATTAAAATTTCAAAACAAACGAAACAGGAGTACGGTAGGTACTATATGCCAGTAGGAACACATACCACTAAGAAGCCCCGATACACACACAGCAGGAGACAGCGTGACTGTCATGCAACGCACAGCTCCCACACTTTCACTCGCTTACACCAACAGCACCAAAACACGGCAGTGCGCACACATCGCCTCCCACACACGCGGGCCGCTGTGACAGTACCTCTGAACCTTGGTACAGTGTGGACCCGAGGACGACCATTCGAGTAGGTGCATGTTGCTGAACTCTCTGACGCCCACGAGTACCATTGGGTCCGGGTTTACTTGAACAGGGTGTTCCTACGAATATTGGTTTTTGCTTGGGACGCACTGGTTACGGAGTTCGCCACGACCGTTTCTACATTTTGTTAGGAGTGCAACTGACGCAAAATATTTACGCTCTTCCAGTAATTTAAAGTTCGGTCCCGGTCTCCCAACAAGCTGAAATATGATGAACTATTACAATTGGTATTAGTGTCATAGTATCCCCAGAGGTAACTCTCCCTACCGGCACCGTTCGCAATGACCAAACGAGAGGAAGAAGGAACATGCAGTAGGTATGTCTTAACGAAGCTGGAAACCCAAGCATAAGAACAGCAAAAAAATAAGGAAGTAAAATAAAAAACAGTAAGGAAAATCAACAGAAGGAGCCAAGGAAAAAAACGAAAGAAAGTAAGTGAGCCGAGACATACCGTATTTCCAAAGGCTACCTACGGCTAGGGTAACTACTGGGACCTGCTGTGGGGCGACTTCCTACTCGCCAATCCCACTTACTGAAATGGCAGTAATTGACATTTCATTCGAATCAAAAATTAAAATTAACACGGCAATTTACAGCCCACCGCGTAGCAAAAGATCGCCCTACAACTCGGACAGGCACTGAGCCCTCAGCCTCAACCGGATATTGCCCTCGGGCGCGCAGTGCTGACCACATCTACCATACCGTCGCCTACACAGCCTCGCCTTGGCTTTTCGCTGCAGCGGACAGTACAACTACGCACTCTTCCTACACAGCCACATGTGTGCATAGAGTAGCTAATATCGCGGAACTATACAGGATAGTTCAAAACAAAACGAATCCCAAGCTTAAGTGCGTACTTTAAATTAAATCATCTATCAGGATGTTACTACACGCTCATTCTGTATAACTGGGACTGTGTGGGTGTGTATATATATATATATATAATACGCATTACATAAATATGACAAATATTCACTGTACAGGTCGAAATAGTTGCTCGTACAACCTTGACTCGGTCTTTCCTCTTAGAATTATTAGAAAGAACAACACACCGGGACAAAATTGACAAGCTGATTTACTGTTTCAGCTTTGGAAGCGTCAAGAATTTTGCGAGGAAAGGAACAGAAAAACCTCGAGGAAGCACCGATCAATCCAAAATTTCCGCAACACTGCCAAAGAACAGCGCCCCAAAAACCATTCCCGCCTGGGTCCCCAAACGGCCGAGCACAGATCCTGCAATAAATTCCGTGCCTATACAAATCAGGCAACCAAGCAGTGACTGAATTACGGATGCGTCTCAAGCACATCTTGTGCGTTTCTACCAAACTTTGTAGAGAGAGCGAGAGCAATTATGGCCAGTTGAGAGGTCTTTTCTCCATTCTCAGGATATCGTGAATATGCTCTGAGAGTGAAGCACTTCAAAATGAAATGATACTAAAACAGCTTCAAACCTGAAGTTGACAAATGACAGCTGTCTCTAAATGGTTCAAGTTTCGACACGGTTCGAGTTGGGAGCCGTTTGATGCGAATTCTGAACCCTTTATTTCAGCAGTTATCTGACAAATTCGTCGAACTGATATCTCATTTATAGGAATATCTTTCAGGTGTCGCAATGCCGAAGTCACACTACCACATCGCACGTACAACTTGGTGAGCGGATATGCATGCAGGTCGTACCTAGTCCCCATACATAGTTTACGTCGGTATATCGGTAGAGCGTAGATGCGGTGGCATGAATGATGTCCGAACTGTACGTACAGTACGTACGTACGTGCGATTGTATAGTGCGACAAGGGCACTGTGAAAAAGTGCCAATAACATGTTGATATTATAACACTGGAAAATACACGTCTTAATATTTACATGACTTGTACATTTCGCCCACGCTGATTCTGATGAAATAATTCCTAGCGTAACGGGTACACCCTTAAAACCATTTCCTGTACAGTTTACCACAATGATACCTATGAAACTGTGCCACGGAGTGAAGGGTTAACAAGCATACGTAAGAAATGTTCAAACAACGCAGTTCCTACTAGAAGCCATCACTTTATTAAAGTCCTTGTCGAATTAACGAACTAATGTGAAGAATGATGGAATCCACATCTGTGACACCTAATCCGCTTTAATACGCAGTGCTCACAAAGTGTATCAGTTAGGGAGAAATTTTTAAATATATGATCTTTCAAGAAATCGCGCTCGAATAATATATCGATCCATGGACGAGAACATATTCAAACTATACATCTATCAAGGAGTAACATTCCGACGACATCATCTGTTAAACAGGAATGTTCAGGAAAATGCTTTGTTCCGGTGCTAAAAGGTTGGTGGAAAGCACTGGGTTTGACACAGCTGACCTATGGCAATACCTTCGTACGAGCGCATGACCTTTGTTGTACACAATCGGTTGTAAGGAGTCATGGTAACGCCGAGACCTTGCTTTAGGGCAAGACTGCGGGGGTGTCAACACGCTCCTAGTCGGGTGAAAAGTCTCTAGTGACGGATTATACCGAACTGTGAGAGAGAAAGTAGCCTTCAAATTATTGCTCTTGATTTTGAATTCAAGTTGCTATCAAGAAATGTACATGAAAGAATGGTGTTTATTTAAACAGCGCATATAGAACGTCCTGTATATATAGTTCTTTCAATTTTCAACACCGAAAAGCTTGAGTTATTTTTATATTTATTTATTTATTTTTTTTTAGCTGGGCTTGTGAGCCGTGTTTCGGCGGCTTGGGGACTGCACTTGGCGCTTCTCTCGTGCTTTGCGTCCCTGGACGCCCGGAGGTGTTTGTATAAAATTAAATGCGGGATTCTGGCTGCAGTAGATGTGGCCTAAAAATAAAATTTGAACTTAATAGCCTTCACAACCAAAAATAGTAAGTTAAAACATTTGGTTCAATCAGCTACGGCATTCTCTTTAAGTGTTTAATTTCTTCTTTTCAAAATAAAAATGCTTGAAGTTATGAGCTATATACCAATGACTATATGGTTCTCCTTGTATGTTCTTGACCCTCAAGATAAAAACGTTTCACAGTAAAGGCTTCGATCGCATTCACTGCAGCATACTCTTTGAGTAGTTTTTCACGGCCCTTCACAATGAAAATACCAGAAGTTATATACGACAGTCATATCCATGAGCTGCAGTAAACTCTGCGTGTAGTTTCATTGGCCGATATTATTTGCTCGAAGTTCCCCATATATATAGAGTGGCCTGCGTGTTTCATAATCGATCCAAACAATGTAATACTGGCGAGACACCATGCAATGCTTTACTGTGTCTTTAACCCTGACACCTTCTATAGCCCTGTAAATAATTCAATAGGTACAGGGTAAGTTTGTCAGAGGTTAGTGTTCTAAAGCATACACCTTTCACCGCGTAACTGACCATAATTATGGGGTCAATTCCGCAACACCATTCCAACGAAAGCCCTTTTTTAACCGTCAGGAAAACAGTTATTAAAGTTAAAGTTTTTTTTGTTTTATTAATTAAGGCGCTGTGTTACCGTAGTCATTGCTAGCTAACAACCTTCAAAACCAAAGTTTAGAATAGATACAGAAGCACTTTGACAGTTTCAGCTTTGTTAGCGTTGACCGTGCAGGAGTACCGAGCGTTGCAACACTGTTGCAGCCCCCCCCCCCCCCC
>LQNS02278091.1:55260790-55274861 GCA_001587735.2 Parhyale hawaiensis | reverse complement strand
CCCCCCCCCCCCCCCGGGGGCTACTACCTGCAGAAGCGGGGCCTGTCCGCAGCAAAGGTCAGCGCATCACTCAAAGAATTAAGGGGTCTTGGTGCGTGATAATAAAACCAAAACCGGGAGCTTGCGAGGTCACCTGGAGACCTTCAGCACACAAGATAACGAGGTGATATGAGCTCAGCATCCGATGATAGTAACCGTAAACGACGTGAGCATTTACTGTATAAAGAACGTGTAAAGTGACTACTTGAGATCGTAATTATCGATATTTTACTTCTACTTTATGTGCAACGCAAAATAGAAGGTACGACTGAAGTTAGAATAAATTTTTATTTGACTTTTTTATCTAATTTACTGTGAACTTACAACCATTTGTTTTCATCTTGAGCGTACAAGACCGAAAATTTTGCACACAGTTCAATTCTAAACCCAGGGACCAAGACCAGGCGTCTTGCACGAATAGCATTACTTGCAACGTAAAGAAAAGTTGATATTCGGCGGTATAGGATTAAGGATCTTTATGCCCACGGAACTTGCTGTGACATCGGCGCAAGAGAGAGATGAAGCAGAGCAAGGATCACATCAGTAAAGAAAAACCGCCCATGAAAACGGGAACTTGGAAACAAGAAACGGTAGTAAAGGAAAACTTCTGCAACAGGAGCACGAACCTTCCAGGAATGAAGCAAGTGACACACAGGCGCACGACATTCGGCATATTACGTTGCAAATTGGGCTAATATAAAGTCTTTCTTACAGAATCCCTAAATTATCCTGAACTGACCGCGGCGGCTTTAGGCATCCGCTACTGAATCGACATCCTCTTCTCGGCGCAGGAATGCATATTCTAGCAGGCGATTCTCCGCATGCACGAAGAATCGAGTTTATTTTTCATCAGATTGCCCACAAAGCGTCTCTACGTGAAAAACTAGTCTCTACGTCTAGGAAGGATTGAGAATCTTCTAGCAAACAATTTTCGCATGCAGGAAGATTCGATTGATCTTCCAGCAGATTTCCCAGAACAAATCTGAAAGTAGGAAGAAAAGTTGAATTATCATCTAGCACACAATTCTTTGCATCTGGGAAGGATCGAGACAGACAATTCTCCACACACAGGATGGATCTAGTTACCCTCTTGCAGAGTTCTTCGCATGCATGCAGGATGGATCTAGTTATCTTCTACCAGAAAATTCTCTGCATGCAGGAAGGATCGAATTGTCTTCTACCAGACAATTCTCTGCATGCAGGAAGGATCGAGTTATCTTCCAGCAGACAATTCTCTGCATGTAGCAACTTTCCAGTTATCTCCGCATGCAGGAAGGATCGAGTTATCTTCCAGCAGACATTCTCTGCATGCAGGAAGGACCGAGTTATCTTCTGGCAGGCAATCCTCCTCATTCAGGAAGGATGGAGTTGGATGAGCCGTCCGCGTACAGCGTCTCCGTAATAAGCCACGGCATCATCATATTAACCTCCTATTAAAGAATTCTCCAATAGAAACTAAATTGGAGGTCTTTCTCCTACCGCCCGGGCGTCATTACCGCGGCGAGAAATTCCCGGAAAATTGTTCATGACAATAGTCGGCAAGACATCAAAGGGAGGACAGGGACCTCTCATGTAAACAGAGAGCAGCGTATAGGGAACAGCTGTTACCCTAAGACGGTACAAAAACTAAAGGGAATACACAGGGAACGGCGAGAATACATGTTATCAACGCCTTAATCGTTCCCCAAAGTTAGTACAGGAATTTAAGAAACATAGGGTACCGTAATAATCGTTGTCGTTAACAACGCTTCAGCTGTCAATGACAACTTTAGTTGAAAAGTTAAGCCTCGATCGAGAAATGGAGGCTGCCAGCATAAAAGTTGTCGCTTTCACGCTTACGTTGGTCCACAAAAGTTTGTGAAAAGAACATCGAGATCACAAGAAAAGGAATTTCAGCTTCAGTTCCAAGTTTTTGAAAGGATTAAAACTCATGAAAAAAATGAACACGAATTGTAATTGACAGTTCAAGCCAACTTCAGAATGTTGGTCAAACAAGAAGCAGAAACTATGACATAGGAGAAAAATGCAAAACTAAAGCACACTGAGAGCGCATACATCCGCCAAGCAAGGCAACGTTAACGAAAAATTTCAAATTGGTTCTGAAACTATGATTTTCTTTGTGCCGACACCAAAATTTAACCATTTGTGCCTTTTGATAGTATTAACAGTTTCTGCAATTTTCTTGAAGATTCATTTATAACACAAATCAAGCACACAAACGAACAAACCGATCTTCACCAAAATTGAATCATGTATGTCTTAACATTACTGACAATTCCTATAAATTTCATAAAGATCCATTAATAACTTTTCGAGTAATTGTGCTAACAAGAATAAAATTAAACACAGCAACAAACAAACGCTCATACAAATCAACACAAAAAATTGGTCATTTACTCTTCGTAATATACCTAACAACTTATGTAAATTTCACAACATTCCGTCCATAACTTTTTGAGTTATGGGATGAACAAAAATCAGGCAAACAAACCAACAAACAAACAAACGGATGGACGGACCTTCCCAAAAGCTCATCATCTGTTCCTCGTAACATACCTAACAGCCCCTGTAAATTTCGTTGAAATCCTTCCATAACTTTTTGAGTTATCTTGGAGACAAACAGACAGAATAACAGACAGACAAACACGACGAAAACATAACCTCCTTTCAAATAAAGGCTTACCATTGGGGAATAGAAAAATACAAGTATAGGAGTCATAATAAATAAGGACCAAGCAATAGGAGTTTTCGAAGCAATCGCTTTGTGCAAAATGCCGCTCATGAAGAAGACTGGTCCTTATAGGGTTAACACCATGCTCAGCAACCGGCAACAATGTATGGGGAGCATGATGCACGTATTATCAGCGCCTAAGCTTACTTATACTATATATATATATATATATAAGAGATCAACAATACCGTACTACTAATCGAAACCATTGTCTTTAATTGTTTCCGTAAATTCATCCCAGTATTTTACTAAGATGGAGGTTCGCTTTCGGTCCCATATCAATAAATACACCAGCTACTCGAGACCCATGTCCCCAACAATTTTTCTCTAGCTCATCACAACACATCTATTTCTTTTGTTAACCGGAGGTTGAGTCTGAGGCACCAAACCTATCAAAACCCATCAGAAGAAGAATGCCAAGACCTCAGCAATAATAGACGCCATGAGCTTCTCGAAGCCGTAAAGAAGTGTGTCCCCTTGTTGAGATGCAAAAGAGGCTGTCGTATATAGCCTGGTGCCGGGGTCTACTTAGCGTCACTCAGCACTCGTTATCAATGCAATGAAGCTTTGGAATGGCCGCCATGCCATTGGTTTA
Source organism: Parhyale hawaiensis (assembly GCA_001587735.2). NCBI lineage: Eukaryota > Metazoa > Arthropoda > Malacostraca > Amphipoda > Hyalidae > Parhyale > Parhyale hawaiensis. The sequence goes on along the minus strand of LQNS02278091.1, from coordinate 55,271,496 downwards.
GGCACAAAGCCCCTGCTGAGGCTGCAGTGTCTGCAATCAGACGTCGTGTGCAGAGAGTCCATGCAGGGGCGGCTGGCAGGCGTTGCTGGGGATTAGGACGACGGTGCTTGAACCGCGGAGAAGCGCAGGGATCGCGAGTAAGAATGTTGAAATGAGGAGGAAGAGGATCGATACTTATCAGCTTCTGCTGCCGCAGTCACTGCATGGTCATCAGCAGTGTATTTAATTAATTTACTAGCAACAGCGCAACATCTATAAGACAATTTGAGGGTAGCAGCTTGTATGTACTGAGAGATATGTGTTAGAAATAGATCGGAAGGCAGAAAATGCGCTTGAAAGCATAAAGAAGAAATTTTGCTATAACATAAGCTGGTTATATTATAAGTTTGAGCGTTTCCACAGACACTGAAAAGGCACAAGCGAAATGACGGACGCCAAGCTTTTATTATTGCAGTTCACTGTAGCCATGCTACTAAAGCGAAGTTATATAAGCGACAGTATCGGTCACTACTCGTGTGTTCGCGCCCAGCTGGCAATGTCCGTTCACGGCTCAGTGCCTCTCAGTTTATTTTAGACGGCGCTATATGTTGCAAGCTGAAGATTTTCGCGCCGACTGCACTGCGGCTGTTATGCAAGTTTCCACACGGGATCGATGTGCACATGAACAAGTCGAGAAAGAAAAGAGCGTCGAGAACAAAACATCAGCAGTAGGAGGAGAACACGAAATGGAAGGACGTAAAGTGAGCACGTGAGCACAATGCAAAAATGTTTCCAGGGCCTAGGCAACATATGCGTTCCGTCGTTGGTGCAACTCCCCATAATATAGGATGAGCGACGAGAATGTATGGTTATCTGCAGAATGGATGGAACAAGCCTGGGAGACATCACAGCCCCCCCGAGCCTAGAGAGCTGCAGAGCAAAAAACACAGTTGGGCGAGTTCGATGGCATCACCGATGTGTGTGGCTGACCAGCAAAATAGCAGAGATAGAGGTACTGTGGCTGTTACATAAACTTGCTAAAGCTACAACAAGATAATGGTAACGACTGAGAATTGAGACTAGTGATGCACTGAATCGTGCAGCACGGTGTTCACCTTCACAGCTAGTTAGCGAAAGGGTTAACACGCCAGAAACTTATACTACGATTGAGAACTACAGGAACTAATGTGGCTCGAGTAAAACCGCAGGTACGAGAACCGACTACTTCGAACAAGGAAAAAAGATGTGGCCTAGAGCCATGTAGAGAAAAAAAATCACTACTGAGAACCATAGGTAGAAGTACCACACAGAATTACAGGGAAAAGAATATGGCCCAAGCCAAGCAGACAAATAGACACTACTAAGAACCCTAGGGACTAGTCAAAAGCCAAATGGAGAAATGAGGCTCCAGCCTGGAAGAACCATAGATACTACTACTCAGAACTGCAAGGAATGCGATCGAATGCCACAAAGAACCTCTGGCTTGGAACCATGGCAGTATTCAAGGCCGTGCTGTACCAACCTTCAAAACCGGTCAGCCTGCTGGAGCGATGGGGCGGGCTGCTGGGAGGCAGGCTATGCATCATGAATATCATATTTTCTAAGCTCTGTCATAGCCCTGCATAGTCCACACAGTCCAGCTGTTGTGCAATTCAAGAAATATTCTAGTAAGTTCAAAGACACATTTTAATTCAAAGAAGGGAAAGCAACTGTGCTGACAGGGAAGGACTGTGTGATGACTGACCAAATTATACAAAACTTTTCTCTCGATCTGGAGTTACACAGGTAATTTTGTATCAAATTCGGAGATTGGTTTCTATTTAAAATTAAGGAAAACAATGTAACTAACTAGACTGTGCGATTTTCAAATCAAACCCCACTAGTAGAGCGTATCGCAAGCACGCAACAGTTTTAGATATTATACCCATTAAAACAGTGGTATGATTGTTCTAAACGCTTAATGAAAGTAGAAAATAGGTACGAACAACTGAATGAAATGATTTTATGATATTTCAAATTGTAAACTTCGTAATGAAAAACGTAGCACGGTATATATATCTAAGGCACTGTCGCGTCACAACCGTGGGCCGCCATGGTATAGGAACTAACTACAGTTTCATAGTTGCCAAAAACCGCTAGTTGCCGAAAAACGATGCATATAAAGAAAAACAAGGTCATTGCTAACATTTTGCTGGCAGACAATAACTCATACTAACTTCACTGCATTAATTAATATAGGAACTTGTATGATAGGCACTAACATTACAAGCAGCCCGGCACACAAATTGTCGGTTCTATGGCACAGTGACGTGAACATAATGCGTGGCTCACGAGCAGGACGACTAGCTATGCCACATAAATTAGCGCGGCATACAGTATCATTTATTACGAAAACAAGAACTAGTTGATGTAATATAAGCATCTTAAAATTATGTTCTGTTGCCTAAAGTATAAAAATAAAATTTCGACATGATAGCGCCCGTGTACAGGATATACTTCTGAACACTCCATTCCATTGTCAACCCAATATCGTTACTCCTTCATCCGACAATAATAATTTGAACAAAACCTCCCAATCTAAACTAAAAAATATCACCACAAGCTCCACTGCCATACTTATTTATACACGAGATATCTTATTGCATACATAGATGTTCAAAAATGGACGAAGTCATAACTTGATTAGTTCTGTCAAGGGGTTAACAGAAACATCAAAATACACCTACACTAAACAGCAATCAGAGAAGCTACAACACGTGACCGCAAGAAGCCCTACAACAGCAGCAGGCTGAGCAGCAGGTACGGCGCAGTACAGCTCAGGTACTGGAAAGCTGCTTGTTCCAAACCCGCTACTACTGGGGCCCTGTTGAGCATTCCGCAACAAAATGAGAACATAGCAATGTGGATTTGATCTAGTATTTTCGTCGCGTTATATCGAAAATTTACAGGCCATTCCATAATCCAAAAGAACAACTGAGGAAATGAAGCACTAAAGCTCTTATCTTTACTTCAACATAACAATATTTTATTCTATGCCAGGGGTTTATCCAAGTTAATCAGGGACAAAATTGTGAATTAAAAATCTACCAAAGAAAAACCATGAGAAAAACTGTTAATTAAGCTAAGTAAACTAGAAGGCAGTGGGTTCTCAAACTTACAATAAAACCCACAGCCGTTTTAATCTATAACAAAAGTGACCCTCAGCCGAACAAACCAGGATGCTATATGTATCGTTTCATCTAATGAAAATTAGAATATCCCCATTACATGGCTGTAGAAATCACGAAGCAGAAGATGCTGTAAGAAATATGTACGGTCTAGCAAAAATCTCTACGCTCAGCTAAGGAGGAGGCCTCAAGGTTTCGTTTAAGCAAAATATCCCTCTAAGCTGAATACCCGCTTTCGTCCAAAAACATCCCAATATAGGCTGTGCAGACCAGAAGGCTACATGATTTCATCAAATAAAAATATCCGATAACACCGTAGGCTGGACAGACCAGGAGGCAGTGATCTTGTGGGTGGAAGAAAAAAAAAAGGCCCACCACTGAAAGGTCAACACGAAGCAAGGGTGGCAAGACGTACATCCGAGAGGGCTGAATGCAGTAAATGGACAGTTTACAGTTAATGGCAATTAAGGGCCATTATCAGACGTCTACCTCAGGACCCAAAGCTAAAAGGTGAAATGGCGGGCTTTTGTTGAACGAAGCAAGGCATTGGGAAGGAGTCGGTTCACGGAGAAGTTCTATTCTTCGCTCGCGACTTATCTCAAGACACATAGCTCAGCATGAATGCCGACATGCCCATGCAGAGAGTTCAGAGGAGGTGACCGTACGCAAAGTAAAACAAGCAAATAAATTTGTCAAGGCGATGCGCTTTGTAGGCTTTTTCTGGAGGTTGAAAACAACAAACTTTGTAAATGCGCAACTGAAATGTGCGACGCTTCATACATTTCGCAGTCAGTCAGGATATATTTTAGGTTAAAATAAGAGTTATGAAATGCAAGAAAAACAGGCGAAGGATAGTTAGTATACATACTCCACTGATGAAAGGAAAATACATTTAATTTACAACATTAAAGTTATTGGGTGCAAGAACAAACAGCTGAAACATTTCATTTTTTTGGTATTTTAAGTTGAACAAAAGAAAAACTGAAACATGCCAAATGAATAATAGATAGAAGGAACTTCGCATAATATAGTCCTGGCAGTCTTTCGCTCGAGGTACGAGTCGAGTGAGAGAAAGTTCCTACTTAGTTACTTTAGAACCTATTCTACAATAAGTAGAAGTGGCGCGCACATACAAAGGTCACAGCTGTAAAAAAAATTACATAACCTTTCTATCTTTATACGACTCGATAATTCACATGGCTTTCTTTCATGTTGGTATTACTACGAAGGGTCATAAGGCTTGTTTAATCTTCTATTTGCAGTTTTTGTACAAAGGTTCCATAACTCTATGCAAAGAAAAACAGTAAAATGAATACCAGAAACATTGCATCCACGACAATGTATTCTTTAAAATCATCATTTTCTCGCATATACAGACAGTCACATTCAAAAAGCATATCAGTTTCACATTTTTTCACTTCCGTACAAGTTGCCTACAGAAAAACGTCAACTTACGAACACAATAGGTTCAGAAAAGCTGGTCGCAAGGTGAACTACAGCAGCGGCCGTAATGGTTCGGACACCTAAAAAACTGATCAGAATATCTTTAAATACTTCAATATTATTGAAGGTAATGAAATGTAATTCTACATAAGTTGAGCAACATGTCATGGCTAAATTTTGTTAAAGTTTTCAGCCGTTCAGGATAAATAAAACAAAAGTTACAGGCAAATGAATTGTAATTGTAATTTTTACGATTACAATTCATTTGCTTGTAACTTTTGTTTTATTTATCCCGAACAGCTGAAAATTTTAACACAATTTAGCTATGACATTTTGCTCAATTTGCGTAAAATTACACTTCAATGCCTTCAACAATATTGATGTGTTTAGAGATTTTCTGATGAGTTTTTAGGTGTCCGAGCCTTTACGGCCGCTACTGTATTAAGTCACCGTTATTTATTCGATTTCATTCTTTAATTGTCATTTGATATCTTCTAAATGCCATTACCACTCTAAATAAGAACGTGCCGTTCCTTAGGGCTTACCAGAGAAAATTACAGGACAGAAAACCAACATAAGCCTTATTATAGAGGAAAAGTACGAACTTGCCAACACAATACGGCATTTTTCGAATATTTACGAATATCGGTCAGGTGCGTATTTACGAACGTTCGAAGTCAGATGTTCCTGTCTTGCGACGTACTCGTCCAGGATGAGGCTAACTAGCAAAAGAAACAGAAGACTGTGCATTGCTTCTAAGCGCAGCACAAGCTTTCCTAAAATGAAATTAGCTGGATAAAACAAAAAGAAACGTACCTACAGGACAAAGTGCGTCGTTTCGATGCCAATTTCTGACTTATTTGAACCATATTCAGGTAACATGCCAAAAGAAATTTGCAGAGGACAAATTGCATCGTAGAAATGCGAACTTCCAAATTTCCCAGAAAATATAGAAACAAATAGTCCCAACTATGCGGATAGTTTCTCCTTACGCGCACCACACTCGATCGCATGCAGGAGGGGCGGCGAAGAGGCACGCAGAGCGGCCGAAGGTCGACCATGCAGGAGCTGTTCCATAGGGCATAATTGACAGGAGCAAGGGTGCCTATCGGCCAGCATCGGCGCTGGGACAAATGAGAAGCAGCGCTTGGCAGGATTGCAAGGCGACCGCTCGGCCTGCAGCACGCAGGGCGCTGGGAGGCCCCGCATGCCGGCCGGCCACACCGTCCCGAGGCCGCAGCGGTGTACCTTGGCAGGAGGGGGGACGGTGTCGTGAGCACGGTACCTGGTGGTGGTGGTGGCGCCAGCGTATGGGATACGCGCGGTTAGCAACAGGCGTCTACAAGGCTGCGCTGAAAACCTACTGGTTCTCGGTAGACGTAAAGTCAGCTAACTCAGCGTAAAAGTTTCTACCTTCGACATAGGAAAAAATTAGAATTATTGAACAAAGAAACGTTGCCGTGTTTGAGTAATACAATATAGAACAAAGACTGACAATGCCAAGTGAGCAAGGCACGAGTTATATAGAAACTGTTGAACTCATTGTTACCATTGAACTGGACATGCAATGCGTGTAAATAAAACGGCGTGTCGGATCTGGCAACACCGAAGGCTTGTCGTTTGAATGGGATGCAGGCCAACAACAAACGGATGATCGATAGTGAGAGTTCCAAGTCGGTGGAGTCAACAGGAGAGGCATTGCGATTAATATTAGGCTTGTGACTTTGCATATATGCAAACGTTCGAAAAAATTGGCATGTATGCTCAGGATGCATATATCATGCACTCGCGTAAAATATGCTGAGCATTCTTGCATAAAATATGCACGTGTATAATCCAAATTATACCTGCATAAAATATGCACGTGCATATTATATGCATTGTGGTAAATATGCAATGTTCAAAATGTGCATATAATATGCAAAATATGCATACAGTTTTTTCCGTGCATATGCAGCATATTATACGCAAGTCAGTGTCACAACCCTAGACTGATTATGTCATCGGAAAGAAACCTCTTTTCTTTTTTTTCTACAGCGTTTTGACGATGATGTACAACTGCTTCGAGCAACCAAGTTTTGATTAGCATTAAATACGATAATTTTTCAAGGATATTCTTAATCGGTTGCTTACGGCTACCTTTATGTGGTAAGAAGAACAGGGAACCCATGTAAAAAAAAACACCACGCGTGTCAACTGCAGCAAGTCGTGAATGTAGAGGGATGATAGAACGAATATGTTAGTAATAATAAGGAAAAGAAGAAACTGTAAAATGGACACAGAAGGAAAGATGACCAGGAGGCACAAGGTTAGACTAATAGATGCACGAGGGCCTCCGTAATGACGAACCTTGGTGAGAATAACTGCCGGAAAATTAGACGGTCACAAAAATTCACCGCTAAATATGGAAATTACGGTCGAAATTGAGAGTTTTAAGTGGAATTTTCAGCAGAAGTATAAATTACAGGACCGTTGCAACAATAAAAATCACATTCTTTTCGTCGCGATGGCGATTTAGTAGTTTCACAACATTCCTGTCATTATTATTGTAACACTTTGTTTAACCTGCGTAGTCGCTACACAGGTGCTCCAATCGATTATTCCCCCAGTATATGCACCTCTTGACCCACATAGAGATTGAAACGACTTGCAGTAAATCACAAAACTAGATGCCCTGGCAGCATTGCAGAAAGCCAGGTAAAGAAGAGAAAGACCAGCAAATTAAGATTATCAGTAGCAGCAGAAAAAATAGAAAATAATACTGGACACGAAACAAATGCCTGAGCAGGGATAATAACTGTGGAGTCCAGCAGGAGGACCCCAGCACAGCGGTGGTTACGAGAAGCTCTCCAGTATGTGACCTCCGCGCAGTATATGGCAATGAACGCACCGCCAGAAACCGGTCTTTAGGACACGACTTACAGCCTCGACGAAATTCAGGAGAGAGATCAAAGGCTATCTGTGAAATAATACCCTAATTAATCTCTGAATAATTATAGCCAGAGCTGTGCACCGAGCGCGCTATGGCAACTTCCGGGTTTAAAAAATATCAAATTCTCTATAGCTAAAATAAAATGAAGATATTGAGGAAGTATGAAGAATTCATTATTATCCTTGAATATTTTTGGAACAAGTTTCATTTTCAATCAAATTTTTTAATGCGTTTTTTTAATAATGTTCATTCTCATCAAGCAGTTTACCTGCATCGTCCTTTACTTTGTCAAATTTTGAAAATACTGTTTTTATGATGTGATTTGGACGGTAAAATGCGAATGAGGTATAACAACAAAAATACGTGCTTGCCCTAACGCAGTTTTTGGCCGATCCAGACTGTCTTTCGCGCTTTTAGTTTCTGAGGTAGCCAAGAATGCTGTTAGGTATAAGCTCGACTCCACAGACAAAGCCCTACTCCCCCCCCCCCCCCCAAAAAAAAAAAAAANAAAAAAAAAAAAACTGTGGGAACGTTGCAATCACATACACAATAGAACGCGTTCGTGTTTGTCTCCCTATGGACTTTTAGAGGAGGTAAAGACGTCCATACACGCATGGTGAAAAGGGGGGGGAGAGGAGGAATGAATGCAGGGAGGATCGTCGCGCGAAGCGAAGTAATATTACCTATTGGTAAAATGGGGGAAGAAAAAGATAAAAACTGCGACTGCGACTCAAGATAAGAATCAGAATGCGAAGATCTTGCGAGCCCCGATGGTGGCGAGTTGAGGTAAAGAGAAGCTTGCAAGTTCGAATGAACAACTTGCAAGAGAGACGCAAGTGGACGAAGAGAATTATTATACGACTGAGTCGGAAACGACGAGCTGGACTTGTCGATTTGGTCAGTGGCTAGCGTAGGAAAACAAGCTTTGCTGCATCAGATGATACTCGAGAGACGTCAACGCTCCAGCTGATCTGCTTCACTTGATTCACCCAACAGGTTATAGCTGCTCGCGAAGGTAGAAAGAAGCTTGTAAACTCGAGCGAGCGATAATGAAAAGAGGCACGAAGAAGGCAAAGAAAATTATTTTATGACTGAGTCGGAATCGATGAGCAGGACCCACCGACAGGTCAGTGACAGAGTGGTGGACGAGTTTGCACCACACCGTCGGTTCACCACCACACGGCTGATGCTGGCGAGGTCGGCGGAGGAAGACGCAGGACGGACGGCACAACAGAGAGCGCGTCCGCAGATTGTATCGCGCGAGCAGAACCAATTGCTAATGATGAGGCGGCGGCGGCAGCGTCGACGGAGACGCTCCTTCTTCTGATGGGGCTTCTGCTGGAGCGATGGTGGTGCCCGTAAATGCGTAGGTCCTCACACGGTCTCTACGAGTACACAATGTGCGCGCACTCCGAGCAGAAACTTAACAATTTATTTAATTTTTTTACCCAGTGGCTGAAAATCGCTCTCGCAAGAATGGTAGCAAGATGGTCGTTGCCCAGTAGAGGGTCAATGCCCCCGGGCCCCCTTCGTCTCTTTCCAACTCATATTTTCATCCCAACTAACACAAATTTTTAATTGGGGGGGCTTTGGTGAATTGGTGGTCATGATAAGCGGTCTTGGTGCAAGCTGCGGTGCTAAAAGAAGTTCTGCAGTAACTTTCGATAGTAGCACTCAAGTGATGTAAAGGCAGGTATAATATACAGTTGTTTCTTGGTACATGTAGACTTGGCATCACTATCTGCGCCCTTTAAGTCCACCCCCGCGGATATGATAACCACACAGGCGAACTCGATGATTGTCACTAGCGTCACAAGACGCAATATGAGAGTCGCTTCAACGACACACTATAATTAACTACGAAATGAACGTCAATTTTTTTCTGTAAGCCTAAATGGGCACTGGCGCTGTGCGTGAGCGCTTAACAAGCGAACACCAACCGTTCTTCTAGACTTCCATTCTCCTGGACTTCCATATCCACTTCCAACACTTTGCGTAATTTAGACGCACCTGCATCTATTTCTCTCCACGTTGTCCACCAATACACACACATACGAAATGAACACCTTCGAAGTTTTAGTTCTACAGTTATAGTTAACACGTCATTGGGTAAACGTATTTTAGTCATCTTAAAGATACGACTACACATTCAAAAACTTCGCTTTTTACGTAAGCTGCCATTCAGTGTTATAGGCACGTAGATTACTGTCAACAATCCTATATAAACATGCTCAACAGTTACCACATACCCCAGCGTAACACATACCTAAACAACTTACCACCGCCCTAAGCATGTTGCGCACTCGCCGTAACACGCCCCGACTCTCGTAGTGGCGACCTTGAACTTTCTTCTTACGTACACAGGTCGCAGCGCCCTCGATGTTTTTCACAAAGAAGCGATAAAGGCGGGTATGCTCCAAACACGCTGTAATTTACCTGATATAATCATGTAGCAGACAAGTAAGACATCTTTGGATACAGGAGAAAGTTGTCATTTGGGGGTTATTGGAAGGAAAAAATATGCGAAAACAAGCGTGATGGCCACTTTTATTAAGTTGTCTTCTGAAATTCGAACTTTTATAAGTCTGTATGATATTCCTGGATCAACTCAAAGCTAGTGACTTGGTGAAGAGAAAGTTTTGCGATCTGGTACATAATGGACAGTTGGTCAGATATTCGTGTCGATATATAGACGCAATGGAAGAAGTGAAACACGGTGTAGCAATTGAATAACATTGTCCCATATCTAACCGAAATACTGTTCATCGGAAAATGTCCGTAAGACTGAACGTCACCGTTGGTGGAGAGCTTCTAATGGTGAACGTGAATGGCCAGTTCGAGGGACATTTACGTCAGTGTAGGTGAAGGTAAAGTGCAAGATAATAAAGTGTAAGGAGAAGCTTGCAATAGGGTGAAGCTGTAATTTGGCGGTTCATACAAGATTTTTGCCGATATCAATGCTGGTGCCTGTACGGAGAGAATGTATAAATGATATTTTTGCAAATATAAATCTGCTGGTCACAAGCGTTACTTACTTGAAGCAAGCAATGGTACCTAGTCATATGGGCTTCAGCTGCTGATACTTACGTCTGTTGGACCGACTTGTTAGTTCAGCCAGCAGGCTGTGTGCTGATAATGATCTGGTGAACCTGTCCCACAGGAGAAGAGTAGCTGAGCTATGTATG
>LQNS02278091.1:55238643-55260653 GCA_001587735.2 Parhyale hawaiensis | reverse complement strand
TCTGTCGGTGCTTCGTGCCCTGGTCGGCTAAAGTTTGGAATTTGTTGCCTGCATCGGCTTTTGGTCGTGTTGGCCTGCAGGCTTTTAAGTCGGCTGTTAAAGGTTTTTTGCTGGATTTCCTTTAGCAGCGTTTTGGGCTTCCCGGGGTTGCAAATGCTTCATTTGGGTTGTATTACCTGTCCGTGGGAGCTCAAGAGTGAAGTTTTAATAATAATAATAATACTTCAGGCAGAAGTAAATACATTACATTCAACGATGAGAAGTTTCATTCCAGGAGGAAACCGTCGACTACACACATCTCACAAGACGTCAGTCCCAACAGAAAATAAGGGATAGTATTACGCCCCAGATACACAGTACAGCACGGCGCGCCACCTACCCACAACATGGAATACAACAATACTAGACTATACCGTAACAGTTAGATCTATGCTTCCATTGTAATAATAATGACTTTTTCACGACAAGAAGAAGAAGAAGAAGTCATTATCACAATGGAAGCATAACATGAACCAAAACGTCCTCTGTTTTCGTCAATAAATTAGATCTATCATGCACAGTATGAGAAACAAATGGGTTGTTTCATTAGGAGCGAAAACGACAACAGTGAATATTCCACAGGAAAATTATAAGATCGCAAAAGAGGCTATAGTCGATATAAAGTAGATCAGCTACGTGAAGAACACACAACCGGCAAGTAACCAATTATGCCCTATAGATATATATCAACCAATTAAGGGACTTACAAAAACATCATAGCCGTCCAGCAGTTGGCTAAGTGTTTGTATTTAGGGTATTCGTACCAAAAATGATTGATAGCAAAAAAATCCCTTTAGGGGTTAGTTCCGTCAGCCCTCGATCTGATGCCACAATTCATTATCAGTTTTTGCAGAAATAGTACTGTAGAAACGCGACCAGCTGGCCCCACCATGAACGTTAAAAGATCAGTTGAGATACTTAACGCAAACAGAATCCGATGGTGCAGTATGCAAAGTAAAGAATCCACCATCTGCTGGTGCACCTTTTACAACCAGCGGAAGGTACGGCACACCGCATGCACACGAAGGCGCCAAAGCCTTTCCAGGAGGGTCGACGATCTCACACCCAAGAAATTTTTTGGGCAAACATTTGTAACGCAAGACTGCGCGGCGTACCTCACGATTACATGTTAGCTCTAATGTTGCACAACATTTGCGGCTGCATGGCACGGAACAACTGATGCAATCGTGCACTGCAACTGGAGACTTGTGGTGGGGACTGAGGGCCCGGGTATACATACCGTAACCCCAAGAGACTGCCGGGTGGAGCTGGAAAGGTTAATCTGGCACAGGGCAGCTGGTAAGTTAACCGGGGATGTTCGGAATCGTTGTAATAAAAGTTAACTCCAGATTCCCTAATCCAACATAAATTCGCTGCTCCAAGAGAAAATAAAGAGGAGACATATAGTATGCCAAGGCAAAAGTGGAACCCAAGAAGGACTGAGGGCGTGCTCACACAGGAACAACGCGTCAGGAAGCAACAAGTCGGGAAAAACACACTAAAAAATATCATCAATATGAGCATGAAAATGGTAGGAAGTAAAGTCGACATGAAAGAAGTACGTCCTGAGAGCCTATAGAAGTCTAAAGTGATCGATGAGAACACACCTGGAGGGGCTCTTCTCCTTAACATAGGCTATAGGTTGGACGCATCTATGTCCAGATTTAGTTGCATGTATGGTGCATCAGGTGCAGTGGTTAACCAACAATTCAATGGATCAAGCAATCCATCGGGGACAGTGTTGATATCACGAATGGTTCAGAAGTTTCAATAAGTATTCAAATCATTAGGGGTTCAGGTGGTCCGACGGGTAATGTCAATAAGGTTCAAAGGTAATGTTAACTCGACCGCAGCCTCAACTGGGAAATCAACACGCACTGTTTTGTGCTGCGGATATAGGCCCACTGGCCCCAGCGGAGTGGTTAGGTGCGGCTGCAGCTGATCACGGGTCATCAAGAACTATGGCGTCAATTTGACGGAAAGTTCAACGAGCTGCGCCCCCTAACCCCTCATCTCTGAGGATCCATGGTAAGTATCACCACGGCCGCTCTGCAAGCCCACCACTGCCGATCAGCACACCGAGATCAGCAAAGAGGTCGCACGCCTGGTTTGGCCACGAACCTGCGATACAATTAAGAAGAGGTGTGAGCTCAGAACGTTAGAGCGCTGCTGGCGACTACCGTTGGTATGGAACACACAGGAATCGAAGATAGTAAAGCAATCGTGTAGGTGACATGCACTTCTTAAGGCTGCCTTGGCTGTACTCGAGACACAATGTAAATCACGCAATGTTCCTTGAATTACCGAATACATGTATAAACTTGTATAAATGTACACATACGTACATAAAGTGGCTTACAAAATAGGTTCATGGAAAGCACCCAGGCGTACGCTAGTTATCAGAGCCGTATATGCATCTGAGATTGTCAACCAAAAGAGCACCCTGAGAGCCCATACCTCCGCCAACCAACGCAATGCTAACGAAAAAATCAAATTAGTTTTGAAACCAGGATGTCTATTTAAGCACAGCCAAAGTTTGGTCATTTGCGCCGGATAATATTTCTACAAATTCCTATAAAATTTCATGATCACCCCACGCACGGAAGAACACTGCGCACGGTAAAGGAAACTCTGAAAAGATGAGGGGAAAACGCGATAAAGTTCCCAGTACTGCAATAAAAAAGGGCAACATGCAAGTGGGCGCGGAAAGAAAGTTGTCTGAAGGCCTCGCTGGAGCTAAGGTAACATATGGAATCCCTCTGCAGGGAGGCGCAACTCCCCATAACAGGATGGGCGAGCCAAACTTACTTAACCCTATGGCGCATCCTATTATACATGTCCCATAAGGGAGTGTCCCATGTGGGCGATGCAACAGACGATCCCTAGACCTGTGCCGTTGCCTGCTTTATCCGAGATACGCACTTAGAGGTAAGATGAAAAAGGACAGCCCAAAACTGTGCTGAATCCCGGCTTCCCGTGCCCCGATGAGAAGTACTCGCTTTGGTGTGCTTTTATGACGACAAAATTTAAATTAAAGGCTTATAGACTACACCGAAATATAAGTGGCATTAAATCACAATCCAAGCGGTATAATGGTTATGTTCTACGTGAAGCGGAAAGCCATGCTACACGTCTGATAGTCATAATGGTCTCAGCTTTAATCAAATTCGTTTCAGCGTCACTGGATATTGAGCACGCTTACCTTTGTAACACGATTAGCCTGTAGACCAATAGGTTATCTTTCATTATCAAAATTTATATTCTAGTCGAGTCTCTTGTTATGAACCGTGCGATCGCCTCACTCCATACTGGGATCTTCTCTAAAAACAGTGACCCAAAAGCACAGGAGTCCACCGTCCAGAGACAGTTGATGACCCCAAACGGCGGAGATTTGGTTTGTAGAGCCAAACACGATCTGCGCGGGACCAACTGTCCCTCACGTTACTTCAGTACATAGCGACTCTCAAGTAGTCCATACAAGTTTAGATAATGACCAAAATACAGCACAAAATTGATTAGTACCGGTATAACCAGACCAGGTTGACGCTGGACCCACCTTTTCTCGCACCGTCCCCACGTCCCAGTTTGCGGGAGGGACAAGACTCACTCGCGTGCGGAATATAAGTGATCACAAAAAATACGAATGATAAAAAAAACGCAAAACTGCACTCTTTAAGATAATGTATTGCCCAATGGAGACTGTGTTCCTGTTAATAATATATTGCATCACGATGTTTTTATACACAGTGTTAATATTAAGTACATTAACTGACTGCCGCAACGAATTCGAGTACAGATCTTCACAAAGCACAAGGCAGAATACACAGCTGCATGTTCACTGTATAGTAGAGTATCGGTCAGTTCATAGGGAAACTTCATAGTCCAACCTCGTGCGGTGGAGTCTTCTCTTTATGATAAAGTCCACATGCAGAAACAAGTAATTCATTATTAGATTCAGTGTTTCACCCCCTAGACGGTGAATAATTAATTTACAGATTCATTATCGCATATGAATGTAGATGTAAGTCAAATTAGAAAGTAGATCTATCACCATGAGGAGGAAACGATGCATTAATCTTCTCACTGTGATTATGCAGCAGTTATTCATACTATATGAAAAAATATCGAAAGAGTTCAGGTAGCGAGTTTCATAATTTCAGTAGCGTTCTAATTAAAAAAAAAAAAACTTTAGTCAGCTTTTGCATAGTTTCAAGATAAAATATAAATGAATTCACCTCGCAAAGGTGAAGTTACGGAGCGAAAGTTTTAATGCCATATGAAGTAGCTGAGCCTCTTGACTACAGCAAACAGAGAGAGGTTCTTCGAGGAGCAAAATATGACTGAATACACAGAAGTTGAAATACCGGTATGGAGCAAGTCCGATTCCGGCACCTGGGAGCAGCTAGTTCCCGACTCTGGCTTCTTGCCCCCAAAAATGACTGATTCCTATATAGACTCTCTTTTTTCTTAAGAAAATAGGTCAATTTTAATCAACTTTGACTCCGAATCCGGTCCCCAAAAATTACCGACTCCGCCACTCTGTTTAGTATCACAATTTGGTTGACCCGCAGAAGGTTCATAAGCAAAGACCCCTTATGTACAGAGCAATTTAAATACTGTCTCATGAAAGTATGCTGCTATCATTATGCTGATTACAGCTCCCTAAGATTTTTTTTACAAAGCCTTGAGCAAAGCACACCGAGAAACATTTTTTTTCTGGACGCTGGGAACAAAAATCTTAGATACAAGCAATTGCTGGTTGAAGATTTGGCATCAATATTTAAAAAAAAATGGATAAGAACAACCCCAAGTAGTGGTAGTACAAAATTTTACTAGCGCATCAGGGACACAATGTCTACATCGCGCCGAACTATTCCTGTGGTTTAACACAGGCTCGTGTGCCAGTAGGGCGTGAGGTACGTTTCGTTTCAAAGTTATCAATGATTTTTGTCTGAGCTTTTCTGCCGGTAGGTATCAGAGTGGTCAGTGCGCTACTGACAGGAAAAAGGCGCAAGTTTTGCATCTCTAACTTCCGGGCACGGCTGAACGCTGTCACTCAGCTACGCCGCACAGGGGAAGGAAACGAAATACAAGGTAGATGTCTAGCAGGAATAGGTCAGCCACCTCGATCAGCGAACCACCTCCTGAAACAGAAGGGGAAGTATTGTGAGCTTACCCAACTTTAAAAACTAACCTCGTCGATCAGCAAGAACTACGGCCAGCTGCCACACCCCCTGCGGAGAAGGCACTACAGGGACCCTTGTGGTTGTAAGGCCCAAATATATTGCGGCGAGAAAGGGCGCGCCAGAATAATAACCCTGGTGACAGTTTGAATGTCGACAGAAACGTGTAACCCATGCACGAGTCAAAGTCAGAACGCATGGGAAAGCAAGTCACAAAAGAAGAGAAAAAACAGAACAAAGCATCATCAATAAGAGTACGAAAATGGAAGGAAGCAACGTGGACACGAGCGACATACATCCCGAAGGCCTAGCTAATTGGCATTGCTCAGGTAACTTACAAAGTTACCCCTGCGGTCGCTGCTCCCCATAACTAACATAGGAGGGGCGTAACCCTATGGCCCATACCATGCCCCCGAAGGATCTCTAAAATAGGATAAATTAGTTGACCCCAGAAAACAATAGCTGGCAAAACAATCAGAAGCCGCCTGTTAGGTTCAGTTGCGGCGGCCGGTGGCAGGGGAGGAGGTGCAGGGGCGCCAGTAGTCGACTCGCTCAGTGGCCTACTTGCTGCAGCGGTAACGGTCTTCGCGACCACAGCAACCGCCGCACCGGCCAGTCAATCCAGACCCCCCCCCTTCTTCCCTTTGCACCCATACACCTGCACCGCTTCAACTGTTTAGCCTTCCACTAATCAAATTCAGTTACCTTGTCAAATATAATAACACCTCTTGGCGTAAGAACATCACCGCAGTGGGGACAAATTTCAACGCCGTCATTTTTGATGGTCAGCTTACCTCAAAGAGTTTGAGTTTTGGTATTTTTCACAACTAGGTCAACCTGCCTGACTCCCTGCAAAAAATTATAAACATTGCTACACTCATTCTCCTTCTTTTTCAACGGACAGACAAACACATTTATATAATCCTAAATACTAAAAGAAAACATGATCACCACTCTCGCTTGGCTGGCGGGTGCTTACTAGAACTTCTTCAAGAGGTCCAGATCCCTACGCTCTCGCACAGCCGCACTGATTTAGCCGCTTAGTTATCAGGCAATCATTATTCATGCTAATTTATTGTGTTTACTACCGCCATACGCGCTTCTGCAGCGACGTAACTAGTAACATTATTGCAGCAACGCCCAGTAAAGTAATGCTGCATGGAGGCTTTAAGTAGTTAAACTTAGTTCTTCAGTACGTAGACCGGTTCAAGCAGACCTCCTCTTGATGTACACCCAACTGTTCAGCCTACCAGTAATTAATTTAGGTCAAGGTATTAAACATAACCTGAACATGGTTAAAAAGCTGACCCTATTACGCTACATGGACGTGGATATAAGTATAGTCTAAAATAAGGTAGATAGAACAAATAGGAGCCACAAGCGGTAATTGACACTGATCATTCGCCCCCCCCCCCAGCAAGTGCACGTATTAGGTGCAGCCCTACACAAAGAGCAGCGGCCTCTATAAACATTTAACGATTACTATTCCTATGAGCAATTGATGGTTTCTTTGGTCCATATGAGGGTGATACTATTACATTTCGAGCTATAAGCTACAATTTGCAAGGTGAAGCTTCAGTAGCTACTTCCTAAAAATCAAAATGGTTGAGACGTCAATGTCTGTCGAAAGGCTGACGCCTGTACTGAGTCCTCGCTAGGCCTATATTTTCGCAGAACAACGTGATGGGAAGATGTTCAGTTCGCACATAGTTCATGCTACCGTATCTATGCTAGTGAGTTTTAATACGTTTCAGGACGACGAGTGAGGTACCCACCATCTCCTCCATGTTGTTTGAGCGAACCCCTTACGCAAATTCGGTGAATCATAACAGTGTAATATGCAACACTTTTCTCTCAATTGATGAAGCTTAACTTGAATGGCGTCAGTTGGTTAAGTTTACCCCTCATCCCACCGAACGGACACCATCGGACGTTAGGTAACCAAACGCAAACAGAGACAGGCACCGGCTGGCGTGGTGCAGACACACAGACATACATATGGTCGGTAGGTCACAGAACCATTGGAAGCTTCAGGTCTTCATCTGCCCATTTCAACTTCCAAATTAGATGGATCTCAGCGTACCATTTTCCTGAAAAAAAAGTCACGCTCTTTTTTGTATTCTGACGGCATTTCCAGGTCGTCGATTGAGGAAAGAAGAGAAGAGTTCATTGCTTTCATCAATACCTTTAAGCCACTCAAGGTCAATTAAACACGATTTGCCCTGCACACAGCGTTACTGAAAAGTCCAGAAGAAGCTTTTTCGACGAAATGTTGAAAGGGTGACAACGATTAAATTCTTCCATACTACAGCCATCAACGTATGACAGAGGCACTAGCAAATTTAAGCTTCTTACATGAATAAAATGCACTTACATACTTAGAGAATAATGCCTAGACTTTCTGCACGAGATGCTATTGAGTTTTCCTATAGAAATATTGTATGTATTAGCAAGGTTTACATCAGCTCATCAAGTGCGTTAATTAATCACTAATCACGGGCGCTACAGGAACATATTATTAAACAAATGTCACTCGACAATAGAAAAGTTTAATTTAGACGTTAAGGAGTAAAGTAATTTAGACGTTAAGGAGTAAAGTAATTGAGACGTTAAGGAGTAAAGTAATTGAGACGTTAAGGAGTAAAGTAATTGAGACGTTAAGGAGTAAAGTAATTGAGACGTTAAGGAGTAAAGTAATTGAGACGTTAAGGAGTAAAGTAATTTAGACGTTAAGGAGTAAAGTAATTTAGACGTTAAGGAGTAAAGTAATTTAGACGTTAAGGAGTAAAGTAATTTAGACGTTAAGGAGTAAAGTAATTGAGACGTTAAGGAGTAAAGTAATTTAGACGTTAAGGAGTAAAGTAATTGAGACGTTAAGGAGTAAAGTAATTGAGACGTTAAGGAGTAAAGTAATTGAGACGTTAAGGAGTAAAGTAATTGAGACGTTAAGGAGTAAAGTAATTGAGACGTTAAGGAGTAAAGTAATTTAGACGTTAAGGAGTAAAGTAATTGAGACGTTAAGGAGTAATGAAAACACGCAGAAGACAAAGAAGTCGTGCGGTTGGGTCGTCAAAGTCGATCTGAGCTAAGCTCACTTGACTTGTCCGGAAATGCAAAGAGAAACTTTAGCTTCGTCACTTTAAATCGCGTTGCAGGTGCTCGAGGCGGCACGGTTGTGTTGCGCCCCACAGTAAACAGAAGGACCTTCTGTTTACTGTGTTGCGCCCACTCAAATATCCATTTTACAGATCAAGGCTAATTTCATGGAAATCTTACAGTTAATCGATGGAGACAGCGCCTGAAACTGAATGAACAAGTCGAAGCCAAGGCACCTATCTGAAGATTCGGACAAGTCAAGACTCAAAGGTTTAGTTTCGCTGCCCAATCGAACGCGCACGAAAAGTAATGACAAGTAAAAGACAAACAAAGAAGACCTACGCTTATGTGGGTGATGAAGTACCCTATAACACACCGGGAGACGTACACCCAATCTCACAAAAATAACAGCGTACCCTGGGGGAAAGGGTTTGCTTTCTAAAATTATCAAGTAAATCTAAACTATAGAGTGGCGCGCACAGACGCAACATGACAGCAGCTCCTGACGGGAAGAAGCACGCACAAGAACAAGTTCCAAAGAGGGCTCGTCAAGAAGCAACGGGACAGTAAAAAAAAATAGAAAAGAACGGGACACCATGCAGCAAGGAATGTAAATTAGAAGAGGTGGATGCAAGGAAAACAATGAACATAGAACGGTGAATTTTCTTCTGCTCTCGTCAGAGAGTTGCATCGGAGAAGATTTACAGAGACAGAAGAGTGACACACACCGAATAATTCATCTAAATCATCTGACACAATACCCTCGCTTCTGGAAAAGAGTTACACAACCAATGGCACAAAGCACGATCTGGTGGCTGCTGACGGACATCCACAACCGTGGGACTCATCCTAACGGATGCAGCCATTTACTCATACGATGTACCTACTGCAACAAGTCAGTAACAGAGTACTTTCGATGTATTAGGCATGTACTGTTATATTTCCTCGCTTTTATTGTAGTGTGACAGGTGTAGAAGCACACCAGCAGTACCGTACCGGCGCACTACATTCTGTACTGTACGTGTTATCGTATGACGGTACTGTGGCAGCCCAGCTGGGAGACAAGTAGAGTAGCCCCATATACGGCATGCATTGTACCACACTGCTGAGCTAGGTACACGTGCACCGTAGCCACATGACAACTTCGGTACCACGCTGCCGGCGGGAATAGGTAGTCCACACGGACAACATCTGAACCGTAACGACGCAATACCCCCCACCAGTACGGCAGGCACGGTGCACCGTACGGGACTGTTACCATATGCAGCCGCACCAGAGGCTCCAGGACCGCTTGGCAGGCCCAGGGGCAGGCTGGGCGGGCGACACACAAAAACTGCACACGGTGGGCCTGCAGGCCGGCACAGCTCCGCTCACAGGTGTCAGCCGAAACATCGGCGCGCTGTGTGGCGGGTCAACTCTGGCGATCTCTACACGACATCAAACGAATTGTCTACTGTCTGATCAAACTCAGAGAGTAGCACAGAGATCGTGGCTTATTCTCTGAAGCCTGCAGGAGTTCCTCAATTGAGATGCACCCACTCCAGAGGATGCGCGTGAAACATTTGTGGTAAAAACTTGACCACTGAGGTCGGTGATAGAAAGTGTGACCAGCACTCGTCTTTATACTGCATTACAGTGTGAGCTTCGTTTTACTTACGAGGCTCAAACCATATCCAGAAAAGTTGGGTGTTTGTAAATACCTTTGACTTCCAAA
This sequence comes from Parhyale hawaiensis, assembly GCA_001587735.2. Classification (NCBI taxonomy): domain Eukaryota; kingdom Metazoa; phylum Arthropoda; class Malacostraca; order Amphipoda; family Hyalidae; genus Parhyale; species Parhyale hawaiensis. The sequence goes on along the minus strand of LQNS02278091.1, from coordinate 55,250,621 downwards.
AGAGATAAATGAGTTTGAGATGACGTTACAAACTCTTGTTCTACAGTAATACTGTGTGGAATAGGAGTGAGAAGATGTGTTTGCATTCGAAGCAGAAAAGATGAGATTTAGCTATCAAGAATAGTAACTTTCCAGGTAGCTATATAACACATACGGCACAGAAAAACACTTTTGTGAATCGAGTCAAAGACTCGGCTAATAAAATTTGCACAAAACAAAAAGAAAAAGAGGACAGCTAAATAGTGAAGAACGAGTGAAAACACAAATACGAATTCGGCCGAGACGATAATTGGTAGGCACGCAAACTACGGTATATTAAAAATGCAGCTATATGATGTCATTATTCTGTCATACTGTACATATAACACCTGGCCACAAAGTTCGGGAGCTAAAATTTGATGGCTCGAAATACTACGGTTCCGAGATCACCAGAGCTGCATGCTTGTCGTACAGCGGTTGGCAAATGCGTAATCACGTCAAGACCCAATTCATTGATTACAGCCCTGAAGACTTTAGAATACGGTCCAATACAGACACATCGTATGATAAGCGAGATACACTGAGTGAATAAGTATATATGAAATACAAATTAAGCACGTTATCCGATTTAAATGTTAAGCATCCAAGCTCATCGAATCATTTTCCCAACTGGCATCCCTGACATTGGGACGTACCGAAGTTACCAACAGCGCCTCTTCCATGTTTTGCGCCGTCGACCCTCGTCTCTGAACGTCACTGTGTACGTACCCTATTCAGAAAGCATATCATCGTTCGCCCGCGAGGAGAGTAAAAAATATTCCCAACCAAAGAAGTCTGGCAATCAAACCTAAACCATATTCTGCGAGTAATTAATTTTGCCCATGCACCGAAAAATACAGGAAAATGCTTTGAGGGAATTGTGGCAGCGGCTGCCACGACCGCAGTCACTGGAGCAGAGAAACCATTCAATAAGCGCAGCCGTCAGCGGCGGTAGTTCGTCAGCAGCTAGTGGGAAAGTTGCCAATTCGTTAATGATTAGAATGTACTACAGCAGTAGCGAGACGCTGTCATTAGCTGGACAGCCATCAAAATGTCATTTGGGCTTAGAGCTTGTTAGGGGAGCGGTGTGCAATGGGACGGTCATCAGCAGACAGGTCACTGTTTGATTTCAGCAAATCTGATGACAGTTGTTCAGTAAGGGTACCGTAAATGGTTCATCTGAGAAAAATAATAGTCGAATAATCTATGGCACGAAGGGCTGCAGAGTTGGTTGGGCAAAGCCCGACTCCGACTCCTGGATCGAGCCGGTTTTCGACTTCCTGGACACCAAAATGCTGGACCTCGATTCCACAGCCCTGACGACAAAAGAGGCGCCACTCGAGATGAAAGTAAAGAAACACAAGGAGCGGCGGTATCTGACGATGGCTTCAGAAGGCGTGTCGCCGCTAGGCGACTGGGTTGACTAGCAAGTTGCGGTTTCATATTCAATGTTAATTGACTACCGAACCGGAACGACAAATTCAAAGCAGTCACAATTGTATGAACAGAAAATAACTGGACATCCTGGACCAGCAGCTCAAGGCACTACAGTTAAGATTCAGTTCTCAAAATGAGAATGTTGCAATATTTGAGTAACATTATACAAACTCGATTTGTTTCGGAAAAGCTCACTGCTACAGTGAAGGCGTCCATTCTACATATGCAACAGCAAACTCTGTAATGATGTACGAGAGCTTTCAAACAATTATAAGCTGCACGGTGCACTGACCAACAGCAAAATTCAGTGCCCGAAGGAGAATATCCAGTACATTGTGCAATGCACATAACAGTCAAGGCAGAAAAAACTGACGGTCTGCAGTACCGTAAAAGACTACTAAAGACATGTCTTTAGCCATCATAACGGAATCTGACAAGAACAGCAGCCCGTCATGTAAGAGAAATGCGAATTAACTGATGGAAAAAAGACTGGCAGAGAAAATTAACAAGAATGACAGTCGGTGCCGCAAAAGAATGGCAAATATAGAAGACTGCAACCAAGCGGACAGACGGAACAGGTTGCAGCTGGAGAAGGAAAGGCGTTTCATGCAACTCTTTGAAGCGCAGACGCACTTCACATTCCAGGCAATGATGGAAGAGGCAGGCCGTGCTGCGGCGGCCAGTGGCTCCAACTGTTCGGTCACTTCAGCCAAAGAAGAAAGCAGGCAAAGTGCTGGTGAAACTCAAGAGGCCGACCACTGCACGCGACAGCGGTGGGCTAAAAAAATTGTCTTGAAGATATGCATGGCCGCGGAATGCAGCGGCGGCGGCGGTATGCAGGGGTGTACTGGGGTTGCAGCAGTTGCGGCTGTATAGAGGAAAGCTGGGTGCCAGTTTTGTATGTGGCCTACCTGAGATTCGAATAGGTGTGCCTATAAATTAGGTTAGGGTGTTAGACGTGTATTATGGCTAAACCGAACCTATACCAACCTATTCTTAACGAACCTAACACATACTCTGAAGTTGATCGCATTTCCATCCAGGATCCGAAAGCTGTTAACAGTCGGAACCAAACGGTAACGTCGTAACTAATACTACAGTTGGTTAACAGCAGTAGCTGGCAAATTTCTCTCGTAGAGGTGGTCACCAATACGCGCAAAAGCGTATTTACCGTGCCTAAATTTAAATATATCAGGAAGCATATTAGGTCAAGGCGCATAATTGTAAATATGATCCATTCGTGCCGTTAAAGTTTCCTAAAATTTTCATTTCCTTCTCAGCAAGTTTGCATGCGGTAAAAAGTGAAGATGTCACGATCTACGACGACATAAAAATACATCCAGGAATTCTTAGTTCACATAAAATCTTTCAAATCAACGTATAGTCGCGTGCAATAAATCCAAATAGCACATTCCCAGGTTTTAGAGGCCGTATGATGCTACTTGCAATATCAGCCTCTGGAATGTAATCTACTACTTAGTAACTATTAACTACGACAAGTTAACATATTATTAACTTATACACTAGCTGCACCCGTGAAAATTTCGCGGTCTGGTGGGGCCTTTAATGTTGGTCCCCTGAAAATTCTACATTAATGAACAAATATCAAGTTTTATAGTATACTAAACTACCCGTAACCCGTTGGATCGATATCACCATTTTTTTCGTTTCGCAAAAGTCAAGAGCTATTTAGCTGGTCATAGACAACGCGCTCTTTGTCCCCGTTCACTCCCTGGCCGTGTGGGTCACCATCACCAGCTCCTTTGCTTTGCAAGCTATATTCGACACTGCCTGTGCGCAAGGGAAATATATATGTGACGTATTGTCAAGTTGTATTGCCCGTATCACCTTTACAATTAACGTGCACGTTCACGCAGCCGAGCTCGACTTCATCTTCTGTATCATGGATACAACCGAACTATAGGCCTAATGTAATTTCCTGCTATCTGTTACTGATGAAGAGCGTAACATACGAACCTAGGAACAACGCTATTAGGTAATATTATAGAAGATAGGTTGAGCTCCGGATCCACTTGGGTCTCATGAGAATACGAAGTAACTAGCGGGATAAAGGTAAAAGTAAAGTCAACTTCGACTGTACCTTCCACTAGGAACTCCACAAGCACTGGTTCGTGCTGCAGATATAGGCCGCCAACTGTCCCCAGAGGAGTAAGTACAGCTGCTGCCGACCACGGGTCGCTAAGAGCTATGGCACCGAAACGGAAGGTTCAACGATCCGAGAGTCCCTACCCTCCCATTCCTGGTCAGGCAAGTGCTTCCACATAGCTCCGCATACCAAACAATTGCCGACTCAGCACTCAGGTGTAACAAAGATTGCTCGGCAAGCTCGTCGCTCGATTCTGGCACCTCTAGCACAGAAGTCAGGCACGCATGGCATGCTGCTGGAAGTCCAAAATTGTTAGCAGCGTACCAAGACACACCCTTGATTAGTATATGTTACGGAGATAGATACGGTTCGCCAAAGGCACTTCATTCATCACAGAAGTCGCAGTGAGGCACAGAGACGGAGCATATAAATCTGGCACAAGCCCCACACATACTGAGCCTTCCCAAAATATACAACATAGCTCGGCGGTTCTCTACATCAAGCTATTCACGTGCTGCTCGGCCCCTGCTGCTGCTTTGAGGTCGGCCGCTGAAAAATTAGGCAAACGAAGCCCTCGTTGTTCGTAGGGCAATACGCACGATGCGGCGAGTGCTAACAGCCGCTGCAACACATTACGCCCAACTGTAAACAAACCAACGGTTTGTGTATGTGCGGTGCCGGACATCACAGAGAAAGCCGTAGCATACGAGCCTATTCGTTAGCAGTCATGGGAGCTTTAATTGTCAGATGGTTTGGTTCGTTGGTTGGTAGTAAAGTAGACAAGGAGTAACTGGGTCAGTTAGCTTGCCAGCAGAAAGGTAGATATTATTTCTTTATTTACTTGCTTATATCTTTTCATGTACGATTCTTTCCAGCTGTGGTCATTTCCGAAGCCTTGGTTACCACAGCCATTGAACCTTGTTCCGTCCAAGAAGGGGACCGTGCCGCGGTCACGCTCCAGATCGTACAATTCCTCCCAGAACGGATTTTTACTGGAGACGGCACATGCTTAAGTAATACAAAGGTCCGGAACTTGCATGTACACTGGCGATGCGACGCTAGGCAACTCAGTTGAACTTCTTCCGGGTCATTGTTACGCCATGGAGATGTGCGTAAGACACTTGACCAGCTCTTGTTAGAGCAACACAAAAAAATGGCGAACAATTGAAGCCAAAATTTGGGTAAAAACGACGTATTTTTGATAGAAACGAGTTAGCCAATATTTTGAGAAAGATAGTTATGCTTGCGTAAGTTTCAAAATCGGAGATTGGGCACAGATGATGAAGTAGAGAGCCAAGAAAGAAACTGAATACAGGAGTACAGGGAAGACTACAACGAGACATACGATTTAAAACTTGTTGCGTTTGCTAATCTGTGCCCCTGACCAGTAAGGTAGCATACCTTCTCATATGGGAAAATAATGAATAAATGAAAGAAAACTGTGAGCCCACATAAATATGACTGTAATTTATAGATGATGAGTTAAAAACTCACACTTCTCGAGGATTAGTGGTGTTGACAACGCAACATACCTGTAAAGAAGAAAAGCGAGGGTTAAATAGATGATAATAATCATATACGGAAATAATAACAATAGAATATTGAGAATTATGCCATAATAGAGGCAAATCAATTAACAGTGTGAATTGCAAACTCCTTCATAAGCGTTTTCAAAAGCGCTTTTGATAATTAATAATTCTATAATGTAAAGAACATGTAACAACAAATACAAGCAACGATCACGCTAACGCAATCGTACAAAAAATCTATTTTTTTTTTTAGATAGTTTCCATCAACGCAGACTCTGGAAAATGTTGGGGTAAGGTGCGCATGATATACATATAGAAAACATATACTGTATATATATAGGTGCAGAGCAACATAAATATCCAACGAAACACTCCTCGAATGCAGGCTGAATTGGTACTCCCTCTGGACGGCTGGACGGAAATAGTGGGTGCATAGTACCTTTGAAGTTATAGAGGGAAAGACTTGTTACGCCCATGTGTCTTAAGTTAGTAATAGGTTTACTCGGAAATAAATACAGCTTAACTTGATCATACATTCATAAAGTTACTGGGACACCAAATTCTACTAATCTACAGTATTTCTTCCAATTTCGCACGTTGCTGCAACATAAGTCTTTGATCGCACCCTGTTTTAGCTTACGAGCTTTGAACCTCTCTCTCTATAATAGCGCTCGTACGACAGCTCTTTCTCCAGAACTGGTTAATATTCTCTTCTCATGCCTGCCTATGCATGCATTTCGCGTACTAGCATCACATGTAAACATCTGGAATAGGAACAGGTGTGGTTATATTCAACAAGGGTTTTATTCACCAAGAGGAGTAATGTTTAGTTCAGCACACTGGAAACTGCTGTTTGTTATACTGTTATACAAAAATCAAAAGTTGTTGACAAAACACCAAAACGCAGATAGTTTACTGCCAGTGGACCAACTATTGCTAACATGAACGTAATAAACTTACTATGCTAATGCGTTAGCCGCCTGCACAATTCTCGTAGTTGAAAACTCCTCCATCGTGATTGAATGAGTTACTCATTGGTTAGAGAGTACTAGCCACTCGTGTAATGCTTGCAGTAATAGGTCCAACTTATGGTTTCAACTGGAACCCTACTCAGACTGCGCTATTTCGCTGCAACTGGGTTCTATCTCTTATTGTCTTCCTCCTGGGGAATGAGCCCTTTAGCACGGTCTGGATAATATAGGGTTATTATTGCGTCACGTGGTAAATAGTGAAAGCTCTTCTATACTAAAGATAAGGATTTAACTACAGGTGACATCCATACATTCTGTACTGCTCTATTGAGCAGCAACAATGTGTAAACAAGAAAATACTTCAAAAAATTATAAAAATCATAATACACATTGGTCTGCACTAGAGGACATGGAAGATAAACAGCTTGGCAATAGGTTACCGTACCGTCATTACGTTGCCTAATGTTTGATATACATATATATACATACAAAAAAAGTTTTATTCTCGATACATGAAGGCACAGCAAGGTGTGTCAAATATTGCCAATTCAGTTCCATGTTCCATCGGTACCGATTTCGTACTTTTACCATAGGAGCAGTTACAGTAAATAATCAAACTCAAAGCAGGGGTTATAAATGGGTTGGGTAAGGTCTTGTTCAGCTAGAATAGGAGCCTAACTAAGTTAAAGGCACATAGGTAGGCCTCTTACTCGACAGGCACGTTTCTATAATCGTTCATTGTTATTTGAAACGCACAAACATGTTATCACGCAGCCTATTTAGTATTTACCGTTGACAGCCGGATGTATTACTGAACTTGATGAGTTTATTTAGAGTACGCAGCACGTCCTAATACGCAATCCATATAGGCTAGCTATTGTATGCACCGACTATCCTCGATTACCTTTACATATGCCTTTATGAATGAATTTTTTACTGCACGTACATTGTGTAACTAATCTAACTGTACACATTGTTGGAGGTTCATGAACTACATAGCTACTTTCAATTTTTACTCCGATATTAAATGTAGAAACACACTTATTACCACCGCCAAGGATGTTATGTTTTTGTCGCGTTTGTCTCTCTCTTTGTCCCTTTGTCTCTTACCAAGATAGCTCAAAAACTTAAGGACGAATTTTTACGAAATTAACAGGGATTATTAGGCAAGTTAGCAGTAACAGATGATCAACTTTTGGTGAAGGTCCGCTGAACCGTTCGTCTGTTTTTTTGCCTATTTATTTTCGCACCATAACCGAAAAGTTATGGACAGATTTTCATCAAGTTTACGCGAGTTTTTAGGTATATTTAGAAGAGTAAATGACAAAACTTCAGCGATGATCTGCTTGTTAGTACACTTGTTTGTCGCTGTGTGTGTATGTATGTTTTTTATGCTCGTTTGCAAAATACCTTAAAAAGCTATGAATGGATATTTATGCAATTAATATGATATTTGGGCTATGTTGGAAGACAGGATTGATTAAATTTTAGCAATGATCGGTTGGTCTGCTTGTGTTATTGACTAATGTTTCTTTTGTCATAATGCCCGGTAGCAGTAGAACTCGAAAAGTTACACGGATTTTCAAGAAAATTACAGAAGCTGTTATCACTGCAAAAATAAGATAAAATTTTCGTGTTGATATAAAGGAAATCGTAGTTTCAGTACCAATTTGAATTTTTCGTAACCCTATCGTTGCTAGCGGGGTTATGGGCTCTCTCTGCAGTGCTTTAGTTATTTATGTTATTAGCCTATATTCAGAAGTATAAACTCCGCTTCAACAAGAAAGGCGATATCACAGACAAAAAACAAGAAGGGACACACACATAGTATATAGTCATGGTCATGTGGAACTCATGCACGAAGGTGTTCCCACACATGATCAACGCGCATGGGAACAGCAAATCGGGATAGAAGAGGAAGAACAGTAAAGAGCAAGATTAGAAGGCGTATGAAATCAGAAGGAAGCAAAGTGGACACGAAAGACAGACGTCCTCGAAGGCCTTGCTAATGGCTAAGGTGCCCTGCATAAACCCCCAGGGGGCGCTGCTCCCCATAACGTAGGATGGGCGAACCTAACTTATAACCTCACCCTATGCATGCTCATCCTACGTCCCCTGAGGGGTTGTAGAAACACACTATACCTATAAATATTTCAACTCTACTCACTGCCATTGATATTCCCCTTCTCCCCAGGTGTATGCCACCGCATCCACAAAAAATCCATAAATGTAATTTTTATATAATAGCAATGTGAGCCTTAATTTATATTTGAATTTTTTAGATGCATACATCAGCGTACACGGAACTACCACCACAAGAGCATGTTAGCACCAAGAAGACGCAGCTACTACATTAGACAACGCGGCGCATGCCTGCCCGAGCTTTCAACACAATAAAGCAGTTGCTTACTAATTCCTGACTGGATCCCAGTCTTAATAAGGCGCACAACGTGAACACAATACACAATAAGCGAAGAAACCGAGGCAAGCACACGCATTCTGCCGGTCCTACGTATTTACACGGCGAGCTCTTCTTGATTGTATGCACGGCACATGGAATGAAAATCAATGTATTTATTTTTTATTTTCTCTGGGAATACTCTGTGGCTGTAATAAAACAGTTACCAAGTAAAACTAGCGCCTGCAATAATTTTTTTCTCTAGTCTCACAGAAAAAAATATTCTAACCAAAGTCGTTCATCTATAGTCTTGTACGTCCTCGTAAGTAGGGAGAATGCGAACGCTGTTGGGGCAAAGCAAATGTTACTAGTAGGCTTGTTTCTTTGACAAAGCAAAAAAAAAAAAATGGATACAATAACTATCCATTGGTATGTGGAAAACTCCCTTGCCTTAAAAGATATGTAGGGTATATATTTAGTTTTCAGCTTTCCTTATAATATTCCCGAACATTATTTTGCTGACACTTGATTCCTATAGTCACTTACCCGGTCGTCGGTCGGTACGCCATTATAGGTTAACGATAACGAGGAAAGTTAGCTCGATGTTAATAGTAAACTGTCGAACAGAAGTAAGCAAGAGCTTTCTGGATTACCTCATACATGCACAAACAAAAAAAAAAAACAGATCATGATCATTTAAAGAAAGCTACGGGAGATCAGTCACGAATTACTAGAAAAAAAGCAACACGCAATCTTAAACTTCAGTTTTAATGATTCTCTACATGAAAATCGTGACTAGCGAAAGTACAACAACGTTACAGGAGGACCTCACAACTCGACTACCTCACAACTCGAACAAACAGACCACTTTAAAACTTGAACAGTTCACTCATTTCACGGTTCCTATTTTAGGGTATACTGTAGTATGATCCTAGTGCGATTTTGTAAGCAACTTTACTGTTATTCTTCTTATTCTAAATTAGCTCGGTTAATATAGATTCTTATAGGTAAATCAGGGAAATATTGGGTTCTTATTCAAGAACCTATTGTCTAAAAATAAAAGGTGGCCGAGATAACATTACCGATCATTAATTAAAATAGAGTACCCGCGCTATGAAAAATGACAACGAAGATTCGTGATAACCCTCCTTCACTGATCCTATACTGCGTCAATACAACTGCCGTTTTACGAAACGAAGAGACGAGCGGTCACGGCTTCACAACTGCTAAGCAGCGAAAACCTATTTTCCTTTCTCCGATACGGAGAAAAATTAATTGCTATTTCCAGGCATTCTAGCAGAACTCAAAATATTAATTTCGATCGATATCATGAGTACGCTAAGCTTGGTATCACACAGGTCCAATTTTTTGGCTAAGCAAAAAAGGTTTCATTGACGAGTGAAATAAAGTTAGAAGTAGGTATATATCGAAAAAATAATCGGAATCAGGATGCATAAGAGGGCTAAGGGAGGCTTTATATATTTTCAACGCTTTGATTTCAACTCCGCCAATACAAGAACTGTATTCAACTAAAATATTGCCGCATACATTTGCAACCGTCTGCAAACTGGTCTAATTTTCGCTTATCTGTTTTCTTAAAGCGTGAAATAAAATGGACTGACAACAAATGATCAGATAAATACAAATCTTTGTTTGTTACATTGAATATTTATTAACAATGCGAAAGTCTGTTATTACCTGTTTCCTTGAATATACCGTGGGATGCAGTATACATCTAGTTATCCTCACAGTTGCTTTACAGAAGCTAGTTATCTCAGATCTGAGTGTTGGCGCATTAGGCCAAGCAAACTTTCAGAATTGTGACGTGAAGCCAATAGTCACTGTTTTGCAGCGAGAAATCACGGGGTAATTCCAGGATGGCGTGACCTTATTGGCCTGACGTCACAAGTCTGAAGGTTTGTACGGCTGTAGGCGTGAACACTCACATCTGACATAACTGTGAATGAGCTGTGTTATCCTTCAAGGGTCAATTTTCTGTAATGCAGACCTCGAAATTCGATCTTACCTCGGGCACGTCGGTCTTGTGTTCGTGTGATGAGGTCCGCCTGTATTCCCAAAAGAGACAGATCATTTTATGTATTTTACTTGGCGAGGATTATGAAACCTCTGTAGGCAAAGCGAGAGCTTACTATGCAATCGTTTACGATGTATAGTAACTACCTAGATGGTATATTCAAAAGCGATTTTCACTAGGAATTGGCTTCAGAATTAGCCCACAGTAAGACATTGCTTCAGAATCAGCCCCAATAGGAATCTGCTTCAGAATTGGTAGTCTATAATGAAAGTTGGCTTGAGAATCACTTCACAATAAAAATTGGCTTCAGAACCAGTCAGCAATGAAAATTAGCTTCAGAATCAGCCCACAATAAGAACTGGCTACAGAATCGGTCCCCCAGCACTTTAGCGGAAGGACTTAATGCTCAGTAGTTTGCAATGGGTCAATAACGCAAACAACAAGCTAATAATTGTACAGCAAATTCATAACCCCGAACACAACCTTACGACATGGGCGAATCAAACTCATTTAGAATTTAAACATTAAGCTGTTCAGTTAATGCAGCCAAAAAAAAAAACGCTTTCTCAACCCTAGCCGCCGAGTATCAACCTTTTCTCCCGTTTCAGATAATGCTATTCCTACGAAACTTCCGATTTTCGTCCGTAGATGCGGGCTTTAAATTTTCTAGTGGTGCAGCAATGTTCACGTTTCTTTATTGTATGCAGATCGATCAATAGTACCCGGAGCGTCGACTTGCAGAAAAAAAAGGAAGGCAGAGTGCAGCAGCCGACGATGAGGCGCAGGCAGCACATGGAGGGCTTCGCAGGAACAGGACCATGTATGTGCATGCCAGCGCATGCAGGGGCAGCAAAGTCACTACACGCATGCGTAAATTACGAAGGAACTCGAGTGCCAGCGCAGTGAAAAATGAAAGCGAAGAATTTGTGATGACCCTTCTTCACCGATCATCCTTTAGTTACTCATATGATTCAAGAAGAAACGCTACAACAGCCAACGGATATTATCACAATAAATGTGAGCTTTCTATTTCAATTCATCTAGGCATTTCTTCCCTTAGATGGCATGTGAAAAAAGAATCAATTTGTTTCAGCAAGCACTGAAGCATCACTGACTTTAATTTAATTCCTTGCTGAGTATCCTGCATACGCAATGACCCAACTTCAGTACACCGAAATTTCTCTGCTCAAGCGACAATTGTTTCGTCAGAGGAAGAAAGCAGGTTATAAAAAACTATAGAGAGCACTGTGAGAGCGCATACATCCGCAAAACAAGGCAACGGTAACGAAAGATTCAAGTTGGTTCTGAAACCATAATTACCTCCGCCAAGGAGGTTATGTTTTCGTCGTGTTTGTCTGTCTGTCTCTTTGTCTGTCTGTCTGTCACCAAGATAACTCAAAAAGTTATGAACCGATTTGGATGAAATTTGCAGGGATTGTTAGGTATGTTAGGAGGAACAGATGATTAACTTTTGGTGAAGATA
>LQNS02278091.1:55216059-55229841 GCA_001587735.2 Parhyale hawaiensis | reverse complement strand
CTCGTTTCCCCAATCCTCTATATCCTATTAACATAATGGCAATAGCTCAAAGAAGCCGGGGTGTTAGTCCCGGTGTCTCCTTGGGAATGGGCCTTTTGGTTCGTCTACTGCCGCCTATCTAATCTAATCTAATCTAATATATACAGTGGCTAGACATAAGTATTTGCACAACTCTATTTTTTATGTATTTATAAAAATTTAAGGACTGCTTTATGATAATGAATACAGGAAGTATATAAAACATATATATAATAGAATATTTAAACAGAACAGTGAAATGTGCACTTATAAAAAGTGCATATTTGAAATTTAGTTTGTGATGTCTTTTTAAATCTGGTGTCTACAAACGGTGTCCCAAAAACCTTACTGAATCACAGGTTATCTGCATGAAAGAATGCAAAAAAATACCATCAAGTGAATGTGAAAAATTAATTTCCAGCTAAATCAATATGTTAAATACATTCCTTAAGGCCCCATCATAAGGCCCCCATTCATTAACCTACTCTACATGGTTAACCTTTATTTTCAAATAATGAAAATCGTTCTCTTATTTTGCCCGCTACAGTAGGTAACTTTTAGGCTCCCTCTGGGGACGCTGCTCCCCAAAACATGAGATGGGGGAACCTTACCCCATGGCCCATCGTATGGGGAACCAAGTGCACCTGAAGGAACTCCCAAGTATTGGAAGGGACGAAGGATGCAATGGCGGTGCTCATTTCGTGAAGAAACCATCTAGGATTCTCGGCAAAGGAAGTCTGTGAGGCTGATCCATCAATCATGAAAACTACGAGACCAAACGCAACGCTTGAGCTTCGAATCGAGAGCAGGCATACCTATGGAGGATGGATGGTATGGAGCTCGTGGAGCAGGGCGTTGCCCATTTATGTATACGGGAGACAGGCATTGGAAGAGACAGACAGACACACAAACAGACGCGCGACACAGCTCGACACTACCGTCGACACCCACTCGCAACAATGCTTCTTTTGTCGCTAGGGCGCCCATAAGTCATCATGCGTACGCTGCCAGGCCAAAGGCAGGCGGCACCAGGGGAGATACAAATCCCGGTTCTGGGTCTCGTGTTTTATATATGTGCCTAGATTTGCGATCACACAAATAGATTTGCACTATAAGGTTAAAGTTGAGTAAATCTGCTCTATAAAGAAGAAAGGATTGGCTACAGGCTAGATCAACTAGTCTTAGTAGGAGAATAAGATAGAGATGTTTTTTTTTTTCAAGTGCAAGGGTTACAATGTAGTCCAGTAGGTCTGTTGGTTGTTGGTTCAGCGCAAGGGTTAACGTGTACAGCAAAGATGTTTTAAGCAAATGGTGTAAAGTAAAAGGTGCTGCTCAACGTCAAACGTTCGAACGAACAAAACATATCTGCTGTTAACTCCCAGGACTACAATGCAGTAAAAGTTTCTAATTCGCGCGATTACGACGGCAAAAAAAAAACAGTGCCAACTATATAGCTCGAGCCACGGCGTTACAAAAATATAGCCTGCTAGTGGAACAGCGCGAATTGGGAGTTTCTGTTATCCAGTGAAAAACATGGGGTCATAGGTAAACAAATGCTGAAATAAAGATTATTGTTTCTAGTTCTGAACTGGCATGTCTACACAGCAAAGAGAGTAGACACTCCGGTACAGAACAGCGTGGGTGGCACCATGCGGACCCGTAGCTAGAGCGAGAGCAGCGGTGTGGAGCTGCCATGCATAAACCGGCCGTATTACCGGCAGAACAATGGCACCGTGAAGGTGTGTACGTGGCATGACAATAGGTAGAGCGGTAATGTACTCCATGTAGTGTGGACCATACGTATACTGACCCTTACTCTCACTCTGAAACGCTAACGAAGCGTGGTGCAGAGAGGGGCAATCTAGATTGTAGTAACACTCCAATGATACGAAGGTGTTCTTAATTTTTTAATTCAATGAAACGAGTCTTTGAGATCAGAAGTCTTTTTTCAAATTAGTTGTTTTGAGCAATTATGTTGAATGTTGAAAAAGCTGCATCATTTCTACATAAAAATAGTAATATTCGATACACTCAGTATGGAGATGCCATTTAATTTAGTTGGGTCTTCTAAAGGCGGGTGCCCGCTAACACAAAAATTGCTCAGTCACTCAAGTTTTCGTTTTGGGGCGGTCACGTTACCGAGACTACTACTCGTGGCGTTTGAATGACGTACTAAAACTATACGTCACTGCAACTTTAAACTAAGTCAGAAGTAGGAGGTATACTCAACGTGTGACTATTGCCGCTTGCCACATCGTATAATCAATCTGTAAGAAACGATTCGTGCATTCGATATTCTTTTTAGTGGTATAGCAATGTGCAAGCCGAAGTCTTGCGCACTGCAACGTGATCGGATGAAGAATTGTGTAGCACTACAACTTCTGCGTAAGTGTGCACTAGCCCTTAAAGGGTCAAGAGTGCTGTCAGCCACTGAAGAACAAAATAATGAACTAGTCTCAATACACCGCAGTATAAACACGATGAAGGGCTTCCTATATCCTACGACAAAGTTTCTAAGCCCTGAGATATTTATCTGCATAGTCGGGCGGGTAACACACGTACAAAATTTTAAAGGATACTTTGAAGGCGCAGGAAGCAAAATAGCCACTGTAAAAATTCGAGTCCTCGAAGAAACACGCAAACCACATCATAGCCCACTTTCCAAGACAGTGATTTAAAAGGCACTGAACTCAAAACCACATTAGCGCAACGAAGACGGACACACGCGCAGAGCCCCGCTTTAGTTCGCTTTGGTGGGTTTTAAATACCTCCGCTTGAACCAACGGAGCCAAATAACTAGGGGATGCAATGTCCTGGAGGTGCCACTCGCCAAAGGTGAGATGGGTAAACCTTCTGCAAGCAACCTCGCTGGTGCATCACCTCGTCCCATGGCTTCTCAGGGGACGCGGATCCGCGATTCACCAGAGCAGACGGGCATCTATATGACGGGGTCTTGGCCACGTTGTCGAGGAAGAACCATGGACGGATGTATACGAAACGTCCATGGGAAGAACCCACGACTTCCGTACTCGCAGAACAGGGCGAGCGGTAGCTCAGCAGAGACACCACAAGTAGGCGTGCTGCACGTCAGTAGGCAGAGAAAAAAAAAAAAAAAAAGTGATTTGTTATAAACTATGGAATGTCCTACGTTAAACAACAGCATGTGTCCTGTACGATCGAACAGCGTTGTTTAAAACAGTCAATTCGGCCGATGAAGGGCTAACCTTTCAATTTGAAGACGCGAAACATCCCGTGGTTCATTTTCGAACAATAAAAAAAGAATAGCTTACCAGCAGATAGCTACCTCCGCGTTATCGTATTTCCAGTAGCGGAGGAGGCTACGCAATCGTTTCATTTTACTTAGATTCTGATGCCTAAGCAGGGTTGCGGAGTCGGATGGATCACGTCGGACTCCGACTGCATTGACCCCAGATACAAGCCACTTAGACTCTTTCATAAACAAAACCGGTTCTCTTTCACCAACTACGGCTCCTGGGCCGCAAAAATATCTGACTTCTACCGACTTAGAAACCCTGTGCCTAACTATGCTATAAGACTTTAAGACTTTATCATTGCAATGAATTAAAACATAAAAAAAGTCAACTATTTGAACAAAAAATAGAATCCAGCTTCGACAAACAACCCCTAAAAATCGTCTAACATGAGGTTTAATATTGGAGTTAGCAGCAGTGACTGGCCGCATCGATTCTGAGAAATGAATGCGGAATTGACAAAGCAAAGCGCATGCATACAAATGCGCTGAAGTTGCTAAAGGTTAACACACAGAGTCTGGCATGAGGACTTAGGCGTGTAGGCCTTTGGTAATGAACGAAAGCAATCGAGAAGTGATAAAGATAAAGAGTTTGCCAACAAATACGACTAGAAGATGACACAAATACAAAAACATTAGTGTACACAGGATTCCCTACAATAGTAAGCTTGTATTTACCTTTGTCATGACTAGGTCAGACCCTACTTAGTGTTCAGCATTGACTAGAAGAATCGTCCAGCACAACCAATTCCTAAATTTTTACGCATAAAATGCGATACTCCAAAAAGTAGAGCAGCTCCCATGATAATAATTTGTGTCACATACACTATTATTATTATCCCATACACGTTTTTTCGAGTTTGTTGAAGTTCATCAAGTTCATCAATGGTAAATAGCAAACTTTAGTACAACTAGAGTCCTTCAACTGATACGATGATGATGTTCATAATTTCTCGGGCTAGCCATCTACTTTTTATCGGATCTCAAGATATGTTTCTACCAGCAGGGAGCAAACTATTTTACTCTCATAGGGACGAGTCTCTAGGTCTTTCCGCGTGCCCATCATGCAGAATTCAAAGCGAACGACCATAATGAGCACCACTGAAGAGGTTAATGTAAACAGTTATCCTTTCGATTCAGCTTTCAGGACCTAAATATAAACTTATCGTAACAGATCTTTCTTTGTGTGTAGGTTACTGGACAAACAATTGACGACTATATGATGTCACTTGCGCCAACATTAGCATCAGCAGGCTGAACAGACACAGAAGATGACTACCTGACGTCACATACAGACACGGGTGCCACGGGTGCAAACATTAGCAGGATGAACAGACAAGATTACGAGTAGATGATGCAGCACACAGACTGGTACAACCATTAGCAGGGAGAGCAGACAGACAAACAGAAGACAGTCACAAAGGCGTTGGCCATCCATCACTACTGGAGAATACGGCCCACGCCATTGGACTATAGGTACGTAAACACACCCACAGCAGCTACAGGCGCAACAATGAGCTGCTCGCCACACATGATATGCAATATTTGCTGTAGCAGTAATAGGCAAGGTACGGTATACCCATAGGGACACCCTGCCTGCCTCAGCCCCTTCCAAATTTGTCGATAAACGTGGCTTGAGACTGGCACAAGTTCGTACCAATAATTCGACCGGAAGTCACTTTAGCACAGCAAGCCGACACCGAAGTAGGGGAGTCGGAAAGTTTTTGGGAGCAGGAGACGGAGACTGATTGGATCCAGGAATTGGAGTCGAACTTGGTCCATTCGACTCTGCAACGATGGTAAACGCAGCCTGCATAGAAGAGTACATCTTGGGACGTGCTAATTACCCCTAGGAATATCTAGCAAGTGGCGTCGCTAGTTGTCCTACCCGAGGACATCGTCTGAGCAAAATCTGAGTACGATAACTTTTCTTGTCATCTAAACAAGTTATAACAAGCGCATATCTAGAGCTTGTATAGCTTACAGCCTATACTAATATGAAATTATTGCTACTACCGGTACTCTATTTTTAGTTGAAGCAGCGTAGGCACTTTGGGAAGCAAAGTAAGGAGGAGAATCGAGACGTATGTGCAGACAGGTAGGTACGTAAAGTACGGGACACAACATTGTGAGCACTACATACATGACTTCAACCGAGCTCACACGATAGTCAAAGGAAAGCGTTCTCCCAGCATCAGCATATGATGTAGAGTCGTTGATATAGCAGAAAAGTTCAAACTTTTCTGATTTCTGACTTACTCCAAATCTGAAGAGACATTCGTTACTTGACAAGTACCTACTGTTGACACCAGCTCAGCCACCGGATGGGACGGCCAACATTTTCTCTAAACTATGTGGTAGACTAACAGTTGTGCTTTGAAGTATGCAAGGCGACATTCCGACGACGAGTTGAAAACACACGTTTATTTGCCAGCCGTGTGAACACACATTTACACAGATCATGCTGAACGAAATAAGTCTGTTTCTCTAGACCAGGGGTTCCCAACCGGACGAGGTGAAGGTGGGAGTGGTGACCTATTTCGATGTTGGAAACCTTGGATTGCGCAATTTACCATTGTAAGCTCAAATACCCGCGTTGTGCAAATTTAGCACAAATTGAATTCTTTAATATCATAAGAATTATCAATATCCGAGAGGATGTTAGAACATTTTACAAGTTCTCTAACAGTGTCAGACATAGAAAAGGTGGAGAACCCCTGCTTGAGAATAAACACTGCGGTTCTATAACGCAGTCACATCCGCGGCGCTTCCCACGCGGCAGTAAACAACATGAGAAGCAGCATATCAGTGGTTATGTTGGGGCCACTATATGCGCCAAGCCGCCCTCAGCAGCACTCAGTGAGTCACACATAATTGTCACTGCAAGGGCTGTAACTTACTTGGAGAGCAGCGAGTCAGGTGCGGGGCGGTAATAAGAATTGCTCTCGCTAACGACCTCCACGTTCATGGTGCCTACTCGCCAGTAAATATGGTCGGTGCCTACCCAATGTCGCTAGTGGGCGTTTCGGTAGGTACCAACGGAATACCAGTGAGCCCCAAGGACACAGTTTGTACTAAATGAAATATGGAGCTCCGAATCACAATAGCGGGAGTTTCACAAGAGCTTCAGTGACACGAATGGCTATATGGCGCAGGGCCATGACTGGCGTCATGTATTTATTTAATTGGCAGTACTGGCGTTTAGTACGCACAGTGCGCCAGTACGGGAGTGGATCCATCGCGCTTGCTCATTTCCGCCCGAACAAATTAGTTGTGGGTCACGGTAATTAGTGAGCCATGGTTCAGTACAGCGGCAAACAAATGTATACAAAAAAGTCTGAAATCTCATATGATGTCTTAATTTGGGACTCCCTACCCAGAAACCGGATCCTGTGATCCAAAGAAATAAACATGCTTGGTTTCGTCAGGAAAATGGAAAACCAGTGTAATAAGAGATAGCCGGACATAAGAAAACAGGATCCTTTCCATAGGAGTGCGAAAATGAAAAGAAGTTAAATGGACATATTACAATAAAAAAAAACTAGCTTGGGTCAGTACGATGAGAAGCCACTAAGAATGCGGCTGCACTTACGAGATAGTGGGCAAGTCGAGCGCAAATGTTCTCAAGACCGACTCTTGACCCACTATAATCAAAGAAAATATAATATAAAAATGATGCCGACAAGAAATTTGTTCAACCCAATATTGTCCTTGAGAAGCCAGGTGAAGCAGAGGTGATTCCTAACTAGCCTGCTGAATAGACAACAAAGGAGTAGTAAATTCAGTGAAAAATACTACTGAAATCTTGTCTCTCAAATACGGTCAGTCACGACACGCACAGAAGACCCTATTCAAACTACGATGGCCTCTAATAAGTTTGTCAATGAAGCAAAGGAGGAGCAGCAACAGCAAATTAAGCTAAATCAAACACTATCGACGAGTCGATGCTATCGTCCCATATCCCTCAGCAAGGCTCTTCCCACGCAACATTCTCGCCCGTGTTTGCACCCAGGCAAGTTTTTTGCTGGAACAATTAAAAGAGGCTACAGAGATGCTAAAGGACTTCCTTGGAGTCCGTAAAAGGGATGGATGCGTTGGTAGCGCCAAAGGTATCGGCCAAATTGTCGCCGGCCTCTCCATAATCGGACTAGAGAACGAACGCTATGGACCGAGATGGTCGAGACACGGAGGCTGCGCAAGCAACTCGTTGGAGTCACATGAGTGGGTCTGTGATTGCCACGCCTCTCATACGGCGGCCAGTTCATGCGGAACACTGCAGGCTTCGCACTAATTAAACTCTTTAACGTACACTTAGAACGGTAAAGCGCGAGAGCCCTTAGTACGTATAATCTTATTCTCAGTAGAAGATTTGAGTACACGTTAGCCCAATTTTGCATGGAAGATACACATTCAGTATGGCGAAGACAGACGGAGATTACGTCTTGATAATGGGTGAATGATTGGGTATTTTCTACCCTCAATTAAGAGAAGAAAGGTGTCGAGGTATAACGAGGTTGGTGGTTGTGTCCTGGCTTATCAAGCAAGCTATACTGGCTAACAAAAGCAACTTCCCGATATACCTTGCGAAGTACAAATAGAAAAGTATTCTATTTTGCCGAACCACGCTCCGCTGGCTTGGCAAAAGCAAGGTACCAAAAAGTACCTGCAGTTAACAAGACACTTCAGACACAAGAAGCATTTCGCAGAGCTTTCATGTCATTGCCGTTCTTTTTGTGACAACAACAAATACGCCAGGTTCGTCACACAGGCATGCTTGCCTCAATAACCGAGCAGAGGAAGAGAGTGAAGAGCCCCAAGAGACCACAAGGAAAGCGCGTAAAAACTCAAGAGCAGCGGTCGCTGATTGGACGAAAAAGTGCAGCTTGAGAGTCTCAGCGCGTGCCGACATGCATGCGGCCCGCCGACGGGCGCATAAAACTCGGGTGATACAACAATGGCGGTCCGTTACAGCGGCGGCGGCAGATACATCGCGATG
The DNA here is from genome assembly GCA_001587735.2 of Parhyale hawaiensis. Taxonomy (NCBI): domain Eukaryota; kingdom Metazoa; phylum Arthropoda; class Malacostraca; order Amphipoda; family Hyalidae; genus Parhyale; species Parhyale hawaiensis. Next base: position 55,221,556 of record LQNS02278091.1, on the reverse strand, counting down.
AAGTCTGGGGAGATCTGGTGGTGGTGGTGCACAGTCAGGTGGAAAGGAGGTACGACACCGGAATGAATGGGCGAACGAATGAATGAAGTGAAATGAACGAATGGATAGACTGTAAAGAACGAACAAAGAGAATGAAATGGCTGCGTGAATGAAATAGAAGAAGTGAATGAATCGAACGATGGAGCAAATGCGCGGAAGTAAGTCAACATGAGGATGGAATGAAGGACGAAGGACTTACTGGCATGGTAGGAACGCTTGTAGACAAAGACACGCATGGAAATAGAAAAGTCAATGGAATGAACATTTAAATGAAAAGTATGAGCAACTACATATACTCGCACGAAACTGATCAAACGAACGGCATTAATGATGAAAATTGAAGATGAATACCGAGAATGAACAAGACATAAAATATACGACCCGGAGGACTGAATGTAAAGAAGAATTAAGAAACAGCAAATAGATGCAGCAGTACCGAGGATGAGCACAGGCAGACCGCGAATCCTCGCATACATTCTAATTAGTCTAAAGGAATAAAAATCCGTGTGAGTCTCCGCAGGATGTGACACGCGACTGACATACCAAACTCATCTTGAATAGAAACAGGTAAGCCTGTAACCTCGGCGACAGGTTCACTAGTGGGTAAATAGGACAGCCATAGCAGAATGCTATAGGCAAGGTAACTTTAGGGAGGTTATTACGTTAGCTTAATTAAGTTACTTTCTTATTATGGTTTCATACTCGGTCAATCTTGGGGAAGAATCCAGCGGTTGTAGTCAGAAAGTGGTTATAACAAAGAGTCGGAGTCGGTGAAAATCAGTTCATTTTGGTGAGAAAAACAGTCTGTCGGTCATTTTGGGGGTCTATGAAGTCGAGTCGGTAACGGCAGAACCCAGGAGTCTGAGTCAAACTTTAGCCATCTGACTCAGAAACCTTGCACATCGACATGACGCGATGCTGCAGAAGAGGATAAGGGAAGGGAGAAGTAGCAGCAGAAGTAGTTGTAGGTCCAAGAAACCGGGGGAGGTAGCCACGAAAAACCGCGTAATGGAACAGCAAATGGCGTAAGAAGAGGCAGAATAAAACAAAGATCAACGGGTACCATGGGAAAGAAGGAAAGAAACAAAGCAGGCAGGTAAGATAACATACTATAGTGCTGGCTTATGCAGAGGATAATAGAACGACTCGTGTCGAACGACCTCCCAGCTCGTGACCCATCTGTCCTCACTGAGAACTAAGTTCAGTGCAATAGATATTTGTGAACGAAACTAAATATAACACCATTCATTGTTTTACAACCCCAGACGCAGCGCGGGGATTCAGGAGACATATAACACCAAGTCTGGATGGACACACACAGACAACGATGGAAACCAGACATCCTCGCGGATACTCGGCGGGCCTAAAAAAAAAGTAAACAGACTATTCGTGTGTCTCGAGGGCACTGGACGCATCGGCTTTTGTTTATCCAGAACGGATAAGCTCACCGATGTTTCTTTGGCACGCAGCAACAGTTCCAGCCACGAGCGACTCGCAACGACTTGCCGATCGACGATCGTGAGCCTGGAAGAACAAACAGGACCGGGTTGTTGGCCGCTTCTCAACACTGCCGCCGTCATCTCACCTTACATTTGCAGTGATATCTTCGATTGATGGGTAAATATAACAAAACTTCCCTCAAGTGTTAATAGCATTTGTTGGACTCAGTGTACCCAGCCAGGCCGTGCTATTCACACGTCCGAATTATTATCATACTCTAAGTTTAATTCTCCATATCCACGGCATTCATTACCTGCCATCTGCCGTGATGATTCAAAGAGAAAAAGAGGTGTTTTATGGCAAGTAGAAGAAGGAACCATTGCATGGGAGCAGCAAACTCGGGAGACGAGGAAGAGCAGAAAAGAAAGATTAACAGTTAGCATAAAGAAAACCGAAGCAGAAAAGTCAAAGTGGGCAAAAAGGGAAGGGAGTTCCGAAGGCCCAAGATGTTAGTTAAGGTGACCTACGTAATTAACCTGGGGTCGTGATTTCCCAATTGTAGGATGACGATCCTAACCCTTAGGAGATGTCTTGGCGGCTCCATTATTATAGTTACTAGGTTAGTTTAATCCTCCCTAAACCATTCCATGAGGGGCTTAGCCGCTCCAAAAGCTAAAATCTTGAAAACAACTTCTAAGGGGGGGGGGCACAAATACTCAGTTATAAAGCAGGGTTATGTCCGAATGTTTGTAACTCGGGAAAGCCTCGGTGTTTACCACGCGGCAACAGATCAAGCCATGGACGCCTCAATGACCTACGCTTATCAAAGATCGTGAGCCTCGCAGAACAAACAGGACATCATAGGCAGGCTGGAAAACTGCGGCGCGCGCGTCTCGCCGTGCGGTGCAGTGGAGCGGCAACAAAAGCCTCTCCGTCCACAGTTGGCGGCAAACAAACACGGCCGTTAACCGTTCGATAACCGCGCATACCGCAAGGTTCGTTCACAGTCAAGGCAACCGTAAAACACGCAGGATTAACTTGACACGCAGCTCAGTCACATAAACATCGAAATTAATATGCAGTAGCTGAGCCAGAGTAACATGGTATAGCAGTGCATCAACAAAGAAATCCACTTTTGCGCACTTGAATTTCAACTTTAGCTCGCGTTTCGTTAAGATGTTCTCTCTTAAAGTATGGGTGGTACCTACTGATCATGGAGTAACTCATCTTCAGCACGTATAACTTCTTCTTTCAAAAACTAGAAGTCGGTTAAGTCTCTCGAGATACGAAACTATGTTTCAAGAGACGAAGAAGAGAAAAGTGATATATATAACAAAGTAACAAAGTACCATAGCACAAAACGCCTTACAGGGGAACATTAAATCGGGAAAAAAGAAAAATCATACGAGAGCGGTTCTGAAAGTTATACGGTAACTTTTCTTTATTTCATCCGAAAGGATCCGAAGCGACTGCAAATTTCATTGTTATACTGACTAACTTTAAGCACACAAGACCTGAAAGTTTCATCTCTCTGTTGCAGATATTGCTGGTGAGATACTACAAAAATTCTTCCTTTCACAAAATATTGAACCAACCAACACTGACCGGCGCCTGATGAACGTTCACGAAGCCGATGCAATTGATGTCAGTACAGTTGAGAGATGGGTTCGTCGATTTCAGAATATTGACAGAGATGTGAGTGACAAAGTGTGCTCTGGACACCACCCGGAAAAGAAAGTGCACCTCAATCAACTCATCCGCATCAATCGTCGGTGGATAACGGTGAATAAAAAGCGTGAAGAGTTGGATGTCAACTACGCTCGTTACGTTGAAACGTTGCCATTGAAGGCCCGGATTGCCCGTGTAAAGTCAGAGAAAAGGGGAACATTCCATTAGCAACACGACAACGCCAAGCCACACACAAGTTTGAAGACCACGGAATGCGTGACAAAGTTCGTTAGGACGGTGCTGTCTCACACAGTCTAATCCCGACCTGGCACCGTCAAACTTCCAATTGTTCAGACGACAGAAGGACGATTTACGTCGGCAGCGTTTACCCGACTAGAACACCATAATCGCAGCCGTGAAAAAATGGACCACCTCGGCAGGTGCGGACTTCCACACCGAGGCATCAAGGTTCTTGTTCAAAGGAGACAGAAGTGCATTAAAAATGGTGGTGACTGCATAGAAAAATAAATTCTGGAGCACGAAAGGTCGCTCATTTAATGGTGCCACCTCCAACTCCGTAGCTCTTCAACTTTTTCTGTTAAAAATAGGAGGCATTGCTTAAAAGTGGAACGACCCCGTAGTAGATATTGTTTATAGAATTAGGCTAACAGAACAAGGCAAATTGAGCAAAATCTGTCCTCACTAGCCTGGAAATTAAGGGTAAACTATTATTCGTTATAATTAGATGAAGCGCCTATAGACATCGAACAAATACCTGTAATTTTTCGAAAGAGCAATATTATAGCTAGTGCTAGGGTAATCAACCAATAGGGTAGCCCTGGAGATCTTCACTTGGACTGCGACTTAGATTTGGTGTCAACTTCCATAACATAATGCTAGAAAAATGAAAAAAGCAAACAAGGGCATCCAATTTTCTAAAAAGGTCAGAAGATGAGCCTTAGCTTTTCAAATATTAACACAACATCTCATGAGTTCCAGGGATATGGATATGGAAAATCAAGCAAAAAATGTAAGACAATAAGAATGACCATTAAGTAGCTACATGGACAGCAGAAGAGGTTGAAGTGGAAGCGCAGGATTACGATCAATAGACCAAGAGTTCAAGACAGCCAAGAGCCACTTTATACGGATCAATTCAAGTTGCCTTCGGTAAGAAGCATCAACAAGCTGGAGGCAGTTACGCAATACAACGCGGTCTCCATTTGGAGATTGATTGTCCATTTGATACGTCCATAGTATAGTTCAAGGGCGCGCTAACGCCAGTGGGAATATGAACGAGTCATCCCGACATGTTGGGTGCTTAGGGCAGTATAGCGCAAGACGGGATGGTCACTGGTATACATAAGTAGCGCAAAGCTGGGTGTGTAGGATACCACAACACACAGTAGGGCAAAGCAGGATATGTTGAGTCATTAGCAGATACCTACTGCAACCATAACCCAGCATAGCTTAAGTGAAAGAATAGAATAAGCTTTAGTAAATATTCTCGTACTGACCAGTTTGAAAAAAGGTACTACTCAACCGTCCCAAGTACAATATTACACATTTCATTGAAATAAGGTAACAGTTCATATTAACTTAAATTCCTGGTATAGGAACAATACAATCAATCATCTGCCAACTGAAGCTTGGTTCATAATTTTTTCACTGTTGTAGAAATTAGTATTAGTGGTCGTAATAAAACCAGTGCAAAGCATAAGAAAACCCTTACAGACGTTATCGGAATCTCTTAAAAACGCGGCGCCCATGGCAACAGCAACTGATCTCGGCACAAGGGAATGGCTTCAGTAGTGACAGGTGTAATAAATATCCTACACGGAGGGCACCGAAAGTCATAGGACTGAACTGCTTGGGCGTAATCCAAACAGCTCGTTACGCAACGTTCCCACTCGACGGAGATGAAATTGCGCAACAAGTCAGGGTGAAACGCATGCACGTTACCACCATCAAAACACTCGATCTGCAGCACACACACACACATCAGCCGCCAAGAACCTTTCGTTTGCTACTCAAAAAGCCAAGGCAAGTCTTGACAGGCAATTTGGCGGTCAGAGGTCGGTTGAAGTAACCAGCAAGAGCCACACGCGGCTCCAGGGCCGCCCGTCTATTTTAGCCAAGGGAAGGCCAAATTTTTAGCCGACTGCTATGCAAATGCGAGCGGCTCATTTGGCGAGAATGCAACGAAGGAGCAGCGGCGACGGGAGGGGGGGGGGGGGAGCGACGAAGCACAAGTTGGCCGCCCACCACTCGCGGAGGAACTGCTACAGTGAAACGGCTATCAACAGAATATTTGGCCGATCCAGATATTACGCGGCTTTAGCCCTTAGGG
>LQNS02278091.1:55166433-55177806 GCA_001587735.2 Parhyale hawaiensis | reverse complement strand
TTTACCGTTCATTGCACAGAACTGTCAGTAGATTAACTATTTAGGGAATTCTTCTGTCAATACGACAGAGACAAGAGAGTAACGGAAAAAATTACAGTAAAATCTTCGAATTTTGTCAGTGGAAACACTGGTATTTTTAACAGTGTACAGACGGCAGAGGTCATACTTGCTGGAACAAATCGAGAGGTTCTCACAAGAAAGTTCTTCGCGTAGTAGTATTTAGGATCGTGTTCCCTGGTAAAGAGTCTTTTGAGTCGCAAAAAAACAGAACTGGGAGTTGCAAGAGTAGGCTAACTCTTTATTGGGTTTCACGTTAGACCTAGTGGAATTGCAAGCGTTCTATAGAGCAAAGTAAGTAAACTATGAACATTTTTATTTATGGGTGCTTTTATCAGCGTGTCGTGCCTCTTGGAGTTGTTTAATAGTTAAGATTTGAGAAACTTACCCGTAACTTGACGTCCGAACGAGTAGTAGTAGTTTTAATACTACTGATTAATATTAACTGTGAAGCCTTAAATCTGGCAGGACAAAATAGACTACACCTAACATCAGGTCGTATGGAATGGTTCAAAACTTCAAACACATTTTTCTTAGAGTACGAACTCTTCTTTCACCCCTGCTATAGTGCAAGCGAGAACAAACACGCACTGCGCAGAAAAAGCCGACGCTGCCGATGCTTTTTGCAGTGGATATTTACCCTAACATTTATCCGGGGGTGACCGTGGGGGCTGAGCGCCCAAACATGGCCTAAGATGCACGCAGACACGTCCAACAAACTGGGGGAAAAGGCGGCAATGCAGCAACTGGTGTCGGCAGGGTGTAATTACTCGAGTGTGTAGTGCACCGCAACAAAATAAAAAACACCTGACGGGAGCAGAGAAGAAATAACAGGGCTAAAGATGGAAGGTGAGTATTAGGCACCGTCTGAAAGTGTGTCCAGGTCTGCTTGCAGGCACAGCGAGGCATACGCATTTGAAAGCAACAAACCCATGTAACACAGACCAACTTGTCAAGAAACTTATGACCAGATTTTAGATTTAACGCATGCACTCGAGAAAACATAATAGTTTTACAGAAACGATGCTATAGAGAAATCTAGCGCTGTACCCCGAACGCGGACTTTCACGAAGAAATGCAATGCTAAATGACAGAAAGGTAGGTATATTGACAAACGACAGTTGGACGGACGGATCATAACCAAGATATAACCACCTCTTTCAAGTGGCATTCCTAACAGTTCCTGTAAATTTCACGAAGATCCGCCCATAACTTTATGAGTTCAGTTACCTACTCATAGGCTGATACACAAATCCCGGTCATAACATAATATCCTAGGAGGAGGCAAATACTGCAGGCACAACAAGTACGTTAGTGAGCGAGTGAGATACGCAAAGAAGTATATAAACGGAAACGAGAGCAGTTCATATCTTGACTATAAAACCCAGCCTACATCACTTTCCACAAAATTTCTAAACATTATGTTTAATACTAAACATCCAATTTTTTTGTATTATCAAGCAGTAGTAAAAAATCTTCTATCGCCATTATGAATGCTTGAATGTCACCAAGACTTAGAACTGAATTCTCGGCAGCAAAACATCACCAGCACTCGAAAAACATCAACAGCAATCTAAAATCGAACATTTGATGCGAGTTGACCATGACTAAAAGTACGACCAAACATGTTTAACATATCTGCTCAATAGGAACTACTAAAACTCATCACGTGCTCAAAAGAAAACATTTGACGAAAACTGCACCTTCAATGATATTCAATGGCCTTACAGCCTCCAGCTCACTGCTGTCATAAAAGTTAAGAGATTCGCGAAAAAAAGCTGCAAAGATACGGCGAGATTAAACACGGCATGATTCACACAGCTCTCTAAGTGCGTTTATACTTGCCGTGCAGGAAGTTAGGCGCAGTACTGCAGCATTAAGTGATGATAAGCCGAAGAAAAATTGCCCACGTCTTGAGCAAAGAGAAGAAATTTTCGAAGGGTCACGGAAATGAGGCACGAGAGAGCTACGAGGCTCAGGACTCGTAGCAACATCCCGACCAGGAAGTCGGCAGATCATAGAGATATGATAGTAGCATGCGAATGCATGCACGACGCTTTATGAGACGAAAGTCTAGCGGTAGTTGCGACCAAATCGCCCCACTGTGCGCTACCTAGCTAAGTACCTCTTCAATGATGGCGGGTCGTCTCGTGCGCTCGTACATGTATAAAAAGTTTGATGTTTCTCGCATCATCAAGGATATTTCTATCTAACGCAAGGATTAGACTTGAACGCACCACTATATGAACTACTGGCTACCTCTTCAGCGCTTGCGAGTCGTCTCGTGCGCTCGTATACAGAAAAGTTGAATATTCACTGAATCTTCAGAGAAAGAGACATCTAACAAAACTTACGCCTAACATGCACAATATCAGATAAGATTTACCGCTTTAAAGCACGATTTAATTTTAACACTCTAGTAGGAAAAACAATTTTGTACGCGCTATATATATGACACGCCATGCATTCAGCGGTTGATGCTTGTAGACCGCTGTATATCCAGACGTAAGATGGTTTGCGCGCTCTCAAGGAAACATGGGCAACATAACAGCGTTACGACGACGCTAAGCACGTAGGTATTGATCATGCCCGAACATATATATGCGCATACATATAAATCCTCTTCATACCTTTGCTATACACGGGTTCTCAGTCCTATTGTAGTCCTGCGGAATAAACCTTGGTAGCGTAATATCACCGGGTGTTAACCCTCAACCGATGATCCAAAATTAGGCGTTTCGCAGCACTAACCTTACTTGGAAAAAAAGTTGACACACGGCGGTATACATGGGGTTAAGACAGACTTAAATCACGTTCGATTGGGTGGCGAAATGCAGCTTTTGAGGCTTGACTTATCCAAAACTTTAGACAAATGAGCTGGCTTTGACCCGTTGAACTGAGTTTCGGGCGTTGCCCCTTATTGAGTTAACCTTAAGGCTTCCAGAAACTAGCTGGATGTTGCTCCATATAGCTATATGATGGAGTCTTCAGCGGGCTCAGCATAATCGGGTTGCTCCTATAACATAGGCAACACGTTTTAAAGTGACAAGGACGAAGCTCACGTCTGAAGTTCCGAACAAGTCAAACCCCAAATTCTTAGTTTTGCTTGCTAATCGAATACGCTCTTGATAAACTTCCATGCCTGTGTGTAGGCCACAGAATTTACTTGGGACGTTTGCTGGCTGCGGATCGTGTCAGTCTCATTCAAATTTCGCTGGCAAAACTCAATAGCTAGTGCCGGCGCCACACAATAGTCGCACGCACAACTTAATTGACAAGCGGATGTGCAGCTCGCACGTTGTATCAATACATATTTAAACTCGGTAGCATAGATACGGCAGCACGAACGACGTGCGAGTTGCGTATCAAGTTAACTGTGTGTTTGTTTACTGTGACCCCAGCATAATGAGGAGATGAGCAGGATCTCTCACGAATCAATCCGCCCTAGCTCTACTTTAAATATTATACGGAGGCCACGCTGTAAGAGGAAGGGTTAAGCGTACTAACTCGGCTTCGTCGTGACATAACATTGACAGTTGACGAATCGGCAAGTCTGGCATCGCAACCAAACCTGAGGAGGCGTAAATACTCGAAGGGTGGGGGGGGGGTGGAGGTTGTTGTTGTTGGGGTGATAAAGAACTGAGGGCGGAAACGGTACAGCGGCGATAAGGGAACACTGGGCCAAGATAACGCCCCTGATAACGCGCGCCATGGAGCGTAACACCCAACTGTGTTATTTATACTTTATAGGCATTGTGGGGCGCTGACGCAGTTGATAATAAGCGCAGGGTAATTGAGCATATCGCTCCCAAGAGATAATTAAACTGATAACGCAAATCAGAAACGCAAAACGAGTGCCGGAAAACACAGGGTCGGTCATTTTCTGACCTTCAACTTGGCTGATGACGACAAGAGCAAGTTTTTTCTAGCGTTTTTAATCCATGCGCCAATCAGCTTCAGAGGAATTCTTTCTCATCATCAAAAAATCAAGAAATGGTTTATGAACAATAATAATTTTAAATAATAATTATAAAGTGAGCACTGAAGCCCGTCTCTCTCCCTTCCTCTTACTACTAGATTAGATTATTATCATTATTATTATTATTATTATTATTATTATATTAGATAGCAGGCTGTAGGCGGACCAACAGGCCCATGGATAGAGAGACACCGGTACTCACGCTCCGGCCCTCTATGGGCTAAGTAGGAGTCCTCTGCTAGACACACACACACAGATTTTATACAAATAATGCGAATCCTCTCGAAGACGAATATTTTATGTTCAATTCCAACAAAATTTCTAGGGTTCCTTCACAAGATGACCACATCTGCCATACTATTGCAGAACAGCTAGGTACCGTTCCGATCGTACTGAATTTTTCCATAAGACCTCAAATTGTTTTGGCTCAGCTAATCAGAAAAGTTTTGTTGGAAATTGACTTCACTAAAGGAGGACAACAAGGTAATTTGAGGAGCAAGGCAACAATGAGCTCGTAAACTAGTACAATTTTCGGTCAACATAATCGTAGTAGGAATCTAAGGTAAGGTAAAATATGGAAGAATTTAAACCACCGACTCAATACTACAAAGCTAGGCGACCAAACATGGTCAATGGCGATAGTACTTGTGAACTTAAAAGCCTGCAACTGTAAACAGGACCTGGTGTTTTCAGAGCAGAACAGGCAAGAGACATGTACGACTGTTTGTACGTAGTAAGACAAGAAAAGCAATGAAGGCGTCCAGCCACGAAACACCGCACACGGGAATTGCAAGTCGGCAAAGAAGAAGAGGGGCAGAGCAAAATATAATTAGGAGGATAATAATGGAAAGAAGAAAGGTGAGCACGAAGTAAAGGGGTTCCATCGTAGAAAGTTTGGCGATAATGCAAAATCCGCCGCCTGGAGCAAAGGATTTATTATCAACAGAAAAAAAAAATCAAGGTGGTTGGTAGCAGCTTCAGTAAGCCGAAGGTAAGGCATTCAAGCACAGGACGAGGCTAACCTTTAGAGAAGTCAGCTATAAAGATTGTGTCGGGGGCTTTGGAATAAGTAAGATATGTAATTCAGTTGATAAGGTGGCCAATAAAAGGCTTATATTTTTATAGAAGTCTTTCACAGACTTGCGTAAGGCCGATAGCGATCTTTAGTGAAGCCGAGACACCTAATCCTTCCGCATTCAAAAGATTTTCTCAGCATCGTATATAGCTTTTATTGCCGCCCATATAAATGGGGAGGCATAAGCCGGACTGTCTCGGCAGGCTAGAGTTCAGCGAGCGAAAGGGACTAGCCAGGAAATCTTACTGATTATATGTTGTCAAGTCAAAAATACTTGGATCATGCAGCATGGGAGAAGGAACCTCGTGGACTATATAACGGAAAAAAACTTAAATCATTTGATAACAACCATTAAATCTCACCGATTATAAACCGCCTATATTGCTAAATCAAAAATACTTGAACTAATTTAGCATCAACGAAAAAACTTATTTACTACATGACAGCGCGTATCAAATGAACGAAAATCAGGTAATGTGAACTGGACAAGCTCACTATTCAAGCTTGGTCATGGCCAAACAGAAAACGGAAAATATCGGCCTGTCGCTTTCTTAAATAGCTAATGATAGGCATTTCAATGAAGGAATAAGCTTGAATATACAGTACCGTCCCAAAACTAAGGTGCAAATTTTCAAAACAGCATAACTTTTTTCTAACCATGCCAGGTACTTCTTTTACACACTATTAGCCAGTAAGATGTTGATTATTGTGTTAACATTTGAGATATGTATAAAGGATTATAAAAAAGTTATGAACGAAAAGCTTTTCTCTTTAAATTTATAACGTCCAAAACTAACGGACAAAAAAAAAAGGAAAATTTAGTTAATTTCTTTTTCAGTCCGTATTTCTTTATTACATCGAAGACAAAGTTTGACACTGCCTTTTGTAAGCATTGTTGTTCGTTACATGATGGCACCACGTCAGAAAGTTGATTCTATACTGCGACAAGATATCATCAAGTTGTACATGAATAATTTCACTTTAGATTAGTTAGGCGGCAGTAGACGAACCAAAAGGCCCATTCCCAAGGTGAAAGTTATGACAAGAAACCCTATCAATACGGAAGATGTTTGGATAAAACTTCAAGAGGAATTGGCAAAAATTACCGTTGAAGATTATCAGAGTCTCATTCGGTCATGTAGTCGACGATGTGCAGCTGTAATCGATAGCAAGGGACTATTTATGAAATATTGATAATTCATCAGCATTTTGCTAAATATTTCTAGCAAAATATTGAGTTAAATGCATTTTTCTTGTTCATCCCTTAGTTTGGGACGTTATAAATTTCAAGAGAAAAGCTTTTCGTTCATAACTTTTTTATTATCCTTCATACATGTCTCTAATTTGAACACAATAGTCAGCATCTTACTGGCTAATAGAGTGCAGTAGAAGAAGTACCTGGCATGGTTAGAAAAGAAGTTATGCCTTTTTGAAAATTTGTCCCTTAGTTTCGGACGGTACTGCATCTTCCAACCGTTAAAACATGTCGCAGATACTAGTTACTCAACCCTTCTAATGTAGCCTAGGCGGTTAAACTTCGCTGACTGCATACTGTATGCATAATGATTAATTATGTATATTTATATCTAATAATTTCAACGAAAAAAATTTACAGACTTCTTCTAGTGACAGCACAGCTATAAATCAACATTAATGCGAGATCTTTTCCGTAGCGGAAGAAGAACCATCACGATCATCATCTCGCAGTTATTGAAAGCATAGTGGTCCTCTATTCTTTCTCTATATACGACACTGGACGGCGACTCCAATGGAATAGAATACGAACGCTTTGGCAAGTTTTGTTAATTATGTAAATGAGTCAATACATCGGAAAGTAGTAAGATAAAACGGCTCGTTGTATAGCAAGGATTCATTTTCTACGTTCATTTTTCGAGATATTCCACAACGAGTGAAGCTACAACAACCGTTGAAACAGGTATTTCACTTGTGTAACCTATTATTGTTCGTTCTTAGTTAAATAGTGCACTGTGATCCAGAGAGAGGAGGAAAGACAAGACATAAGCGTGCCAAAAGAAACGTGGAACCCATGCACGAGAGTGCCCCCATACAGGTTCAACGTGCATGGGTACAGCAAGTCGGGAAGAACAAAACAATATATTATCAGTTAAGAGTTTGAAAATGTCAGGAAGCAAACTGGGCTCGAAAGACAGAAGTCCCAAAGGCCTAGCTAAGACAAAGGTAACCTGTGGCTGCCCTTGGGGGCGCTGCTCTTCCTAACATAGCTTGGGCGAACACAATTTTTCTGCTGACTTAACCTTATGGCCCACCCTATGTTCCCTGAGGAGCAAGCTCTGTGACCTAAAACACAGTGTCATTCCGTTGCTGAATAACTTCTGCATTGAGCGACACATTTCTATAATTCGTAAAACAGCCAATATAGTCCCTGGCAGAACAGTACTTAAAAGGGCACAGGCTTTACACATTTGCAAACCCAGAAACAACTCTTTAGGGACGAAGATAATTCTCCCATGAGACGACACTCTTCTAACTGCAATCCCAAATTCTAGCGCTTCGGCAAAAAAATTGAAATCAGTAGTACACATCCCTAATCTTAAAAATCATTCGCTCTCAGGCCTGCTTTGTAAAAGTAAAAAAAAAAAAAACTTCCACAAAAGCAGGGCACCCCAGCGAACACGTGAAACTTTCTTATCAGCTCAACAGTTTTGAAACTATCAGACTAAGCTCGCCTCATGTTTACTCGGCTGATGCCAGTGAAAATTTACATCGGGTACTCCTATAGAATGTCAAACGGAGAAACTGCACGCAAGCAAAAAGATATCCGTATACGGTCACGGCAAGAAAAGAGACAGACCTACTTAGGGCCGGCAGTAACAGCATTGTTTAAATAAATTACATGACGCCGCAAGAGGGAGAATAAAGGTATAATAATGCGGACGGTCGGTCCCTGCGGTGATGTCCTCAATAGCAGAAACTGCGCAGAATGGGGTCGAGCAGCAGTAGAGGGGGGAAGGTGTCGTGTCCAGTACGACGAGGGGCGGTCCGGCAAGTCCAGTACACTTACAGTGAGCGGGTCCAGTACCTGGAGCTGTCTACAGTGAGGCGCTGGGAACAGAGCTGGGGCAGCAAGCAGGGCATGCGTAGAGCACGATCAACTTAACGGTACGAAAATGCGCGCACTCGAAACGTTCGGAACCAAAATAAAGTTCGGTATGTGTACCGAGGTCCGCATACCGAGCTGTTATTTTTTTAACTTTCAAAGCTAAAACAAAAGTTCTTAAAACGAAGAAATTTAGTTAAACGTACCACTTGAAGTGATAAGTTGATGATTCAGTCCATGCAAATTTTCTGATGAGTAAATGGCTAACCAACTAAGATCGCGATCGACCGGGCAGCAGAATTAGGACGTCGAGGATTGATATCTATTCGGAACTTCGGACAGACGCGCTGGCTCCGACGCCTCGAGTCGAGTTTCAGGCGTTGCCATAATTTGTCACTCTTGCGACTTTCAAAAACTCATTCTTGCTCCATTAAAACGATTGTCAGCCGTCTCAACGTGATCGTGTTGCTTCTTGCCCTAACAACACAGTTCAAAAAGAGGCTAAGATAACGTTCCCCCTTCAAAATTCTGGTGTGCCCAAGCCTTGCCGTCCTAATTTTACCGGCCAATCGAACACGCCTTAGAAATGGCAGTAGCCAATGGTCATATGACACCAACTTTAAGTTGGGTTTAAAATCTTTTCCTCCAGGCTACACACAGACACATTTTCTCGCCTGGCTACCGAAACATTTCTCATAAGAGTGTGTGCGTCTCACTCAACATGACGCCGCGGCAACCGACGCGGCGACGCCTGACTCCCGCAAGCACATAACAGCACGTCCTCCGTCTGGGGAATTGGGACACGGCCGCGGCCACCACTGGAGAGGCCAGGATCCTGTTCGTGTTGTGAGCTTCGACAGCTGCGAAGATCGGCTAGCTGCGCATATAATTTTACACGAATTGATGTGTTCGAGTGGTGCTTCTTAGTGGCGATTCAGGCGTGTTGGGGTTTACCTACAGAGTTTCATTTGGGTTTACTGTACATCTGATGGCCTGGTAGATTTATGTTGATATATTTCATAAGCAGAAGATACAAACGAGCCTGCACTAGAATTGTATTAATTTACTTTTTTTTAATTCTGTCAAAAATGATCTACCATTCGGTTCAAGGTATAACTTTCAGGGAAAGGTGTGAAGTCCGCGCCAAAACAAAATCACAATTAAGTCAGCTGAGTGTATTCCCACCTGTTTTGAGTATATTACTAATGATATACGGACACGCAGTGTCTCCACGAGCGCTCAGGAGTTCAGAAGCGGTGTCTACTGATCTTGTAGGCAACATGTAAAAAAACATAAATAGTGCGAAAGCTTTGGCGTCAATTCATGAAAACATCAGTATATATATGTGGTTCGAAAGTTTCTAGTTGAAATATCCATTATAAAATTAGCTTCTTACTCCAATGTTTACAGTTTTTCTTTGATAATTTTTTGAGAATCAAAGCACGAAAATTTTAGCCCATCATGACTCAAAACATTTACGTCTCATAAGAATGGCACTACTATGGCCTAGTTACACTAAGCAGAGTTATTGTTCCATTAGGTACTACCCTATTCTATCGTTAAGGGGGTGAACCAACTTTGCACAGAGGAAGCATACAGTGGTGTTAAGGTTAATGGAGGAACCATGTCTTCTGATATCTGTTTGGGCCCCATACCTACAGCGTTACGTAACAACTGTTGAACATGCACCGGAATCCATAGCTACGCACTCATGACTACAATGTCATGGTATTCTTAATAATAGGATTATTTATGACGAGGGACCGCAGCAAACTTTGACCTCGTATAAGTACCTTTACCACTGCTCGAATAGTCAAGAAGAAGAGCAGAAGGCAACGGTCTCGCGACTACAGTACCTGTGGCCACTCTTTACGCCGACACCCACATGCTGTTGGCTGCTGCTGCCGCCACTGTACGTACGCCACACGCCGCCGTCTGTTTTATGGCTGTCGCCACAGCGCACTTCCTACCTTTATTTTAGGCATTTTTTACTTCTGTTTCTCTGTGGTCTCATGCGCGACAAATTTAGATCTCGGATAGAGCGATGCTACGGGAAGTGTTTTTGTTCCGCTCGCACTGAGGGAAGGCTCTGAATCTTAGTTTTTTTGGAGGGGGGGGGGTGAGGCGAAAGTTTCGCGGAACAGCATGATAACTAGGGACGAGCGCTGCTTTGATGCGCCTTATGTTACAAAAAGAAATGCATCGTTGGAATTTTAGGGAGTCCATGTATTTATATTGCAATGGCAATAGCTATAAGATGTCTTATACGCTAATTACAAATATACGGCATCGTTAGCAATAATAAGTAGCCCATGTATTTATTTTACAATAGCCAATAGTAATAAGATGTCTTATTACGCTAGGTCTTGTCACCCAAACCATTCAAGACATTATGTCTCGAGACAGCAAATGAACGACACGCATAGTCAGTACGTCACATAAAGAACAAGAGCCTTTGCAAGAAGGAGCACCGCACACGCAAACAGACAAAGGCGTATAAGGAAGAAGAGTAGTGAAAACTAGTAACGTACCTACAGTGTGTCCTGCAAAGCAGCTGCACAAAAGAGTAACTAAGGGTACGGTATCTGTAAGGATTTCACGTTATTGAACAGCTATATATACGTTTCATAGGTATGTGTATGGCAGGAAACCCAATCGGCACTTTTTAGGTGATTATCGGACATTATCGTAGGCTGTCTTCTGTAGACAACGGATGAATGCCGATAACTTTGTCAGTTCATCATCGGACGCCATGTTACGGGGTATGGAAATAGAAAGGTATATATATATAATCAGTAATTGTTGATAATAATGGATGAATATTTCTACTGTAAGTGTATCGTTAATTTACGAATGATTGAATGATCCAGCTTATCATTCTCGGAAAGTAGCACATGATAGAATTGTACCTATGAAAATAATATAGAAAGAAAAGAAAAGAAAAGATAAAGAGAGTTAGACACGTCCCCAAGGGGCGAGCAATTCCCCAACCTACCTAACTAAAAGACTTAGCGATTGGGAATCATACGGCAGCTAGATCAGTAAAACACACGTAAAGATCTCACAATATACTGGAAAGAGCATGGAAATTTAATACAAAGAGGAAACCACATGAAAGCATGAATTAAATAAGCTATTTTGAAAACAAATTTGAATTACAGTTGATACCGGTCATAACTGAAC
>LQNS02278091.1:55133597-55149316 GCA_001587735.2 Parhyale hawaiensis | reverse complement strand
TGATGTTGATCTTACATGAGATGTAATTTGATGAAAATCGCTCCTGTTAATCTCGAGCTATTAAGTGCCGAATTTGTTAAAGAAAGCAATGGGCGAAAATTCACTGAAGCTCCCTCTTAATGCAGCTCTATGCAGTGCCAAGCATGCCGTTTGAAACACGTCACGTGCAAACAATAGTGCTTTGAAGTAGATAATAGTAAAGGTTTTCAGCTATTAAATACGAAGTGGTAACGTAAGTGCTCAAGATATTCAGTGAGATAAATTATTCGGTGTGTTACGGCCGGCAAGTTATACACTGGAGCATCAGATTATTCGATATCGTCATATTACCATATTATTCAACATACAATCCTACCAGCACAAGCATACAATACCGGTACTTTCCTCGTCATTACAGTTCATCGATAGAAACGAGGCGTGTCACGCAATAGATACCGTACCTAGACAGAAAAAGCTGTAATGAAGCCAAGACGCTTTGCACACCGCTGATTCAGATTCTGAGAATCAAGCAAACTAATTCTCATTACAATGATCTTGCCGAAAATACTAATTCTTTCCAGCTGATAAGCAGACAATATATATATATATAGCTCTCCTCCCCAAAAATACAATTACTCCACACCCATTTTTGCAATGGACTCTTCACCGCTCAAAACGACCGTTCGATCACGTTTCAGCTTTTGCTAATTTGCTATTACAATGAAAATTTCTACTTAGTGTGGACGGTAAATGGATAAAAAAAAGTATGCATTTACTTTAATTAACTAAATAGTTTCCATACACTTACGTAGAACTCTTCCCGTATAATTAAGTAGAACGATATGCGTGCAAGGAAGAGGACATTTTCTGTAAAACAATAAAGTAATTTCTGCACAATGAAGTAGAGCGTTTTCCATAGAATTAAGAGGAGCGTTTTGCATAAAATTAAGTGGAACGTTTACCATTGAGTTAAGCGGAACGTTCTTCACAGAAAAAATGGAACGTTTTCCATAAAATTAATTGGAATGTTTTTCATAAAATTAGGCCCTAAGTGGAACTTTTTTCATAAAATTAGGTGGAACGTTTTCTATGAAATTAAGTGGAACGTTTTCCACAGAATTAAGTGGAACGTTTCCCATAGAATTAGCTCACTGGAACGTTCTCCATAAAATTAAGTGGAACATTTTCCATAAAATTGAGTGGAACGTTTTCCATAGAATTCAGTACAACGTGTTCCGGAAGTGAAACGTTAGGCGGAACGTTTTCCATAGATATAAACGGAACGTTTTCCATAGAAATAAGTGGAACGTTTTCCATAGAACTAGTGGAACGTTTTCCGTATAAATAAGAAGTGAAACGTTTTCCATAGATATAAGCGGAACATTTCCTATAGAAATAAGTGGAACGTTTTCCCTATTATGCAAAGAGACGCAATACCAAAGCAATACAAACCACGTGAGGCGTATAGGCACCAACTATATATATCTGACAGGTATATGGCTGCCATATGTAACAGATCGGGGGCAACCTTCCCGTCGCGCTTAAGTGTCTCAACGATATCGATGGTTTACATCCACATGATATCACGGCATAGCTGTACGACGAAAGATCGACGCTTGCGTACTTATAACAACGAGCATTAATAATACTACGCAAACGACAAGTGAAATACAAACAGTGCACCCGAAATTGTCAGACAACATAAACCTTTATCGAAAAAAAGGGAGGCACTAAACTGAAATGACAACAATGAATGTAAATACTTTGATGAGCAATTGAAGCACTTTTTGCACATGCAATTTCTTTTACTGAAAAATTTGCTACACAATCGAGTATAAGCAGGAAAACACAAGCGATAATCAACAGTTTGATAATTGCAACCTAAACAACAGTGAGAAAAGTGAACGACGAAAACTAGTAGGTATACACTCTTCCACGCACTCATGGGATATACCTATACCCCTGTCGATGGTGTATTGGCACAGCATAAATATTACGGTCATTTAGAACATGGAAATGCCGCGTATAATACGTAACATTAAAATCACAAACAGGGCCTGACAAAAAAAAACGTTACATTTAAAATTAGGTTTTCTAGGAGTCACAAATTTTGCAAGGGCTAATAATGAGAAGAGAAATACTATCCTTTATTATTAAAGTTTCTCAGTACCACTAGTAGGTAGGTACGTACCTACCGTATATCTAGCGCGCAAATAGCCTAATACCTCTTTCCAGAGGCCATCTTCATCCTTTGGAAAACCTAAGGCACAATAATTGACCTACACAAAAGCGATCAATATAAAATAATACACACTAGAAACACAATATATCTACGTAAAAAAACGTGCGTTGTGCTAATTAATGGAAGCGTTGTCAAATCTCTAACAGCGATGCAGATTGAAATGAATTGCAATCAGAAATGCGTGTAGCTCTATATATAGTTTGTACTGTAATGTGTATCTGTGGGTAATAGATCTATCAAACCGGGGGCTGCCCTTCATTCTACAGGTACCAACTCTAAAAGAGAGAGCTCTGCTCCCTATAGGGTGAAAATGAGTATTGACATCGAGGGCACCGATATCGGCCAGAAGCTTTCAGTCAAATACGACATTTTACCAAAAACAGCACGCGCTCTTGTCAAATACAAGCTGGAACGAACATCTGAACTAAACCGACACTTTGGCAGAACACTCAAGAGATGCACCAAAGAGCCCTGAAAATCAGAGCCGCAGGAGGACCTGCAGAGATGGACCGCTAGACACAGGCTTTCGAGACAGCACACACACACACATACACACACGCACGCACTAAGCAACACCACCTTTCATGTCACATTCAAACGGTAGATGAATGGCGTCCAACGCATCCAAATGCACACGCACATCAATGTCAGGAAGCAGAGCATGGCACTAACGGGTCCTGTCAACTGCCCAGACGACGCAGTACGATGTACGAGTCTCGCTATTGTGCGACCTGCTGGTAGTATTGCTCGTATTTGTTGTTAAAGGCTACATCATGGCCAAGTGTCTCAGCAATCAAGTGTTATTCAACTAAGTCGAGTAGGGACAAGGCTACGCTTGAATTCAAGAGTCTGGAAATAATAAGATACAATATTCAACTAACTGCAGGATTAAATCTAGAAGGAGGCGCAGGTTTTGAAAAAAGCATCAATTGTATTAATTTGAAGCGTTCTTGGATGTTCAGGTAAGAGATATTAGAGCGACAGTGTAAGCCTAAGTTTCAAACTACTAGGCACATAGGGTTTTTATTAAATAAAAATTACCTTCAAATTCATGCCTCTCTCAGTATCATCACCATAGGTTTCTCAAGAGTGCAAAAGAAAGCCAACTTGTAGGGACTGCAAAAGCCTACTGGAATAATAATCTCTGCAAGTGTGAGGCATCAACATGACATCAACTATGCTAATTAAAACAATATAATAAACAGCGCAGTGTGCTTCAATATTTATATCTTTGTATTCTTCGTATCACCCTCTCAACGGAATATGCGAAAAGTAGGTCAGCTTGAAGATATTGTAATTGTCTTGCGCTTTGAAAAAAATTGAAAAGCGAAAATTATACCTGGTTTCAGAAGATGGCCAAAGTTGAACTTCACATCCTTTTAACTGAATGCACTTCTTGCTCAGCCAAGAGTGAATCTAGACAATGAAGATATTTATAGTTCTCTTGCAAGGCGCTGCCATGGAGTTTGATTTCGATATTACTACGTCGAAACACCTTAACAATATAATCGACACCGCCGTGTGTTTATATATTTGTATGTTTCACTTTACGCTCTCAAATAAGCGAAAAATGGCCATGTAGCAGATTTAATAATTTTGTTGCGCTCTAATGGTGACCAATGAACGAAAATTTGACCAGGTTGCAGAAGATGGCCACGTTGGAATTTTTATCCTTTTGACACACTTCTTGTTAAGCCAACGTTGAAATCCACACCATGAAGGTACTTACAGCGTCTCGTAGCACTGCCATGGAGTGGGATTTTTAATACTTTTCCCAAGCATTGATACTCTATTTACTCTCAGTGCACGACGTACAAACTAAGTTTGAGTTGATGATTAACGAAACACAGGAGGAGTTATTTTTTACAGGTGCGGTGCAGTAAACCCAGCAATTATTTTTCCAGCTTGCTTTCTTCCTTTGACAAAGCAGTTTTCACTTGAGAGCAAAAATTTCCATGTACTGAAGTTTTATCTTGGCGTGTACAAGATACGGCATGAAATTTAATTAAATTCAGTGATGCTTCACTGCTTGCTAATACAAACTTTTTTGCAAGACGTATAAGGGAAGGAAGGAGTGAGCTGCTCAGATGCATTGCATGAGAGGACACTCATCTCTTATGACAATATGAGTTGGCCGTTGTGGCGTATCCTTCCAAGGTAAAGGTAAAATCAGTTGACCGTACTCTCAACTGGGGAAACCCCCACGCACTCGTTTGCGCTGCAGATATTAGCCAGCTGGCCATAGAAGAGTAAGTACGACTGCAGTCAGCCACGGATCGTCATAAAAGTAACAAAACTACTATCAGTGTCATATTTGACAGCGCGGGCTTTCTGGTGTAATCGACATTTGCCCTCAGTTTACAATGTACAAATTGAGTAGATGATCAACGAAGCACAGGAAAAGCGATTTTTCATAGTGCAGCAGAGTAGTAAGTATTTTTCCAGTATGCTTTCTTCCTTTGACGAAACAGTTTTCGCTTGGGAACAAAAATTTTGATGTAGCTACTAAAGTTGTATCAGGCCGTACGGTATATACGATACGCGAGGAAGGGGAGTCGGGGATTTAACTGAATCCAGTCATGCTTTACTGCTTGTAAATATAAATTGATTTTTTCGCATCGTCTACTGGAACCAAGGACAGTGCACTGACAGAAAATTGAAAAAGAGAGCACTCATTTCTTATAAGAATTTGAGTTGGTCGTTGTAGCGCGTCCTTTAGAAGCTTATTAGTAACGAAAATGTTTTGTAATACAATCTTCTACTGTCGCAACTTACAAAAAAAAACGCCCCCACTTGACACCTACTTGCTACTGGCGTTGCATGTGATGAAGGGCACCATTTCTAGTATATTGCGCCAAGCATATTTCGTAAGTCAGGTTTTATATGTAAGAAAGCGGCAAATAAAATATGCTCACGTTTGCTACAAATCAGGCCGTTGGCAACGTCAAATATACGTACTGTAGATTTCAAGCGCGCAGTAGCAGTAGACTATTACTATAAGATCGACTATATTATCGGTGCCTTCATGACACAGTGCAATAAATCGCCTATATACACAGTACGATAGTTCGATGCAACGACTTAACGAACTGGTCACACAATGGCATAGAAAGAACATCAGCGTCGTTGGTTCATCAATAACAGCATTATAATAACATGAAGTACAGGGGCACGGAATATAAGTTGTCCTAAAGCGATCGGGTTAACAAATGTTGGAGAAACTGTTGTGGCAGCGTGCGGGTAGCACCAACGGTTGCACCAAAGTCAAATTCGGACTCTAAACATCGCTTGTAAGTCCTGGCAACTATGGGAAAAACGATATCATTTACGGGCATTTATTTTCCAATGGAAAGAGACGAAGGTTTTAAATTTGGACCAGATCTTGCAATCACTTTTGGCCTAGACCTGCTGCAACAGCAGCAATTACACCGCAGTGATGTGTCGGAAAGAAATGTAAGGAACTAGCTAATGTCAAAGAGCAGCAATCACAGTGATGGAAAAGAGAAATGGGGAAAACTGCTGCATGGACCACGAGCGGACCGTGTAAAATTGCAGCTGGACACGTCGTACGTATCATAAGCGTACGATAGCCGCTCATATAAGACGCCACGAGCTCTCTACGCTCTACATATCGCACGCCACGCCACTGATTTACTGCGCTGTCTTGTGTACCTGCGTACCTACGTCCGGCAGGCAGGCAGCTCTGTGTTGGGGAAAGAGCGGGGCGAGAAACCCCTCACTTGAAAGTGTATATATATATATACACGAGACACACAACAAATGATGTGGTGGCAGAAATTAAAAGCGTGCGGGAAACATCAGCGTAATAACGCAGACTGCAGAGATAGCCACACATTTTCTAAGCGCACCTCAAATAACAAAATGCAGCTGCAAATGTAAAGATGGCGCTAGCATTACTGATACCAACACGCGATAGAACACAAACGATCAATAATTGTAACATCAGCATTGTCGTTACTTTTCTGATAAAAAACATAAAAAAGATAAGTCAGTGTGTGGTGATAATAGCGTAGTTGTAACGCAAACATAATACAAATCGCTCACTTAACTTTTAATGTTTTAATACACGTGCCATGAAAGACGCGGTCGTAGAAAAACCCGTGCATTTGAAAACATGGTCTTGCGAAAGAGTAATATGGGTACTGTAGTTATAGCGAGCCCGAAAACCTTAATGTAAAATGTAGATAGAAAGATATGGTATGGTAGGTAGCAGAAATCGAATTTGTGCGAGAGTACCTACATAATGTTGACAATACCGGACGTATACCGTATGTAATAAAATAGGGTACCAGGGTCACATCAACCAAAACCCTGTGGTTAATATGTACTGATAACAGTATCGTAATAATTAAGTTCTAGCTACTAGTTACATAATTTATTGGTATAATGATCACAAAAACAACGTGAAGTAAAGTAACAGATATGTGAGTAGGAATAACAGTGCTAGTTATGATAATGTCCTCATTGGCAATAATCTTGGAAATAATTAGGTACCTACATCATTATCAGTAGAACCAGAAGAATCATTTTATTGGTGATAATCACGAGAACCATAACAATGGATATAAAAACTTTGCCTATGCTACGCTTAACAAACAAAATAGACACCATCATACGAAATATAGATAACACAGCGTGTGAAATCATAAGCGAAGTTGTCGAACATTCCATGCAGGCGATCATATGATGGCCAATTTCCGGCACCACTTAAACGCAGCTATAGCGGTTGCGCGAGTAGCTTTTTTACAAGCATCATTACAACAGCAGCCACATGAATGACAAATGACACTGCCACAAAAATGTAACGGAGAAACTCGCCACTAGCAATGTCTCCGGGGGAAAGAGGAAAGCGGCCGTATGAATTGGCCGCGCAGCTACATGACAAGGATCGGTTAGCCGTAGTGGCAGAGCGTCCATCTTCATTGACGGCTGGAAAGCAGGGCAGCAAAAACAGAAATAAGATACTGTACTTATAGTGCATCGGACACTGCACCGCTCAGTGTGATGAACTTGGGGATAATTTAGGGACATAAAAAACTGCGACTCCGACATTAATAGGGTGGCTGGTGCTTTGGGTTTCTTTTTCTTTTTTTTTTGATGGAGCAAAAGGGCCACTGAAGTTAGCGGACCGACGGTACATACATTGAAGTATTCGTGATTTTTATGCAACGAGTTCTATGCCATGACCAAGGAAGCAAGAGGACTGATGACTAAACAGTGAGGTATTACTGACTGAGTTCCATGCACAGTGCAAGCCTCCATATCCAAACACTGATGATCTAAGGCGAGGGTGGATAAAACTAAGACACAGCACTTTTTTCAAGCAGTCTCAGTCAATGTAATGTTATGTTTATTTTCAAGAAGAAAACAAGTGACAAGCGGTACGTCAACAGAAAGTTGCAACCCATGCATGAAAGTGTTCCCAAACTGGATCAACGCGCATAGAAACAGCAAGTCGGGAAACTATCGGAAAGTAGAACGGAAAACTAACAATAGAAGCATCAATATGGACTGTGCAAAGTCCGCAAGACAGTGAGAGGTACCGAAGGCTTATGGATGTCCCTGGAGGGTGTGAGTGCCCTTAATCAGAAGGCCCAGAGACAACACTTGACATAGTGGTATTCCTATGAGATAAGTAAATGTCCCTGGAGGGATGTCCCTGGAGGGATGTCCCTGGAGGGATGTCCCTGGAGGGATGTCCCTGGAGGGATGTCCCTGGAGGATGTCCCTGGAGGGTGTGAGTGCCCTTAATCAGAAGGCCCAGAGACAACACTTGACATAGTGGTATACCTATGAGATAAGTAAATAAATTCATAAGACAGAGGGTTCAGTAGCCCCAGAACGGCAAAGAACTATGTACGACACGGGCGCAGCTGCTACTTTCACTGCAGGCCTCATAATAAACGCTTTTAAAGTTAACTTCATCTGTGAACTCATCTGGCCCTGAATTCGAAAAAATTCTAGGTACATCTCGACTAGCTATGAATTCTACATCTCTAGTTTCGCGCCCACACCTGGACTCTTCAACTACGGTAATTTTACCATGGAGTACGAACGTCATGTCTATTCTATGTCTCAGCTATCAAATCAGTCCTAAACTTCAAACAGTCCTATGATTTTTATTAACATATGAACTTTCCAGACTTTCTCATACACAAATGACTAATTACTCTCGCATCTGCAGCCCTGCTTTGGCGCAACAACCTACACTTTTACTACATTTCGCTTCAGTTCTACAAAGCTTTGAACTCTTCGCCTACCTTTGAACTTTCCTACAGAGCTCGTACACATGACTAATACAGAACTTAGCTGCAGTCTTGCTGTGTCGCAAGTGCGGCACGGACCGTGTGGGACGGTCACGTGGCACACGTGGAGACACTGCAGCATGGGTGTCGTCACCCCCTCACCGGCCGGCACCGGATATACCACGCGCACCGGTGGGTGAGTCGTGCGCGACACCCACACGGCGGGCACGCCGCCACTATATGAGCACTAATGCATTTAGTTAACCCTTGACCGGTCGGATACCAAATGCCCTCGTATGAACAGCATTACAGAAGTAAAAGAAAGTGGCTATTAGCCCGGCAGAGAGTAGGCTACCTATAGTGGGGCCAGGAAGACTAGACTATCCAACAGAAACTTATTTTTAAATCGACTCTCACAGGCGATCGAAACTACTTATTAGCAAGCTACTGGAGGATAAGAGGCTGGCTGGCTGGCTTCGACATTCTGTCCGGTTTTTGTGGTCAAATAGACCATAAACAATGTTACATATGGTGTGGTCTAAGGTCGGTATTAAATGATCAATACAAATAACGTCGGATCTTATCCTGTCAAATGAGCAGTCAACAGATACTCGACAAGACAACGAAATTATGATGAAATGCGCTTCATTTTGAAGAGTGGTTTTTCAACGTTAAGCCCAAACATCCTAGCTGACCAGCCTACCAAAATACGCTGGAGCAAAAGAATAGCGCAAAATTACTACAACTTACCAAGCAAAACCTAAAGTCCTTAAGGAAACCCACAATCCGTAGCACTGTCAAGTGTCGGCCGACCGCACTGACATGCACTGAGCCCTCCCCTCAGCCCAGAACAGACACTGCCCTCGGGGTGGGACACACAAAGTATACTGTTGCTTACACGGCACCGCATTTGCATCGTTACAGCCCCGAGTAAATAAAAACAATCTTCGTTTAAGAGATGAAAACCATTTGCCTTGAGCCACGCCATTTTCCTTTCTACAGTTCTAGGACGTTCCTTACACTCATGACAAACAGCCAAGGTTCTGCGCACTGAAAGTTAATGAACACTCATATCAGACCCTGGCTCAACTTTCACATCAGACCCACGATTGCTCGCTATGAATACCATGACACTGTAACCGTTATCATGCAACATCATGTCATCTGAAAGAAGAACATGGAGATTTGTGAAGTAGATTTTGTTGCTTATACGGCGCTTTTGTGCAGCTACTGTAAAGAGCAACATATCAGTAGAGAGAGCGCTATGCTATGCATACACGGCAGGCGCGTGGTGCACAGCACTGCACAGAGGAAGCCTTGTGCATACCACGCCCAACATGAGACCTAGCAGAGGGTGAAACGGAAGTGCTGTACATCATAGCGTGAATGCCGCCAGGCCGGGCAGCGCCGAGTCTATAGTAAGAGGAGGCAGTGTAAGAGAAACGGGAGGGGGGGGGAGGCAATAAAACGAAATGGGATCGTCTTTTCAGTAAAAATTTACTTATAGGAAAGGAGACGGGAGGAATAGGGCAAAGAAAAACAAGACACAAGGCTGTTATCTCACAAACAATTGATAAAAAGCAGAAAAGTTGATGGAAACAGAAGAGAAAATAAAAAGAAATGGATTAGTTTTTTCGGAAAGATTCACTGACAGAAAAGGTGACCTGAGAAACAAGACAGTAGTAATTAAGAGAAGAAAAATAAAATCGTTGCTTCATTGAAAATTTCAATAATACCAAGGACACTAGAGAAAAGGGGAAGAAAAAAGTTCACTTATATATCAAATGAAACAGTGGCACATGGAAGAAAAAAAATTTTTTCCATAAAATAAAAGTCTTTTACAGTAAATGAGGCAGAAGAAACAAGGACTATAAAAAGAAGAAAAAAAAAAGATCATCATTTCACTAGAAATTGACTAACACCCAATGAGATAGACAAACACGGATTGCAAAAAAAAAAACAGATCACTATCTTCTATGATATTAATACCGTTGTTCCTACCTTCGCGTGTTACGTTCTTCAATAATGGATAGAAGGAAATTAGTGATTTGACTTCAAATATGAAGCATTTCCCCGTATCATATCTACCTACAGCTTTTCATTTTCTTACGCATTCTATTCGCTCTGCCGGTAGCGGATGACTTTTCTAATAGGGCGAGTTGCGTAGCCAGGAACGCCACGGGTGAACAGAGCGGGTATTCCATGATGTTAACGAAAGCTTCTTCAAGACAAAGGTTTCTAATTTGCAAGGAGTATTAAGAATATCTTCTGAGTTGTAACTTAGAAACGTTAGAGCTTTCAATATTGCCTGTGTATCTTATAGACCTAAAAGCAAAATAAAATTAGAGTAAAATCACTTCTTAAGCTATTCAAGAGTCCGAAGGTAAGCTTCTGGGAACTGGACGTGCCTGTTAATAGAATGATGATTGTTATGAGAGTAAAATGCTTCTAAGAAAAGTCTAGATTTGAGGTGCCTTTCGTTAGCCAGAATTTTTTGGGTTTTGCAACAGTACTACAAAAAATAAAAAACTGGTCAACTCGTAAGGTACCGTAGTAGTTGAAGCTTTCTATAGTATACAAGAGTCAAATAAGATAAACAGACACCTAAAAGTTCCTCAATAGCTGCTGCCTCAACTCATCGACTGTTGAAGTTATTTTAATTTCTTATTTAATTTTTTCCATCATTCTAGTGAGTAGTATGGATAGGCTACCTGTCCTCCAAACCAATCAGCATCTTTCTCCTGATGACGGCTGAAGCAAATTCACGCCCAAAGCTTGTGCACTTTAGAAATCTTTGTCTTGAAGTTTTTATTAACATCATGGAACTGGAGCACTCAGAGAGCGCATACCTCCGCCAAGCAAGGCAACAGTTACAAAAAAATAAAATTGGTTCTGAGACCTTGATTTTCTTTGTATCAACACCAAAATCTAATTACCTTTGCCCTTCAACAGTGTTAACAGATTAAGCAATTTTTTTGGAGATCCGTTCATAACTTATTGAGTTATGCTGCTTACAATCATTATGACAAACATAAGTCAAACATACAAACGTACCTACCGATCTGCACCAAAATTTAATCATTTATGTCTTTTAACATTACTAAGAAATCCTATAAACTTCATCAAGATCCTTCGATTATTTTTTGAGTTATGGTGCTAACAAGCATAAAATCAAAAACAGTGACAAACAAACGAACGAACAAACGGATCATTAAAAAAATTTGTTCATTTACTCTTTGTGAGATACCGAACAACTCCTGTAACTTTCATAAAAATCCGTAAAAATCTGAGCAAATACAATGACATTTCGAGGACAGAAGATTGCTTTCTTGCGAGTGAAGAAATTGACCGAATCTGTTTTCTTTTATTAAAGGTAAAGCTGTAGCAGAACAAAGCAGAAAAATGATTTGCTACTGATCAGTATCCACGGGTTCCCAAATGAAAAAAAAAAAATCGGATGCACCGACAAAAAATTGAAACGTGTATCCTCACGGAGGGCTACATTATAAGTAAACTGTGGGAAACAGAGCTTAGGCAAATGCATAAGAGAACATTGCTAGATGTACCGTCGTATTTCTCCGTCTTTATCAAGGCACAAGTGAAAATTCTTTGCTGACAGAACAAATGCGTAATTCAGTGGTGAAATCGAAACGCTAGGAAATGTTAGACGAAATGTAAGGTAGATGGACTGCGTAACGAACGACCAGGATGAGTTAGTTCAGACGGGGGGGGAGGGGGTTAGGATATGAGCGCTGCCTCAGGTTAAATAAGGCGAGTGAAAACATTCACTAGCCGTTGAATTTGTATGGGTGCAGCTAGTGAGAACCACCGACAGATAACGAAAAAACTAGTTCACAAACCAACGAATGAATAGCTCCACAAAGTGGTAGTAGGATTCGAATAAGAACGTGACATACAGAACTAACGTGTCAACAAAGATCACCAAACTAAGACAGCTTGAAGTGAAGAAATGCTTCATGGGAATGGCGGCGTAACTCTTATCGGCTGCACCATAGCAAGAATATCAATATAGGTAATAATTACATGATGGTTCTATGAGAAGCATGTCCACAGTTTTCCAAACATAAAAACCACCAAAGCATCTCACCGTTTATAGTGTTGTATATTTACACAATGAATGAACAAAAAGGAAGCTAACGCTCTCTATACCTAGTATGTTTACAAAAGAATAGTACACGTGGGGTTTGACGAGAGACTTAAGTAGCTTTTAACATACGGGATAGATATGAAAAGCACCCGAGAATCCAGTGATTGATAGCAGGAAAACCGCAGGCGAAGAAGAAAACAACGACGTTGTCACGCAATATCACTGCGGCCACAGCAAGTGTGAAGTCGGTAGCTACTTGTACACACACAGCGTAACATGACACCGTTGTACTCGGCGCATGACCGTCACAATAACGGTAGCTGAAGAACAGTTAGCAAGCTGAGTAAAGTAATGATAACGCCATAGCCCAGTGACAGACTCTTTGGGATGCAAAGGCAAAGCATGTGAACGTAGGTAAATAATCGGTAATTTTACGGAGAGTTAACAAGTACTAACTAAATTAGGTACTTTAGCTGGTTTTCCTCATTGTGAGTAGCATAGTCTTTAGGGTTCCAGTGAACATGAGAAAGAAACCACATTTTTGGGGCTCTCAAACAACATGAGTATTTTTTTTAGGAATTTCCTTAACACGAGGAATTGCAAGCCCACCTGCCGTACTTGTATACCTATATCTTGAAGTTTTCCTCAACGTGAGGAATCGACTAACATATTTTTTCGAGTTCTCAAAGTTCCTAAGGAATACATTTTTCGAGTTTTCCTTGACGGCAGAAGCGGGAATTGAGCAGTTAGAGGAACTAAGACAGCGGATAAAAAAAGCCAGCTGTGAAATAAAAAATAAATATGCGTCTTTTCATCAGAATGACAAATGTCTCATCGCACCCGTAGGGGGCAGAAAACCAAACAGAGCAGCCGATCCATGAGGGCACAATTATCCACCCGTAAGAGCAGAGAATCAAACTGCGTAGCAGATCCCTAAAGGAAGAACACCAAACAGAACTGGTGATGAGTGAGGGGGGCACAAGGATCCATCCGAGAACCAAACAGAGCTGCAGACCCGTAAGGGTACAAGACCAGAAGACCCTAAGAAGATGTAAACATTGCAGGAGGGGCGTCGAGAGGATCGGTCGGGTTCCTGCAGGAGTGTTCAGAGAAGAGAAGCAGCGAGCACAGAGGTCCCTTTCAGGCGACGCCACTCAAGTTGTGATGTGCAGCATTCGCTTCTTGAGTTTCTCTTCTCTACGTCCTTTGACCTATGCGCTTATTCTGCCTTGTTAGCATTCATATATCATCAATATATTCCTACTATAAATGTTAAATACTATACGCGATCCTCAGTGAAAAAGAATGAACCTGCACTAAGCCAAAACACACGAAGAGCCCGACCACACAGGAGACGATGATGAAAAGGAAAGTCGGAAAAGAAGAGGCAGAACATAACAAAGATTGTCAGTAAAAAAAAACAACGGGCAGGGGCAACAACGTATGAACAGAAAGAATGATGTCCAGAAGACCAGTAACTTCAAGGCGAAAGTATAGAGTTCCACGGAGAGGGGGCTACAACTCCCTACAACATATACCTACTTCCACAACTAGCTATATAGGTATTCTTTTATCCTAAATATCAATTTCATAGTACCTACCGTACTCCACTTAGCCGATCCTAGTTTCCAAATAACACAGCCTAGTCCGAATATTGAACGCTTTGCGCGAAGCCGATTGCATTCAGAAAATTAAGGATAGGTACGTACCGTACCGTAAAATATAAACAGTAATGTATGAATATACACCGTGAACAAAATATACACCGTGAATAGACTATACCCCGTGGACAGAATGTCAACAGTATAGCTACATCACTGAGGCTATGGCTACATTTTTACTCTACAGCAACTGCTACACGGTAAGCCGCTTCAACAGTTTCATTATTTCTTTGTAAGAGACACCACACCAGTAGGCCTATATTTTCGAACCTCACAGTAGAGTTTAAATAAATATCCTATTTATGAACATTTAGAGTAGAGACATATGCTCATTCATGGTGTGTTCAAGCTCACGCGTAGGTTTACGGAGATGTTCAAACTGCATCACGCTTAGCTGAAACACAGAAAAGACCAGTTCCTCGCAGTAATAAAGCTTGAAACGCCAAAAAAAATCCTTAACGTTGAGCGTTATAGGGTTAAGATTCACTAGAAAGTCAGCTCATAATTTTAAATAAACTATGGATAATGATAACGAAGAAGGTGACTAAACATAAGTCACGAGCAGCTTATAAACTTCTTGTATGCACATCAGTAGTATATACTATTCGCAGAATCAGAAAACGAGCTATCTAACCTAACATTATCAAGCCAAAAACACAAATATTAAAAACTCTCCTGCATTCACTAATGTTCGAACAATTGCGAGGTTTCTCTCCGCAGATGTTGTGCAACAAATCACCAGGTTCCGAGGCAGCCAAGAAGAAAAAACCCTCAAGTCAATGGCCAGTTTTCAGCGCATTCGCCGTGGTTTCACTTTGCCAAGATTGCGCTTGCACGAGTGAAGTTCAGCACGTCCGAAGTTGAGTAATGCTGCAAGACCTTTGGTCAAGAGCTATCAGGTGTCGAGGGAGTAACTCAGGACCTAATAGGTCCATTGCTCCACAATATTCAGAGTCACGATCGGTGCGACTCCATACAAGCGGTCGTGTGGAGTTGCGCCTGACCCCTGCTGGCCGGTGGGTGGGAGGGCTGGGGAGAGCTTACGCAAACTGGGAGATGTAGCGTTCGTACGTTGTAGAGGCGAGCATTCGTACGGGGCAGAGGCGAGCAATCGTACAGAGTAGAGGCGAGCAATTGTACGGGGTAGAGGCATGCATTTGTACGGAGTAGAGGCGAGCAATCGTACAGAGTAGAGGCGAGCATTTGTACGGGGTAGAGGCAAGCATTTGTACGGAGTAGAGGCGAGCATTCGTACGGGGTAGAGGCGAGCATTCGTACGGGGTACAGGCGAGCATTCGTACGGGGTAGAGGCGAGCATTCGTACGGGGTAGAGGCGAGCATTCGTAAGGGGTAGAGGCGAGCATTCGTACGGGGTAGAGGCGAGCATTCGTATGGGGTAGAGGCGAGCATTCGTACGGGGTAGAGGCGAGCATTCGTACGGGATAGAGGCGAGCATTCGTACG
>LQNS02278091.1:55112709-55125393 GCA_001587735.2 Parhyale hawaiensis | reverse complement strand
CACAATGTGCACGCACACGGAGGCACAATGTGCACGCACACGGAGGCACAATGTGCACGCACATGGAGGCACAATGTGCACACGGAGGCACAATGTGCACATGGAGGCACCAGGTGCACACGTGCAGGTGCGAACAGAGGGTGGATGCTTGCCAAGCAGCGAAAGAATCAGAAGGTACAGAGAGCGTCATACGGACAGAAAAATTACTGTTGTAATCGACAGTTAACAGTGACCAAAGCATCCACTAATTTTGCATAAATAATATTCGCTACATCTACCAGCGGATGCATGGATCGGTGCAAGGTAGCCTATAAGATTTCAGAATAAGCATGCTTCCGAAAATGACAACGCTACGATTATCTAGCTGCGCATAAATATGGTACCTACATACCGGTACTTTCAAATACCGGGCTCTCTTAAACAATATTATTACACTCCGAGGTTTACCACCACACCCGCTATAAAGTGTCATCCCAGAAGTAAGGCTTGGTGAGGTCGCCGTGTGAAAGCACAGCGGTTAACCCATCAGTGCCTGTAGGTATTTACGGTTTCAACTCGGCCAAGTGCGCTACTACCGACAGGAAATGAAGCGAAAAGCATCGCTAAGAGATAAAAAAAAAATCAGAGAAGACAGATGAAAACTAGAAAGCTTCGATAAACTAACCTACAGCACGCCCTATGCAGGAATTGCGGCCAGCTGTAACATCCCCTGCGGAGAAGGCACATAGGGCAGCCCTTAGGAACGTAAAACCCACAAAGCGCTCGTTTGCGACTACAGGGACATACTCAAAAATTGGGTAATTCGAGTTACTGCATTGCCACGAGCACAAAGCCCGCGTCAGGTTCTATTACTGATAACAACGCCATAACTGAGTCTGTAGAAGTGGCCGCTTGAGAAAGGTCATTATTCAAGTGATAGTTAAGAAAATATGGCGATAATAAACCAGTCTTCGCCTCTCCTGAAAAATATAAATTATTATTGAGTTCTGATACTGTTGTCGCAACATATACCGTACCCCTCGAGGGCTTAAAAAAACTTTTTTCTTAAAGTTTCCAAATGACACTGCAATATATTCTGTAACAAGCGGTAGGTTGTGCGATATCTTCACTCAAGAAAACTTCAATCTCCATACATAGTTCAGCATACAGCCTATGTTGAACTACAGAATACTGTATACCGTAGTATAGTAGGTATTTCAGCGTTGTTAACCTATTAAGGTACACAGTCATTTTTTCGACTTTATTAACAGCGCTATTCCTATGAGAAACGAATATTTACCTGTGATGTAGCTACACTAGCAGAGATATGCTATAGGCACAAGAGCGATTATATCATTACATGAATTGCACTGACCCTAGAGACGGTAGGTAATGAACGAAACTGTCATATGCCATAACTCAGACGATCTGTTGTAGACTGCAGCCATACATTTCTCTCGACACAAGAGGGGAAGTACTTGCAGCACGTACCAACCAAAGCATGTGGGTTTCGTATTTGGCGTATATGTTCATTTCTACTGCACCTCTATTAGTAGGATCTATATAATTGCATACTATATAGGACCGACCTATTTATACATTATCTGTATCTCTTAGTACAAACCTCCCTTGTCACTGCAACATCGTTTTAAGACTGGAAAAGAGAGGACGGAACGTAAGGTATATCGATAGACGCGTGAAACTCATGCATGAAGGTCTTACCGCACTGGAGTAACGCGATAGGCAAAACAAGGCAGAAGCAGCAGATAAAAGCAACATCAATAGGTGTTTCGAGATGAAAGGAAGCAAAGTAGATACGGAAACAAATCCCGTAGGCTTGACCTAAATCAGCTCGCATACGGTACTAAACATAGGCCTAATTACATAAATGTTCAATAATCTAACAACTTTGGAGAAAATATAAATTCAAAGCCACGTAGCAGTACGCCACAGCACCACATCTACAGCATACTGCAATACCACGCAGCAACATACCGTACCACAGCACCACATCTACAGCATACCGTAGCACCACGCAGCATACCGCAGAACGCACACAACCTTGACCCTCTACAATACGAACTCCTTCCCTGCACCGCACGCGCCACGCATCTACCACCACCCCTATCCCTCCCTCCACTCCAGGGCTCACGACTCATTCCAGCAAACATATAATAAATTTCCCTAACAAAAGAGATGAATCGCATAGGTACTTTAGTGTTAATATGACCTGTCACCGGCGAAATGGATCTCAGGGTCTTCTTTTCTTAAATAGAGCTATTCCTGCGTTTTGAGATAGTCTCTAAACCCTGTACCTGTACCGTCCACAGTATTTTTTTTTTGTAGGAACATATATTCCTGCTAACGAAATACTACACTTAATGCAGAAGTTAAAAGATTGACAGTCAACCTCAAAGACTGTTTAGGCAAGAACTGCTTCATAAACAACACGAGTCTGACTAAATCCCAGATTGTGAGTTCTACCTCTACCTACCCTTAAGCAAGCGAGTTACAAAAGGAGAGACACTCACTAATACAACGTCGAGTGGAGATTGGGAGACGGCAGTTTTGAGGACTGCTTGAGGCAGGGATGCCGAGTCGGACAAACAGTAGTTCCAGATATCGGAGTCAGACCTCATCTTTCCTATATATTCCCTGGTTTGGGAGTGACAGTAACACCGCTCTCGACCCTTCAATGGACGACACACCAAGGGCATGCAGTTCGTTACGAAAAATGAGGAAACCATGCACGGAGAATCACCGTATGTCAGGAAATGTAGAAAAATACGAGATCAGAGATTGTCGGTGACAATATGAAACAGGAAGAAAGCGATGCGGGCAGGTAAAAGAAACGGCCTTAAGACCGAACTGAAATTCTGGTAACCTGTGGAGTTCTCCTAAAAGAACTCTCATTCCTCTATTTCCTTCTACAGCCTTCTATTTCTTCCGAAAGCTTTGGAAGATATAGGTACACGACCTGCGGCTGTTACCCAACCCTGTACATCGACGACTGTTCTGTGCCCAACTCGTTAGTTCAGCTGGTTTTTTACACCCAAACTGTGTTGATGTGGAATTCATTGCTGGCATCTTCATCCGGCCGTATGGATTCTGCAGGCCTGCAATTCACAGCGGCCGGGGCTTTCGAGCGGTGCTTCTTAGCAAAGTTTCGGTCAACGAGGAGTAGCTCGACTCTTAATGATCTCCACTCTCTCGGTAGGAACCGCGGCGTGACTCCCAGTGCGAATAATACATACCGTATATGATAAATGACGGCCGAACCTTACCCACTTTATACTCAAATAAGTAATTATGGAGAGTCGCGCCCCGAAAGCGACCGCAATATACGTTACCGTCCACTCAGATGTTTGGGACGTATTTCCTTTCCTGCTCTCTTTCCTCATGCGCTCATCACATACTTACTGTTTTCTCGCTTTCCTTGCTTTCTAGTTAGCAACAGGTTAAGCCACGCATCTCCCTTGACATACCGTAGATTATGTCCATTCTTTCAAACACCTCTTCAGCTCGAAGATTACCCGTTTTGCTGAACTAACAAAGCTTCAACTAAGACAACAATAGCTCAATACTGTACCTACCTACACATAACATGCTCGTATCTAACCTAATCCTACCTACTTCCCTCGGCGTATCCAAAGTCTCCTGCATGCAATATGGCGTAGGCACCGTATATATAAAATAGAGAAGTCAAGCAGGGATGCCCAGGAAAATATCCTCGAAAAAGAAGTAATTACAGCGTGACGCACGACGGAGAGAAGGCATTAACTTGGTCAAGGATGGCAGTGTTTTGAGCCAGAGACAGAGAGCACAGCACGCGCCTGACGGCAACACGGGCCTGTTGCATGGGCACCAGACGCGAGTGTGCTGCACATTGTCAACACTGTCAACTGCTATCTAAACAAAGCCTAGGCAGCACGGCTATGCAGGGAAGTACTTTTGTTCACTTGGGTAAACCTGGAGCGGCGGCGACCTTCACTTCCCTGCGAAACGTTGGCTGTAGCTCGTCCGTCGAAAGTGCTTTTCACGTCGGATCGAGAGGCGGATTTGTTGCAGGAACCTCGTCAAAACTGCATTGCCAAAACTCACGTTATATAAAGAAGAAAAGAAAGACTGTCACTAGGATAAATTAGTAAATTATGGTGGTTGACGAGACCTTCCTCTTGCTCAAGCTCTGCATTTGCAAGATTTAAAAAAAAATAATAATAATAATAATAAACATTGTCCACTAGCCAATTTTGATTTATCACACAATTAAGAGTTTGGACCTCAATACAGACACACACATTTCCATGGGGGAAAGCAAGAGACTGGCACCACGCAGAAGAAACGGAGAACCCATTCACAGAAGAACGCAGAAGAACGAGGAAACAGGAAGAAAAAAAAAGACAAACATGACCAGAACAAGTTTTTGGGTCTCAGGAGAAGTCGACGTTGCAAGGTATGAATTTTGAATGTATTCGCCATGACCCCCTAATGATATATGGCCCGCAGGTCACCTCGCTAAATAAACTGGTGGCATCGAATACAGTGGGTCGTCCGAGAGGTCGGAGCAAAGGAAATGATTAAACTAAGAATGAATATTTATGACGAACAACCCAAAGAAAATGAGGAACAACCGAGAGCCAAAAATGAGCATATACCGTACTAAGTGTACCATATAGCTACAGGCAAACGTTTACAAAAAATACTAGAAACCCTACAGAAATTTAAGTTAATGATAAATTAAAAAACAGCACTCTTCTCTCACTAGCAAAAACGGAACCACTAGAACGTATTATCAATATATTTAAATGCCAAAATTTGGTGACAATGAACAAAGAGACAAGCAAACAAGGAGAAACAGAGCTCACGTTAGTATCGACTAGCCTATATAGATACTACAACACGACATTAACTTATCAAAACTCAGAAAAACTACCACCAGCAAGAATAAATGATATAGCAAGAGGGAGGACTCTCTTAGCAAACCAGTCGACTGACAAGAACCGTAAAATATCAGAGAAAAAAACAACTGCAAGCACACAAGCGAGTAAAGCCAACACGAATGCCGCTCTCACGTTACCAGTTGCCAGCGGCACTACACGTTTAAATAGTATCAGATCCCTATATATATTAGGAGTCAACGAGAACACAAGGCACGCAGGAATGCCACTCACGTTACCGATTGAGTGCGATATTAGGTACCTACCTACAGCATGTCTGAAGAGCACATGAACCCCAGCAACTAGTGGGAGCGAATTAAGGGCAACACAACACGGGGGAAAACCATTCATGTTACCGGCCGACTAGCAACACGTTAGATAAATGGCTGAACCTGAAAACTTTTTGTCTTTTAACAGGAAAACAAAAGACAATAAAGCAGGCAGGAATACCACACAGACACACACGCGACGTTACCACCGTAATTAGAGAGAAGAGAGAGGTCGCGTACTGCGAAGGACGCCAGTCGAGCGACAGAGCATCAAAGTCATCGGAAGAATGAAAGGACGGAGAAGAGATGAGCCTTGGTGGATCCCTAGCTTTAGGGTGCCACATGAGAGGCCCGTCGAACAGGTAGCGGTACTGCATGGGGCACCTCTTCCCACCGACCTGGAGACACAGTTATAGTAGGTGTGTTATAGGTGAAACATTGGGCACCTCGCTGACGATAGGACGTCACATCAATAAGACTGGCAACAAAATGGTTCCAAAACAGACCTGTGATACTTTTAGCAGACTATAGGCCAGTTTCGGAATCAATTAACCAACGCGTTACGTGTAAGACCTCGGGCACCTGACTCTGGTTACAGAGAGCCACATGAACAGAAGTAGAACTTAGGAAAGGAGTTCGAAGTATTGTATGACTTGTTACTCTAGTCTAGTATATAGCTAGCTACCTACTGTACAACAAAATGGATGTCAGTATTAGCATACAAAATTTTTTATTGCAACTAATATTGTACTCTGGAGACCATGGCCTTATAGGGAGCCCGGTTACAGGCCATGGAGTGAATAGCCTAATGAATAGGATGCTTCCAAAACAGACCATCCAAGCTTCAGGATAAAATAGTTATAGAATAAATAAATGAAACTGCAACGGTAGCATTCGCAGAAGATCGAGATACAAATATTCAGAGCGACAGAATGCAAAGCAATGAATGAGAAGAGTAAAGAAAAAGATCATTAACAGCTAATACCCATCACAATATGTCACGAGAAAATAAATTGAGACTTTTTTTAAATGCTGATATCTATAACTCAACGAGACTTTGTTTAAATGCTGATATCTATAACTCAACAAAAAATGTATTCAATTGATGTAACTTTCGATAGAGGTATACGTAAATGATAACCGTTTGCAAAAACGGAGGTCATTATCATTTACGTACCGGTAATGTATGGATTCTTAACATCTACCTATGCATTCTAAACACAACTTACGCAAGGATATTACTACTGAGGCAAGTTGCATTGGACGCACGGCTAGCGACCTTAGTGGGCTAGTAGATATGACAAACCAACTGTTGGTCGCACGCCGGTCTGTACAGCGAACATCTCACAGGCCCCTAAGTGATCGTAGGCGTTTCTCTCACTATCTGGCAGGATTCAAACGATCAAAACGGGTAGATTATCTATGTAGGTCCACCAGTGAGCTTCTTGAAACTCGTCGAGTTGAGAGAATGACTGTTTCGAGGACCCTGCGCCATGACTCTGAGATGTAGTCTTTCGCTAAACGCAGCGTAATATCGTCACAGTCTATTTAAAAACAATTCGGACGGAGCGACACGCCATAGCTACCAAAAGCTACCGACGGGTGCAACCCTTGAAATGGACCGTCAAGTCATCAACTATTCAGATGAAATTCGTTTTAAAGTAAAGAGAAAAACAATACCCGACGCCTTTCCATTGGCCTTACCATATTAGCAGGCGCTGCTTCCGGCAGTCCAGCATGCCAGTATTTACAGGGTATGGGGACACACGAAACGTGCCCCTACATTCTGGTGACTAGCGACACTATATGGGGTCGGGTGCGCTATCTATCTTCGGGTGCGCTATCTATACAAGCTAGAGTAGGTAATTATATCTATACAAGATAGAGTAGCCTAATTATATCGTCATATTGGGACCTGCCTATTTAGGAATGGTGCATAAATATAAAGAGCGAACGCTTGTTCTCGAATACCGTAAGTTGCCCTTATACTGTTGGTAATAATAGGTTCTACTTGTAAAACTGAGTCTACATATAAAATGGGACAAGGGATAGTACCTACCTACTGTGGTAATCGTTTAACTAATCCTGTGATAATTTTGTTATTCAAAGACCACTAACATTCTTGTGGATCGTTATCTTAGATTGGACTATTTGAGTCTTCATCGACATCGGAAACCCTATACGTTAGGGAAGCCTTTAATATTTATACTGAAGTAAAGTTGCTCCGACCAGCGAAAAAAGTTACCCCAAGGGGCCGTTGTTTTACAGAAATTGTTGAGAATAGTTGGATCTGGCAGTCAACATAGAAGTAACAATCTTCAGACTGACGGATGTAATAAATAATAGCTAGCTCTCACACACTGCTAGGCCATATGCATTTTAGGAAACCACAGCATTCTAAAAAAAAAGAAAAGATGTCAAATAGCTGAGCCATCATACGCTTCGTTGCACTAAGCTAGAAACGCATAAGGAACAACAATGCAAAGTACAAATGCCAGTGATAGCAAATGAAAAACCTGAGAGAAGTACTGGTAGGTATACAATCCAACACTTGTCAACTGGAGCAACTAAGATGTTATGAAATGATAATTTGTAATGAAAGAGAGACTCGTGTATCTTTGCGTGTGCACGAGGTCAGCAGGCTAATGAACTCCACACGTTTGCCGAAACATAGGTATCGTAAGCCCTCTGCCGACAGGCTTAAAGATCACTTTCTATACAATTAGCACTGGCTAATTGTTATCTTCACAACTGTGTACAGTACCTGCACTGGTGCTGCAGTACCCAAATCAAATCTTTGGTCGTCCCAGAAGATAATTTACGGTTATATAGCTTCTTGGGCGGTTTAGAGTAGGTACCGTTAGGATAGACACAAGGACTAGGTACCGGTACTCTCTGATGTTGAGAGTAGTCCTTAGGTAAACACTACAAGACTTACCCTCTTCATACTAGGCTCGGATATTTAGCTACATGGGTTTTTCCTTTTGTTGTATTCCTACGGGAAACATGAATTTCTGCGACATAACTTAACCCAATCTAGGTACTTTAAACCAACGAAGCACAAAACGCGGTGAAAATTACGGTACACGGGCTACAAAAAAAAAAGTCAGACGAGTATATAGTTCTCATAAAAGCTAATTCAAAGCCACAAGCAATGACAAAAATGACAATTGAAAATGTAAGAAAAAATAAATCACTAATTTATTAAAACACTAATCACGTGACTTTTGGTAGGTAGGTACTCTTCGAGTAGTACCTACGAGTACGGTACCAAAAACATCAAAAGGAGACAAAAAGCAAATCCCAACTCGAGAAGTCGCGCGCTGACAAAAAATCTGAGGTTCACCGCGCCACATACCGCAGGCTAACCCAGCACAACACACCATAAAAAGTAGGTTGGACAGCGCACAAACTGCGGAAAAATACGCACTCCTGGGTCTATACAAAAAGGGAGGGAGGTATGTATTGCTGATAAAGATATATTCGCTAGCAATTAACAAATATATGAATCTGTAGAGGCCTCCGTGTGTTCAGAAAACAATAGGTACCTACTTAGCTATTGCTTGGAGGCGTGCATGAACGAATGAAAACCACCATTGCCCGTGCTCCCAAAAATAACTATACAGTATACAGAGACCAAATAACTTGAAATAGACACAGTAAAAATTTTTTTAAGCCGTTTATACTGACTGTAGGTACCTACGGTACCTATGTTACCTCTTAATAGGCTCTGATATTCCAATGTTCTACATACACAGTTTATGTAGGTGCGTACTTCAGTCGAATAAAATGACTCCGTATACTTCGAGGGTCGCGTGTATGGGTTCATATACATCGGATACTTCAGCGGTGGGCCCAAATGGTCGGTTACGTCCCCCCCCCCCCCCCCCNCCCCCCCCCCCCCGAGGTAGGCCTTACTGTATTTTTCTTACTCGCACTATGCATCTATCGAACTTTCCCTTGCTGCCATATTACATTATTTAGAAATACCTGTACAAAATAAAATAAAAAATGCTTACCCTGTTGGAGTCGAGAGCATCCGTTGAATGCTCCTCCCGCTGCCTGAAGCAGTTGGTGCACTTGCTTTTATTGAAGATGTTTGCCTGAAATTTGCGGCAGTCTGGTTTATATGC
Source organism: Parhyale hawaiensis (assembly GCA_001587735.2). Taxonomy (NCBI): domain Eukaryota; kingdom Metazoa; phylum Arthropoda; class Malacostraca; order Amphipoda; family Hyalidae; genus Parhyale; species Parhyale hawaiensis. The sequence continues at coordinate 55,116,075 of LQNS02278091.1, read as the reverse complement.
AGACATTGCTGCCAAGTTTTCCTTTACAACATTTTTTAACCAATATTATTAATAAATTTCACTTCGTAACACATCCTAAAGAATAACACTTCCGGTCACACTTCACAGTCTGGTGTTGGCGCAGCCACACCACAACTCGACATGCACCCCAACTACACTTTCCAAAAAATAGCAAAATTTTAAAGTATTTCGACTAAATAGAATTAAATAATAAACCTCCTGTGAAGAAAAATTCAAACTCGTAATTACGATGTGAACATCACAACAAACAGAACTTTAGTAAACTATTAAAACAAGCAGACAACCATGAGCAAAATTCGTGTGTTCAACCTTGAGCACGAGGACAGCTCCCCATAAGATGTACGAGATTAATATTAACAATGCCAGTTTAACCCAGTAATGCATAACGTAACCTTCACTTCTCGTAAAAATAGCTGTATTTAAATAGCATCAATACCGTCAAGAAAAATTGACAGCACATGCGTTAATGAGTTAAGCCTCCCTAGACAACACAGGATAAGCCAGGGACGTGAGGTACAGAGTACCGACAGCAGAACGGACAGTGAACCCATGCAAGGAAGCGCACAGAGCATACGAGTAAGTTAAGGAAAGAAAGTGGAGAAAACAAACCAAAAGAGAGAAGGAAGAAGAGCCTGGACATAAAGGAAGCCGTCTCAAAGGCCTAAGCAAGCCTCTTAGGACAAGATTCCCTAAAACAACGAATAGGTGTGCACCGTACCCGACTAGATACCTACTTAATTTTATGGCAAATCCGGCGCCGGCATGCACGTGGATTACCGTACCTCAGACTCAGAGTACCGTATGTTAGATTAGTTAAAAATATGCTAGGTTAGGTACTACAGGATCTATTGAGAAAAAACATTTGGTCAATTTTCCGATGAGGACAGAATGACATTTAGTATTTTTGTTGATATACGGTATTTAGGTAAAATAAGGCATTCTAAGACGTTTTTCAGGAATAACGTTTTCGCCTCAAATGCTTAGTTTTTGAGATAGATTGCCCAGGTTCCAAGAGAGAAAATTAGATTCTCCATTACGACTAGCGCAATACAGTTTTTCATACAATTCTCGCAGGATATTAGCAGAACCAGTCCTTGTTTGCCTAACCTTGAGTAAGAGCCATGTTGTAGCCGAAAACCTATTACGATGCTTCGTGTTTGATGCCTTGTCACGGCCGTAATGAAACATCTTAGAAATTTTTTCACAAGAAACAATGGCAACTACTAAGTCAAATACCTCTTAGAGCAAACATCTCCGATGATAACATTATTCTTAAAATGTCTTATTCTACCTAAATATGTCAACAAGGCGAAAAATATAGTAGGAGACACTCAAGTGGTCGGCCACTTTTGTGTCCTTCCACACGAAGGAGACTAGAGATATCCCGCATAGGTACCTACCAGGTCGGCTATCTCGATCCACAGCCCACCTGACGGAACAGAAAGAGGAACGTAGAGAACCTGCCTAACTTTATAAAACTAACCTCTTCAGCAGGAACTGCGGTCAGATGCAACATCTGCGGAAAAGGTTACTCAGGTTTTGCCCCTGGAGTCAACAAAATTACTAAATGTGACTACTGACCGCTTCGGAAACTTCACGAAACATTTGCTACGGTGAGACAAATACCACTGGTGGCGCTACCAGGTAGCTACGGTAAAAATCAAGCCCAAAACTGACCACAGCTGCACCTCAGCTCACCACTTGCCCTGCGGCACCAACTTGAGACAATGTCGAGTTGACGCAGGTGTGTGTGTTGGTCAGATAGAAAGAAATAAGGTGACACGAGAGAAACGAATTTGAATTGTAGTCAATGCCCACGTGTGATAGAAAAACCTTATAATCCGAAAAAACTAACTACCAGTCACTGGATTTCATACCTCCCTATCCACTGCATTAGAAGCAATCCTAAAGGAAGAAGAAAGAAGGTGCACATAACAAGCCTGCCGTGCAACAAAGGCCAAAAACCAAAGGATGCGAGAAAACAGTAAAAGGAAATGAGGACAATGAACAGGAGAGAGAGAATACTAATAGCAAGCTGCTGTATATAAAACGAAAGAGATCAAGTGGGCACAAAATAAAGTTGCCCCCTTAAGACCAAACTAAAAGTACGATAAAATATGGCTACAAGGTGCCCTCGAGGTATAGGCTAGCTCAAAAAAAAAAAGACAAATTTTACAGCTAGAGATCAATTTACTACTTAATCTGAAAGTTAAGTCTCAACACCAATGCGGCAATTCTGGAATTACTTACATTAACCGCTTGAGCCCGGATTTAAAATAACTTACTGCTTTTCTTGACCAACTATTCTAGGTAAAAGGGGATAACTCAATTTCGGTTTTAGCGGGGGCTCAGAGCAGGACTTAGCCTACAGGAGAAATTGTGCTCATGGGCCATGAAGATATGGTGCGTCATATGGATTACCAATTAGTATTTCTTTCTAGCGTGTATATGTTGTGCGCGATCGATGGATTTGCGCGATCCATCGATCGCAGTGCGCAAACGATCGATTGTTCAAATTTTAAAATGAAAAAAAAAAAACAGTCCTTGCCTCCCCTAACCTACCCGACATTAATCCCGAATATAGTCCAACTTACCCGAAATTACGACCTAATACCTACAACATCCATCGTTTGCGCAGAGCGATCGATAGTCCAAATCCATCTCCATCGTTCGCGCGTAACATATATATATATATNTATATATATATATATATATATATATATATATATATATATATATATATATATATATATATATATATATATATATATATATATATATATATATATATATATATATATATATGAATTATCAGCAAAGGTTTAAAAAGTTAATTAATCTTTTATTCAGTCTATAACAAAACCCTAGGCTTGGTATCCTAGAAGCTAAAATAGTACAGCTAATAGTAGTTGGGGCGGGTAACAATTCTGTTAGGGGTGACAGGACAGGGGCAACAGTGCAGTGGGGTGTGGAGGTTTCGAGCGGGGCCCAGGATCAGCGAGCACCCTGTCGAGCGTGGTAAACAAACGCTCTTACAATCGTCGATGGCTTTAAGTTAGTAAAGCTAAGTTAGGTTTAAAACTCGGTTATAAGCCGATAAAAGTATCGAGTAGCATGACATACCGTTTGGAAATTCCCACGCTCGACGCATCGCAAGTTCGCAACACTGGCACGCTCGAACTGGGCCCCACTCGAAACGTCTCATATTGAGATTGCTCGAGCTGGACCCCGCTCAAAACGTCTCATATTGAGATTGCTCGAGCTGGACCCCGCTCGAAACGTCTCATATTGAGATTGCTCGAGCTGGACCCCGCTCGAAACGTCTCATATTGAGATTGCTCGAGC
>LQNS02278091.1:55092317-55104675 GCA_001587735.2 Parhyale hawaiensis | reverse complement strand
TGAGAATGTTTTAGAGACGATCGTTCTCTTATTTTGCACTGTTTAATTTTTGTTATTGTTTGTTAGATTGCTCTAATGTATTAAATATAGTTATGTTTGTCCTGATATTTTGTAGAAATATGTTAAATGCATTCCTTAGGGCCCCATCAAAGATCCATTAACCTACTCTACATGGTTAACCTTTATTTTCAAAAAACGAAAATCGTTCTCTTATTTTGCCCGCTAGTGTACATATATTTGCTCTCTGGAATTAAAAATTTTGAACCGTGTTCAGAAAGGATCATCAGCGTGCTTGCATCTGTTAACTTCGAGCCAGCGGGATACAGTGTTTGATAGTTTTAATCAAAATCGGTCCGTGACAAACCCTGAACGTCAAGCATAAATGTAAATTGAAAGCTCAGAAGTGAAGTTTCAGCCAAGCTAAGGCTATTCGGATTAAATCATTTACTGTAGAGGAAAGCAGACCAACAAGAGACGCTGCAGGGTCGTCAGGAAGTTTTGCCATCCGCTGAAGACAGTTTTATTTTACAGCTCGCTGTAGCACAGCTTACGCGCGGCTGTATTGGTATCAGTATAGTGTGTGTCCGAACCACAGTATACAATACTGGAGTCCAAACTCAGCGCACCGCAAGCCTCGCCTGTTCGGGTCTACCTGGAGCTCAGTGCATCTCAGAGTCAATGAGCTTTAATGGAGAAGAAGGAACCATACCACCTTAAGATCGACTCGCCAGTGAGTCAACCTAATCCGGTGTGACTGTGCCGCGTTCATGAATCTCATTGGTGGGAGTGAAGCACAAGCAAGAAGTTTTGCGGAGAAGCACCAAAAAAATGCTAAACTAATTTGCGATTGGTGCATACGGCGACAGGCAGCAGCCACACCTAAGAGTCACACCCGACTCTAGAGCCTTACGGACGAGGCCCCTGCCTCCATCTTCTTTATTAAACCTTCTTGGTCAGAGTGTTGCTGCTCTAAGTTGTGTTATACCTACGTCACTGACGTAGGTATAATCAAACATTACTGTCAAATGGACCAGTAAATGAAAAGTTAAATTGAACTTGACCGTACCCCCAACTGGGACACCCGTACGAACTTCTTTGTGCTGCAGTTATAAGGCAACAGCCCCCCCCCCTCCCCAAAGGAGTAGACAGTTGAAGTCTACCACAGATCATCTACAGAGCAATGGCGCCAGTGGCGGAAGGATCCATATGCGACAACCTGCTCCCCAACCCTCCCCACTGCTGGCACAGGTCACTAAACCCACAGCAGTACGCAGACCGTGTGCTGACTGATCACTTATAGCGCCGCAAAGAACTTGCCTACTTATACCTTAGTACCTTTGATACCTTTGATGTTTCTTCGAACGAGGTACAGGTGACGTTATGCACGCCACCTATCTTGTGAAGAGGCGATGCTGCAGTCTGTGACCAGCAGGGTGACAAACAGCGAGTTATCCCCACAGTTCACGTAGCCGTTAACAGCAGGTTCATCTGGCACTTTCAGTAAGCATGCGTCCAGTAAGTTTTAAATTTTGCAGCCTCTGTACCGGTGACATATCAAATGTGACGAGGCATTTTGTTGAATAATCTCGCCCCTCGGACCACGAAACTATTATGATACTCTGTGGCTATCGCATCAATCTTTCGTGATAGTTTAAATCATTCATGTATCGGATTTTGGCAGTGAACGGTCTCTGGATAGCCTCTAGGCGCTCTAAGTCTTTCCGTTTGCTTGGCAACCAAAGAGGTGAACAGTATTCGAAGTGGCATTATCTTGTATTCACACCCCAAGATCCCTTAAAATTTGATTTCTCTCGATTTCGCTCCCATCTTTCGTCGTGTAAGACGTACATTCAGCAAGGGAGGTTTGGGCCTGCGGCCTTGAGAGTCAATGTCAGGATCTTTAGTCTGCAGCTACCGCTGTTCAGTAGGCATAAAAGGGTCAAGACAGCGAATAATTCGGTGCAATAACAAGTTTCCACCATACCGATATGCGCATTTGCTTCAGGCAAGAGTTTTTTGTTTGCGAAGTATAGCAAATAATTTTAAAAATATTGGGGCAGTCAAGAGTTTGTAAATTTAATAATGTTAATAAGAATGACTTTGGAGCATTTCTCCAAAGTGACAATTTTTTAAAATTTTGTTTACAAACACATTGCACTACACATGGCAATTGCTCAAAATTTTAAAGAAGTCCAAAGGTTGACTGACGAAACTCTGCAAAATTATCTGATTGAATTATAGGAAACTCCCAGAATGTTCGTGTACAGAACGTTTTACGACCTATGATTTATAGTCAGTGCTTTCCGGAAATTGCAATCACCGAAACGTTCGTTGCTCTCGGCAGCCAGTGACTGAAAAAGTTCGGTAATGAAGGCAGTTAAGCAGAAGTTCCTATAGTAAAGACTTGCTCACTTGATGAGTCCTAACGCTCGGCTGACTCGGTGCGCTACAGTTTACGAGAAAAAGAGACAAAGCATCTCGGCGGACCAAAAAGAGCCAGAAGAAGCAGACTAACACAGAGACATTATTGTAACATCGTTGCTTTTAGCAGCAGTCTCTACGAGAGAGGCCCGAGTGCTTGTCGCATACTCCAACTCGGGGAGTAATGATATTATTACTCCCTGGGTAGCGTCGAATGTAATTTTTATTCTAATTTTCTATTAACTAAGAACAAACATGAGCCATGACCTAAACAGAAATTATCGCAGAAAAAAGCTATGATTACGGTTGAGTATAAATGAAATTGAACCGTAACTAGAGCATCTGAGAGCGATTACCTCCGCCAGGTAAGGCAACTGTAACGAAAAATTAGAATTGGCTCCGAAACAATGATTTTCTTTCTATTAATTCCAAAATTTAATCATTTTTGCCATTTTACATTATCAAAATAAAGCTTCTGCAATGTTTTTAAATTCGTTCATAACTTTTTGAGTTAGGCTGCTAACAAACATTATGACAAACAGAAGTCCAACATACAAATGAACCTATCGATTTGCACCAAAATTTAATCATTTATTTATGTCTTTCAACATTACTAACAATACCTGCAAATTTTATATAGATCCAACCATAACTTTTTGAGTTATTGTGCTAACAAGCATAAAATGAAATATAGCTACAAACGAACAAATCATCACAAAAATTTGGTCATTTACTATTCGTAAACAACTCACGTAAATTTTATGAAAATCGGTCCTTAACTTTTTCAATTATGGCCTTAAGAAAAAAATTGGCTGACAGACAAACGGATGAACAGATTTTCACCAAAAGTTAATCATCTGTTACTGTTAACGTGCCAAACAATACCTGTAAATTTTTTAAAGATCCGTTAATAACTTTTTGAGTAATCTTGGTGACAGACAAATGGACAAACAAACAACCACGACGAAAACATAACTTCCTTGGCGGAGGTAATAAACACAAAAAATATATTGTAATTCTTGGTCAAAGATCACAACACTGAATAAGAAGGGATACAGTAGATAATTGAAAGTGATGGGGGTACGCTACATGTTCGAAAAGTTGATACAACTTGAAAACAAAAAATGGATCAATAACGTTAAGGCGGTTGTCAACATAACATCATGGAAGTTTTTGCAATTCGTTGACGAGCGACATTTTCACTAATATCGACGGGATAAAAATTGTCAGATCATCAAACTTGGCACGACATTTCTATACAAACGTAGCTGGGGAAAGGTTCTTGCAGTTGTAATCCCTTAGGGTAAAATAATTACAAGTTGCTTAGACTAAAAAACATTGACTTTAAAATTTATCAGCAGTTTTTTCTTCAATGTTATACGCAGTTCTCAGGGACTGAGTGTTTTGTATGATCTTGAAGCTTCTTAACGAAACTTTGGCAACCATCGTTGTTGCCGGACCGTACGTGCTATCGTCGTTCAAGACAATTTGTGTGCGTGTTTGTGTACGCAGATCTTGTGCGTGTGAGCGGCGTTCAAGTTGGTGCGCCGCGCTGCTCGCTGTATCACTGATTAAGTTAGATTAGATTAGGTAAGGTTAGATTAGGTAAGGCAAGGTTAGGTAACGTTAGGTAAGGTTAGAAAGGTTAGGTTGGGTTAGGTTAGGTAAGGTTAGAAGGTTAGGTAAGGAGATTAGGTTAGGTAAGGTTAGAAGGTTAGGTAAGGAGATTAGGTTAGGTAAGGTTAGGGTAGGTTAGCCTAGGTAGTGTTTATTTTAGTGGTGGCGCGCCCAGAAAGGCTTACTTGAACGCAAAATCGTCGTGAACGACGATAGTGCTGCCAGGCCGCACTGGCAACAAACTCGTCATTGGCTATGTACGTTTGTGTGCGGGCGTCTGTGTACGTACGTGCGGGCGGCGTTCAAGTTCGTGTGCTGTGCCTGCTCGCTGTATCGCAGATTAGGTTAGGTTAGCTAACGTTAGGCTAGGTAACGTCACCCTCGACTAAAATCGACGTGCGGACAAGTTTTGTCAGTTTTTCGCCCTTTAGGGTTAATTTTCGGGTAAATTAGTAAAAATTCGGGTTATATGTCGGGTAGGTTAGGGAGGCAAGGCCTGTTTTTTTTTTTTTTTTTTTTTCATTAGACATTTTCGGGTACCGTCGATTTTAGTACAGGGTGGGAGTTGGTTAGGTTAGGTAACGTTAGGTACGGTTAGGTTACGTTAGGTAAAGTAAGGTTAGGTTACAATAGGTAAGGTAACGTTAGGTTAGGTTTGGTAGTCCTTATTGTAGTGCTTCTGGTGGTTATTACGCGGCAAGAAACCTTACATGAACGCACGCAGTAAGAAGCGCACAGAGAATGGCGAGTTTGTAGCCAGTACTGCCCGGGTAAGGGCTAAAGCTGAGACAAAAGACTGAAAGCGCAAACATTCTTTTAGGAGTATATGTGTGCCTATTATACCCTTAATGAAAGTTACTTTTCTTTTTTTCAGGACGTTGGGACCAAAATCAACGAAGTAATATTTCTTTATATCTATTGGTAGTTATTAGTCTACAGCCCCGACACCAGTAAAAGGGCTCATAGAACTGGTTTCATTTGCCTTCGTTTTATTTAGCAATCTATTTACTTGACGGAGCCAACATAAACGAGAGGGAGCCATCCCATAGAGAGCCCCGCGAAATATATGACATAATTTTCCCACTAGAAACATTACATTTACTGAGAAATACTATTAGTAGTGCTACATAATAATTTACGTCGTATTTTTATTTATAAAGATATATCTTTCCTGTCACGCTCTATGGGAATAAGATAGGAAGACATTACAGTGATTTGACAGAGGGACTTGAGCTCGCCTGCTTTTGAGAATAAGATAGGAAGAAATTCAATTGATCAAACAGAGTGACCCGAGCTCACTTGCTTTTGAGGCAAAATGTAGAATTTTTATTTAACCCTTTCGTTCCCAAAAACTCTGCTCTTGCTTTGAGTTTCTAAAAGAAGCTCATATAGACACTGTTATTGTAGTCACTTTAACTCCACCTTTAGCTTTATTACCGTAAATACATAAAAGGACCGACTTCGGACGGGTGGTAAAATATCTTGCCCAAATTTCAAGAGCGAGAAACAACGCGCTGGTTTCAATAATCAAAACTTTGATGCGGGCATTGGAGTTCCCGTCGGGCACGAAAGGGCCAAGAAGCCCTCTAAGAAGTAAAAAGTACAGGAGACAGCGAGTGTTTCCGTGAAATACTAATTTTCTGCCGTCATTTATAACGACTGCTCGGGCGCTAGTGCTATTCTATTGAATAATCTCAATAGTTTAGGCCACCGTCTCGGCGACCAATGCGATCTGACAGAGGAAGAAAAGAAGCAGCAGACATCCAGTATGACGACGGAGACTTGGAACTCCGGTATTATGAGAACTAGTATAGGTCGGGAAAGAAGGGTACAGCATTACAAAGAACGAACCGGCATGTGAAGGGAACCATGTGACTGATTTAGCTTAATCAAAGAGAGCTTCAAGCAGCACTATACCCTCACGTCATCGGAGAAGCGAACGTAACAAACCCAACTCTAGACACCGCATTCTGGACCTCTGAGGGATGAAAGGCTCTGAAGGATGAACGGAAGAAATTCCCTAAATCGCCACAAATTGGCTGTTCTAAGAGAGGAATGTGAAGAGACTAAGAATGCCGCGACAAACTTGGAACCCATGCACGAGGGTGTTCCCTCACAGGATCAACGCTTGTGGGCACAGCCAATACCTGCTTAAGTACAAGCCTGGGTCTGTGGCTTGAAAATAGTCTGATCACGAACAGTCCCTGAACAAACTCTTGGACACAGTCCGATATTGTTATCTTTTCTGCGTATTTTGGATACTGGCCCCTATGTTAAATAGGTACTTCAGGCCCTCCAGATCATAGTGCAACGCTAACACTTCAAGGTGAAGTACTTACCGTCATACAAGGAGCTTCAATAGAGAAGGAGGGAGCCTTGTGACCCAGTTACAGACTTGCCGGCGAGTCGACCAGATCTCTTATAACTGTGAGACGCTCATTGGTGGAAAAGACGGGGGAGCACTGAGTTTCACGGGGGAGCAGCAGACGAACCGAGTTACTGATATGCGATTGGTGCTTACGCGACTGGCTGCAGCCATAAGAGACTCTTCGCTGATAAGCGATTGGTGCATACGACAACTGGCTGACAGCAATAAGAGACTCTTGAGCTTCAACGGGCTAGGCTAGTGGCTCCCTCCTTCTCTATACAAGCTCCTTGCCGTCATACTACTCTTCATAGTGCCATACTTTATAGTACTGTCAACGCTACAGGTTCGTATACAAGAAAAAGTTTTAATGCTACACCATTTAGGGTATTGTTTGAAATCCGTACAGCTTTAATTGAACTCAGAACGGCGAAGAAAATATAAAACGTTGCCGAATATAATAACGTAGCATCTGTGCTTCCCACAGCGCTATCTTTCTGGACTGACCCTTATCTATATTAGATTATTATTCTGTCACAAAGACAAATTTATTGCAGTAAAACAAGTTTGACTTTATTATTATATGTGAAAAAATAACTTTAAAATCTCATAAATTGTGTATGTTATTGCACCCGTTAGGAGAGTAATTTTCATATCTATCGAACTACTGTATTCCAGCCACAGCACCAAGTGTAAGACAACGTTATGCAAGGAAGGAATTTCACCTTTTCGGAAGTTCTCTTCTATGAAACGTAATAATTATGTAACTCATATTTATAAATTTGAAGCCATCGCAGGGGCCACGAATGCTTGTACCTCCTATCGGAGCCATCCGTACTAAGGGGTCTACGATCCCAGGGGCGTTACAAATCCCGAACAACCTTGGTCAATAGGAGGTTCCTACTTTATTTTAATACGCTTTTTATTGTTGCGTTAGCGCTGCCTACCCTTGATAATTGTCGTTTCTTTTATTATTAGGGAGGCCTACCGCTATGTTTAGCATATAGCGATTACAAGAGAATTACTTCAGATTTGTTAAAAAAGGAGAAAAAACTGAGATTATGACCATTTTTCCCTTTCGCTACATTGAAGTTTTTCTTTAAATTAACCAAAATTTTATTATCTGGTAAGGGAATGACCTCTCAATTAGTCTTCAGTGCCAAGAAATATATTAGTCATTGTTTCAACACAGTCTTCTGTAAATCGATGTATCCTTTTATATGCATGAGGCCTGGTATCTGACGTTTTTTATCGATGAATCCTTCTACGCAAACCGAACAGGTCCATGGCCAAGACGCAACTAAACCAAGCTCAACTGGATACAAACCCAGTGACGTCTCTCAAGGCGGTGTGCAGGACACTTCAAAATCTTTAATTGACCACTTCAATGTTCGCCAGATGTTGCATGCTTCACCGCACTGTGGCACTATATGTAGAGTAGTGTAAATATATGTACTTCACTTCAAAGTTGGAGTATGAAATGGAAAGGCAGCCAAGCGGGCACAAACGACATACGTCCCGAAGGCCTAGCTAATGGCTAAAGTAACATATTAGTCCCATTGGGGGTGCTGCTCCCCATATAGCATAGGTACAATGAGTGAGCCGCAACCCAACCGGGCCGCACTCGGGCCTTGGGACCTGTAAAACGCAAGTGCATTCGAAAGGACGCGCACGGTAGTGATTTTATTTGTGATGGATCCGTTTAGATTGGATCGGTTTGGATTGGATGGGAAACCTAACCTTCTAACCTAACCTTACCTAACCTAACCCAACCTAACCCAATGTAACCTCTCTAACTTTACCTAACCTTACTTAACGTTATCTAACGTTATCTAACATTACCTAACCCAACTTAACCAGCGCTACAGCGGGCAGCGCGGCGTACCAACGTGAACGCCGCTCACGCGCACACGATCTGCGCAGAAAAATGTCCAGGGTTCGGACTCCTGCAACCGGGCCCCTGTGGCCTACAGCCCATCCTACGCCCGCTGATCGAATGGGTGTGTACGTGACGTTCGGTAATTTCATAGATCCAGTTCGATTAGCTTCAACTTATCCCATTTTCAGTGTTGATCATGTATAAGTTTCGCATCGTTGGACAAGAGTTTCAGGGATTATTCGTAAAGCTGTTTCCCTTCGTTCGAGGCGGTGGGAATTGCTACATCATTCAAAACGCTGGCTGGCAAGCTGTCCCCACTAGCAAAAGTGCTCTTGAACGATGTGGACCTCAACACCGGAAATAAATACGGCGTAGCAGAAAAGAAATACGAAAGAGCTGTGATCGTTGTGCTAAAATAAAAAGAGCAAAGTTCAGAAAAAGAACATTTATTTAACGCTGAGTTATTACCGTTGGCAAGATTAACGAATTGGAACAAATAATTTATTTCAAAAACCAAATACGCGCAACACCTTAAAACAATGCATACATTTTGCGTTGCAATTTTTCACACAATAGCTATTCCTAAGGCGACAAAAATAAACAATGAAATAATAAATCAAACAAGGGAAATCAGGCATGCTGAGCAACATATTAGTGGCGGTTTCGAATATGCTCCGAGCAAATAGCGTCTTAAACAGGGGAGAAAAATTCATCTAAAAAAATAGTTTGGTACAGATTGCTCTTAATATCAGTTCACAGGAAATATCACTGAACATTAGAGCTTTCCTAAAAAATAAACAACAGTAATTAAAGGGGATTGAATGTAGGATATGAAAGTTTTATATCGGCCTTGTCAAAGTGCTTCAATATAATAATTTCTATCATGCTTGAGCCATAGTAGTTGTTACAAGAGGCGTGATAACGCGGTAGACTAGTCAATTCTTGAAAGCATTTATTTAATCCAAGCGTAGAAACTAATTTCTGAGACAATTTAGGCCAGCGGATAACTGGACAATTCCGAGTTCAATGATTATTTGTGCTAAATGTGTGGAGATATCCGAAGCTTTATGAGCAACTAACTCAGAAAGAAATATAACAACTTAAAAACTGATAATAAACATTGAGAGAAAAGTAAATCAGTAAGCATGGGAATAATGCTCAATGACATCAGACAAAGAGTCGCGTAACTACAGTAATGCAGTCCACATAGAGACACGCCCAAGAGCATGCGCAAATTGTATGTAGAAGCGAAAAAAGAAAATGATACCGGTAGTGAAAGAAACTCGTTCCTATCCATGTGTTATCTACGTAGTGATATCCCGTCAGCATGACAGTTTCCCTCCGAATGTTCCAAAACGGTAGGAGGAAACAGCTGCAGAATTTAGCTTTGGCTAATGCTGAACAACACAGGATCGTACCGCTCAACCCGAACTGAGACGTTTAGAGCTTTCAATGGCAAAGACTTCAGTTGGTTGACGAGATCCTCTTCCATGTCCATCACCACTATTTCCTTGAGCACTGGGCAGCAATCCCGCACCAAAGTGGTGATCCACGGCTTGGGTTCCTCGCCAGGTGACATAAATCTCCGGACCGTCACTACTTCGACTTCCTCTAAAAAGTGAAGGGGCAATGCGTATACCAAAGCAGCCATGTCTGCATCGTTCAAGTGAAGTTCGAGCTTTTTGAGGTGTTCGCACCGTATCAAGAGGGAACGAATGAACCAGTCCAAGTGCTCCGCACGACCACGATCTGTAATTTTGACGGTCAGTTCCTCCATCAACGGGAAAGAAAAGTAGAACATTTCCATGGTGGTAGAGGAATAAGTATAGACTACGTCCGATGGACCTTCCAATGTCAGTTTCGTTAAGCTGCTGTGAAAAATTCCCAAAACTGAAATAATATCAGTAGTGTTGAAAGATTTAGTCATTTGTATCCAGAGAGTTGAAAGTTTTATTGGTTCCCTCGATGAGCACTTCTGAATGGCAGTGAGCATGGTATTAGTGGCAGAATCTCCTGTCTGTATCCAATGCAGGCCAGAAAGCTCATTGTGTATCTTCATAAGGAGAACTTTAAACATTTTCACAAGTCTGTCACTGGTGTAAGCGGAATCATCTACGTGTAACTCCCTCAACTTCCTGTACCTCTTATACTCACTGCCTTTACGAAAGCGCTCCACATCCATTCCTTCCAAACGAAGTGTCCGTACGAAATACAAATAACAATGGCGTCGATTGGCTTTTACCATCCGAACAGGACGACCGTTGGTAGAAGCTCGCCGGACGTTGGGGCACTTGGCTGACCAACAGTTCAAGATTTGATTTTGTTTCTTCGTGAGCCTTATCAAGTGAATGCTGTGGAGGTTTGGAAGCACAATGTTGTAACTGCGAGTGGTTAGGAGGCCTCTAAGAGGTCCACCGGAACGATTTCGAATTAGATACTTTTTGATGTTCTTGTAAGTCAAAGAGCAATTTTGTGCTCCCTCTAGAATTAAAATTTTGATAGATGACGCATAGGACGCGATGTATGTTAAGTGTTCCTTTTTGCTCACGCGACAATTGAGCGATTTCATTGAAGTAGAGGAGCACAAGGCTAGAAAGAGTCCAAACAGTCTACTTTTGTCAAATTCAAAATTAGCCATGTTGAGATGAACAACGAAAAGGGGCTTGACTTCTCTCAGGTGCCACAACAAATCCAAAAAAGACGTGTTCAACAAATGGGGGCGTTTCTGAAAAAAAAACGAGATCCTCCAATAGTTTCAAAGATTTCTTGACGCTACACGATGCTTTAGGCGTGAAAAATGAAAGGTCATGTAGTTTGTTCACCAAAAATGAATGAACTAGTTCGAACTAGAAAGTCTAGTATGGGATGGAAGTTGGCACTGGAAGTTACTAGATAATACATTATAGTTCAGGACACCCTAGTCACAGTAAAGCTTTACGAAGGGGATGAATGATAGTTACAAAGCTCACAAAACTGTCGATCTTGTGCACCGAGGAGCCTTTTACATGGGTACGACAGTGCGAGAGCGAAAGACCATGCAACAAATATGTCAATAGAGATCGAAATGAAACATGTAAAGCAGCATATGGCTTTATCATAAAGCAACAATGTGAGGAGAAATTCGTTCCGATAAATTTAGCACATGAATATCAACTGTTGTATCAATAAACTTTTTGAACTGTGTAATTGATTGACACAATTCTAACGAATATCTCACGTGAAACATAACGGTAGAACGTAGAACAGAGAACTACCATACTGTAGCCGTTTACCTCATGGACGAAGGAACCAACCCTGCCGTCTCCCACGAGGAGTTCGAGGGTCAGCACCAGAAGTGGAGACTGGCAGAACAACGGCTCCTGTATCATGGTGGAGTGTGTATACCGCCGCACCCAGGCCTCCCAGACATCGGCATCTTCTTGAAACTTGTGTTCCTTAGCATTTCCTCCTTTGGTATATTTGACAACGAATTCATTGACGGGCCAATGCGACGCGCAATGTGATAGGTCCATCACAGTGTTCAGATGCTTCTGTGAAGGGAAAACTTTGAATAAAAACTAGAGTGCCTCGTGGCGTAAGACAATCACCCGCGATGGGAACAAATTTCAGCTCCGTAATTTTTTATGGCCAGTTAATCCTACTTTTCTGGCATGGGTCACATCGAGGACAGCCCACCAAACTCCCTGCAAAAAAAAAAATCATGAAAATAGCCCAACTCCTATTTATTTTTAGGTGGAAAGCAAATTTCATTGCCGTTATATTTTATGCCCAGCTAATCCTATATTTTTCTCTTGTTTTTTTTTTTTTGCATGGGTGACATCGAGGTCAGCAAACTAGACTTCCTGGAAAAAATTATAAACATAGCTCAACTCCTTCGACCAATTATTGGGTGGACAGACAAATATACAGGGTGTTTGAAAATTCAGTGCCAGTATATAAACCACAATTAAAGTCATCATGTTGTTGTTGTAGTTACGTAGGGGGCGGCTCCGGAGGGGGTCGGGCGTGTGGCGGAAGGTATGAGAATGAAGGTAGGGAAGACAAGAAGTCATGCACAGATAGAGGGCTGTCCCATA
>LQNS02278091.1:54998009-55016231 GCA_001587735.2 Parhyale hawaiensis | reverse complement strand
CTCAAAAACTATGCATTTCCGACTGATATATATGGGTATCACTGCACTTCTCTAATAGACTACTATCAATTTCTAGCAGTGAATTAGCTGGGCGCCATATTGGATTTTTGTAAAAATTTACCCACTAACCAAACACAGCGAAACAAATTCAAGAAAAATAAAATAAAATGTTCTTCAAATTTAATTTTACGTCTATTGCGCGAGTTGGATAACAATCTAACCATAAATAACAAAGATAAAATATTTGTACTGCAAAATATACCAAGAACACGACATGTGTCCCACTCTACAGCAGTCACCGACAAAATACATAGGTATCACTTAAAAGTGAAGTTCAGATTTCGCCAAAAGGTAAAATAATTGCCCAAATATTTATAAACGAATAAGTAAAAGCTTTAAGCTTTATATAAAAAATATGCTTATCTCAATATAGGCTACGCGGAATATATGCAGTAGTACATAATTATTAATTATTTGTGTAATTGTCAAGTATTAAGATGAAAAATTACCGAAATTGTTTTAAAAATCACTGAAACCATCTGAAATTTATAAGAACTGGGGTAAATACCCCAATAGTTGCAGCCGTTCATTGCACAAGCGCTTCGTTTTTGTCAAAAAAAGAGTAAAGAATTTCAACATTTCTCCAAAAACTATTGCGAAAATCGAAAAATTTTCAGGAATTAAATGTAATTCGAATTCAATTTTACGTAGGCTATATTGTGCAAGTTTCATAACGATCTGACTATAAATAAAGAAAATAGAATGACTCTCCTAAAGTAAAAATTGCCGAAATCAGTGTTCAGCGCATCGATATCGATCTGAGTAATGATTCGAAATGTTTGGAGACCAGTGGATGGTAATAAGAATTTACCGATTTTCGTACGTTTAACTTGGCAGTTGGTGATAATTCTTCTTAGATTTTCAGAAACTGATAGGTATGCTTCACGTACGCTTGTACATGAGAAAATGTGACCATTACCACTTTCACTGAGCTACCTCTGGCCTTTCATTATGGTAGAGAGACGAGGAAACCCTTTCATTAAACTTCAATTTCGAGCCTCTTACTTGGGTAAGATGTAGCGCACCACCAACGCTTACATTATCGCACCAAGTCCGCCTGAAGTATAATACCTAATAAGCCTACTTTTTTTTTCGTTGAATAGATGACCAGCCCCACCAATGAGAGCCCGGACACCGTGCGTCCGTTGATTGTCAAACTTTGATCTAGGCTAGATGCGATGCAGGAACCGTGAGTCACTCGAGACCAGGAAACAAAGAATGCAATGCGAGGACTCAATAGGGCTGAAATAAAACATAACCGTGACCGCACGTTGCAAATTTACATCACATCGACGAGTCGAAGTGTTAAGGTGTGGGACCTCAGGTCTTCGCATATTGTTTTCTTGACCCTATCACCGCATTTTTTCGATTTATTTCATTCAATCTCTCGCTGATGACTGGCCAGCTACTTGAGCTGCAAAATACCGAAAAATGTTGTCGCCAAGTACAGAAAGTTCGAACATTAGGCTAACTGTTACTGTGGTTTCTATCGCGTACAGAGTTGGCTATAACGGTGCTTATATTTGTTGATAAGGATTAAAATATTCTCTGAAGAGCACTGTGAACTGAATATGAAGCTTAATTAAGGCCTCAATCAAGAAAAAGAAGTTAAATCAGGTCGCCGAACGGGAACAAATTCGGCGCTAGTGCTGTGAAAGTTTCCACAAATATGCACTGTAATTTTTTATAGATAATTGCTAAATTAGTATATATTATCTTTATTTATACGCTAGAGATGAATTTCGCAATTTAAGACGACTTTTCCTGGTTAAATTAATTAAAATACTTCTAGGTTACTCAGCCATAGATTCGTCGATGATGACGTCACTTTTTGGTGCTAATTTTTCGTGAGTCCTCCCGTTACGCTCTTTGCTTCCTGCTCGAGACTGACGACAGCATTGGTGGGGAAACTCCGAAAATAATATGGACCCTCAGAAAGAGGCAGTCGAAGCTGTACGCAGACTTGGCTCTATTAAGGATGCACAACAGCTGGAGTGGCATTGCAGAAGTGTACAAGATTGCAAAAACTTGTCCTCATGTTAAGATAAGGCTCATAACAGACGGGGGCATTTGCGCCCCATTTCAAGAAGTAGCTAAATCAGCGCCTGTGACCGAACCCGAACACACCATGCCGGTGGTTAAATGTTGCCATAACTTGAGCGGCCCATAGACGATCAATAATAAAGTCAATATTATTGTCAAGTGTTAGTATTGACAATAATATTGTCAAGTGTTAGTGTTGACAATAATCTTGATCGTCTGTGGGCATGGAAATGATTGATCAATATATTGACTCAATATATGTGTGAAATAAAATTGTTTTATATTTTATTGATGGATCATCAATTTATTGATGCATCCACTTGGACAAGTCAATATATTGAAAAAAATGTTTAAATTGGATCTCTGGAATTCGAAGTGTATAAACCTGGGAATATTGGATTTACATTTTTATTTGCACGCAGACCTGGTAATTATTTCTTATGACTATAATCACTGTCTAGATGTGGAAAGCGTAGTAATGGCCGTTTTATTTAAGCTTTTGATGTCATCAAACAAATTTTTTTGACAAATCACCCTGTATAGAGTATGGTTCTGCTTGATGAAGCCTTAGGCTCAAATAATATTGTGAATACACACTGAATAGCACAACTTTCATCATTCTACACTGTTGCTATAAAACAGGTTACGCAATTTGGTAGCATAGGGAATTTCTCAATATAAATGGAATACAGGATACAAAAAAAAAAAACATTGACTTAATTAGTTATCTTTCTCTACATTTGAGGTTTATCTGGTGGTTCTAAACTGCACTAAGCTATAACCTAACGTGGCTAACCAAACGTGGCTAACGTAACGTGGCAAACCTAACTAACTTAAGCTAGCTTTTTTTCAAAAATACACTCTTATAGGTACCTAATTTAGTTAGATTTGTTAGATTATTTTGGTTAATTTGAAAAAAAAAAACAACCAAGTGTAGTTTAGGGGCACCAGATAAAACCCAAATGTTATCACGTAAATACCGTGTTCCCAGTTCAATATATAGCCTCAATAAAACTTTTCCGCATGGGTATCCGTGGAAAATGTATCCGGTGCCTTGAAGCATTCTGTTCAAATAGAGCTCTAAGTGTAATTGTCATCAACAAAGTGTCATTAAGACAGCAGTTATCGGCAGTTTCAACAGCATTGCCAAAAAGTGGTCACGTTAGGGAGTTTCTACATACTAAAGTCGTTTCAAGTAATTCGTTTTCATCTTTACGAATTACTCGAACGCTTCGTTCGTTTTTCATTCTTTTCCACCTGTTTTCAGATCGACTACTTCTTTTGCAATTCTTTGTGTATCATTCGAACAATTGTTTGTTCTTCATTTTTTCCATTTCTTTTATCTCTTTGGCAAAAGTTTATTTCGAACTTCTCAGTTCGGTCGGTGCTTTGTGCCCTGGTCGGTTAAGGTTTGAAATTTGTTACCGGCATCAGCTTTTAGTCGTATTGGCCTGCAGGCGTTTAAGTCAGCTGTTAAAGGCTTTTTGCTGGATTTGCTTTAGCAGCGTTTTGGGCTTCCCGGTGCCGCAAGGTGCTTCATTTGAATTGTATTACTTGTCCGTGGGTGCTCAAGCGTGAAGTTTTAATAATATTAATAATAATGATAAAAGAAAATGGGAACATCGTTTCCCCTATTTTTTCTCATATTTCTACTTTCGCAAAAATGTGCACGTTCACATCCCTATCTCTTCTGAAGTTTTTACCCGATTATCACCATCTAAGTGTGAGAATAGAGGGGAATGTGTCACCTAACTCGTAACGTATACAGAATTTCAACATTTGTTCTCAAAACTTTTGTAGGCTACCTGATATTTTTTTAATAATTAGCAGGTACTCTCAAAACTTGAAGGAGATAAAGACAAGTCCATGCGTTAGTGCCATCTACTTGCATTAGCGATGTTTAGAACAAAAAAAATCTTGCTAACGAAAGCTTTAAAAGAATAATGAAAGCAAATTTCCCAAAAAAACTGAAAATTGTTATGTAACTTCAAAATATCAAAAGTTAAAAAAAATTGTACAAACATAATAGTTTAAGAATCATATTTTACATACAGTTCCAAAGTTTAAGACAAATCGGACATTAAATAAAAAGATGACCCAAAACCTGCACGGTTCACTAAAGTTTCGAGAAAAACTCTAGTTTAATATGCCATTGTAATGAACAGATAAGATGGAAAATAGACGGCAAGTTGCTTTGAATTGCTCGGAAGCTACGAAAAAGATCGGCCTAGAACCACCCCGCTGCATTCGTTCGCCAGGCAACTATTTCGCCGAGTCTGGTAGGTAGAGCATATGTTGGCGATATGTCACTTTCGGCGATTTTTACTTTTTGTCTTCCGTGGACTTTCGAAAAATAGCGTAACTTTATTAGGCGCAAGTGAATTGTCGACTATGTTTCAATCGAAGAAGGCAAATCGATCACGCGTTAAGAGCATCCACACACGTAGCTCGTCTTTCAAGCATTTTTCACTACATTCAATTTGCGTGGCAGACTTGCAACACTGTTTACTGGCGACATGGCTGAGCATTTATTATTCAATTTATATTGACATGTGGTTTAAGCAGTTATATCGGACTGTTCGATTGCCTTCCGGTAGCCCTGAAGTAAGAAATCAATTTGCAAAGTATACTGAAAAATGCTTTTGGCATCGCTCTTAAAGTTTTTGGGCTATAGGGTCCATCGCTGTACATGAGGCTTAACTTCACAGCGGTATTAGGACACATTTAGAAAGTCTACCACCAAAATCGCTGACAACCGTTATAGCCGCGGAGCAAAAAGCGTAACGGGAGGAGTTACGTGTAACCAGCTTC
The DNA here is from genome assembly GCA_001587735.2 of Parhyale hawaiensis. Classification (NCBI taxonomy): domain Eukaryota; kingdom Metazoa; phylum Arthropoda; class Malacostraca; order Amphipoda; family Hyalidae; genus Parhyale; species Parhyale hawaiensis. The sequence continues at coordinate 55,011,317 of LQNS02278091.1, read as the reverse complement.
GAAAAGTGACGTCATTCATGACGTCACATCGACTAACGGCACAACTCAGCAGCTTAAGAGTATTTTAAATGATATCGCCAGCATCAGAAGCTAAAACTGGGTAGTCGTGGCACCCTGGTTTATTTTCTTCCTCAAAGTGAAGTCTTATTTGCCCTTCATATTCAATTCATATTGCCCTTAACAGAAAATTTTTAAGATATCGTCATATTTTTTGCTGTAATACAATCAGCCTCCCGCTCCTGACTGACCAGCTACTTGAGCTGCTTCCTTACATACCTACTCACGGAAGGTCTGAGCAATATCGGTTCTTATACTTTCCCCCGCATTAGGACTAGGAAACTATGTATATTTTTCGTAAGGATTAAGCGCCCGAACAACGAAGGCGTTAGGCCCCTCCTTCAAATGCTCCGACTTGTTGACGTGACGTCATACGCGGACGTGCGGTCACGGCTAAGTATTCTTTTGGGCCAATGGAGTTCTTTCGTTGCAAACTCTGTTTTCTGGCCCAAACTTACTGATGCTTTCGTATTTTTTCTGAAGATTTCTAAGTGGTCATTTTTTGCAATTGCTGTAGATTCATGAATGATTCGCAAAAAACGGTGTGCTTCAAAATAAAGTTATTCTTAATAATTAACACAATGCGGGGACATTGTCATCCCATTGCTAGAGCTTCGACCGACAGACAAGCTGAACCTACAACACAGTATGAACTCTCAAAAGAAGAGTCGGAGGGTCATTATGTCTCTGACTGCTACAGTGTTGGCCTCCCAACGACACACACACACCCCCATGCTACAGACTCATACTGGTAACTATGCAGCCCGTTCATTAATCGCTTCAAAGCTGCAATCATCGTACACAGCCACTACAATATTTTAAACTTCAAAGGAATGGTTTCCATCAGGAACAAGATATTGAATAAAGTTATATAGATTGCTATTTTACTTCGTATACATCTGAAGTTCTAAGGTCCGTCGTGTGCATAGGTGATTCTGCATTCTGTGACGGAGGGGTGGGAGGGAGCAGCGAGTTATCTCCGCATTGCACGTAACAGCTTATAGCTGATTTGTCTGGCACTTTTAAAAAGAACGATTCCGGTAAGTTTGTGCACAACAGCTGCTATACCAGCGGCGCTACGGAAGTGGATGAGCATAGCCTGGGTGACTGAAAGCTGCGATTCATTAAAGTATCATTTAGAGTTACTCAGGTGTTGTTACACTCATGCTTGGCGCATCGAAAATGTTATTCCACCGACGAAAGAAAACATTTATTTGTGCACTACACCGTCGGTGATAACACAGTTCCATCGATACGTAATTAACATTTTTTAACATCCGTGCTTACGGAATCTGATAGAGTTTCGGACTGCTGGTGAACACGTTCGCACTTCGCAGGGACTGTGGCACTGACGCACTTCGTGGAAAACGCGTGCATTTCTTGAATTGTTCCGACCCCAAATTGTTTGTCCTACAAGTTAGTAGACTCTACGTAGAATTTAAAATTTTTCAACCTTCTAACGTGAAGTTCAATGTGACCCACTAGAGATCTCTTCATATTCTTGAGTAACTTCCTCAGGGATGTTGCATCTGACTGTTGCTCGCCTGCTTCCCGCGTATAGGCTATGCTGCTCCCTGGCAGACGGCCTTGGAGGTCGTCCACATGAGCGTATTTCTTGAGCCATTTCCTCCATTCCTGTTACGTTTCTTTGAGAGGCTTTATGCCCTGTTTTCCTGCCCGTGCGAACGCCGGTGACCGACTCGAGCGAGGCAAACACTGTGTTATTGAACACCTGGAGCGTGTTGCAATCAGACGCTTGTGTTACCCTCACAGTGTTCCCCCGTGAAGCTGTGAATGCGACGTACGATCTCAGCGCCCCAACAAAGTGTTGCGGAATTTTCGGCAAGTTTGAACATATACCGTAATGGTGGGTGAAATTGAAACGGAGGGCGAATTTGAGAGGCTTCCCAAAACCATTTGTTTTTAATGTAATATATAAAACCTTATGGGTGTATGAAATTAGATATATAGGTCTATAATATGCACATAACATTTTACATATTACAATCAAAACAAAAGGTTTTGGAAGCCTTTCAAATTCGCACTCCATTTCAATTTCACCCGCCGTTACGGTACAATTTGGTGGAGCCTTACTTTGACTGTATTTTAGGGTAAAAAGTTGTGAATACTACCTCCTTAATAGTGCTTCAAATTCAGCAATATATGACATCCTTGACTCTGTAACAGGAATTGCTAAGCATCAAAGTCATTGTTTGTAAACAAAGGCGGTGTTACCAAGCTCATAAACCTACAATTTAGGAGGGTTATCGTCGGTGTCACCCGGTTTTACCCAACCTGAGTCGCATTGGAGGCCGGTGTAGCACAGGTGTCGCCGAAAGCCTGATTGCAACACGCCCCTGGTCCTCTGTGGTGTTCTCTTCAGGCAGGCCGCACCGAGCCCACAGTTCATTTACAGAAGATAGTTGTGTCAAAGTAAGGTGAATGCGCTTCGCCCCTAAATTTTCAGGAGTGTGACATCACAATTGCGTCACGCCACTGCTGCAGCGAGGAATCTTTGATATTTCCACAGTGGCATGAAGTAATTTTGACATCACAAACCTGAAAATTTAGGAGCGAAGCGCATTCACCTAAATTTGATACAACCATCTTCTGTAAATGAACTGTGGCCAAGCCTCACTGCATGGATCACACTTAATTATGGGTGCAGTCACTACGGTGCTAAACCTAAGAGAGTACAACTTCCAATACTGCCTCTATTTATTGTACGTCGGCGTGGATGAGGAAACTCTAATTTTTCATTCCCTAAAATGGATACGATGCATCGTGCCTATACCCAGGAGTATTATCCTTTTCTGCAAAGGGGTTATGTTTTTGCCGATTGTTTGTCACCAACATAACTCAAAAAGTTATGGACAGATCTTTTACAAAAAATTTCCAGGGATTGTAGGGCATGTTAAAAGTAGAAGTAATAAAAGTACATTTTTTTTGTATTCCCCCCCCCACACACACAAAAATAAACTCGAATTCAGACATTTTAGAATAAAGCAATAGGTATTGATGTGGTAAACACGAATTTATAGGTCACCGCCGTCTGAAATGCTTAGTTTTTAGAAACATTGGTGTATTAATTTAGTAGTCTTGGTAGGTAGTGATTATTGCTCGCCAGGTTTTTCGTCTGCGATCTGTTAAATGATTGCCTTCGCGGTGTTGTCATTAGCAGAACCAGTCCCAAACTCCTAACCTGTATCATCTGAAATGAAACTTAATGTATCATCAATGATTACGACGCGTCAGACACAACACGGCGTAAACAGCAAACACTGCACGGTCGAGCGACGCAGTGGCTGATATACTTGTTCCATTTGACTTAGCCATTACTGTATATGATTTTGTGAGCTAGCTATATACAATTTTTTGCTTCAATATTACGCCATTGAGAAAAAAACTATAGATATATGTAATGATTTTGTTTCTATGCAAAATTTATTAGAAAAAACTCTCGTATAACAGTTTAATTAAACAATTCATACCTAATTGTGCAAGAGTACTGATAGTTAGTTATAGTTAGGAAGTTTAAGCCTCCGTCTCCAAGCAGGGTGATATCGCAGAGGAAAGAGCAAGGGACTTATTGTATGCCAAGAGAAACGGGGAGCCCATGGACGAAGGTGTTCCCAAATAGGATCAACGCGCATGGGAACAGCAAGTCGGGAAAGAAGAGGTACAACAGAATAAAGCATGGGCAAATAGGAGTATGAAATCGGGAAGGAAGCAACGTGGGCACGAAAGAGCGACGTCCCGAAGGCCTAGCTAATGGCTGAGGTAACTTACACGGGGCCCCTGGGGTTGCCGCGCCCCATAGCATAGTATGAACGAAATCAAGCATGAGTACTGATATAACGCTGAGTTGAATAAATAGATATCTCAAATATTATTCATTTCCGTCGGCTGTTCAGCACATCAATATCTACTGGAATAGTTGTTTAAAAGTCGTGGGTTTGAGTGGGGAGTAGCTAATGGCAAAAAAAAAAATACCGTAGCTAAAGGATCATTAACTTTTGGTGAAGATCCGTTGAACCGTTCGTTTATTTGTCTGCTTCTATTTCCTTCAGTACCATAGCCCAAATGTGATGGAGAAAGTTTCATGAAATTTGCATGAGTTGTTAGGCGTCTTACGAAGAGCGAATGATCAATTTTATGTGATGATCTGTTTGTCCGTTTGTCTCCATATTTGGTTCCATAATTGTTAGCAGTATAACTAAAGTTATGAACTTATCTTTATGAACTTTACAGGAATTGTTAGAATATTTAAACGACAAAAGATAAAATTTTGTAGATGATCGGATTTTCTGTTTGTGAGAGAAAAGTTTGTTAGCAACATCACTTGAAGAGTTGTGAACAGACTTTTATGGAACTCTGTTGATGCGGCAAATGTCGCTTCTCTATTTTGACCATTTACGGTGAGGTTTTCAATGATATTTCCGTTATAATAATAATATTTATAAGCGTATTCGAGGCTGCAGAAAACCATTGATAACTTTTTTAAGCACATAAAAAATTTTCTGTTTTATTAGAGTCTGTTTTCGAGGCAGATTCCAAGTATGAAGTCCTTCCTTGGCAGTCGGCTCTATTTTTCGAGATATATAACATTGAACTTCCCATTATTTTCCTGTGGAAGAAAATACCCGGCAATGGTACGGTGAAATGGAAAACCTTTCAAATAGCTTATTAACCTAATCTAACCAAAGCTAACCTACCCACGCCCGGATCCTTGATTACGTCTCCCCCACCCAAAACCATGGTTCCCATGTGTCCCCCAAGGTTGTTAAGTATAGGGCCTATAATATATCGTGACTTGTAAATATCATCACTTGAAAAACATTGCGAAAATCCAAACTAATATCATGAATAAAATGTTAATAAAATTCAATTTTACGTATACTGTACAAGTTTCATAACGGTCGGATCATAAGTGACGGAAATATGCGACACTCCCCCCCAAGGGGGTGGGGGTCATAACTAGAAAACTAGGTCCGACCGCCAAAAACGAACTTCAGATTCGAATTCTACACCGAAAAATAAGTAAAGGTCAAAAGGTAAAGTCAATTTAGACCGCACCCTCACCTGCGAAACCTACATGCACTGGTTTTTGCTGCGGGTATAGGCCCTCTGGCCCCAGAGGAGTAAGTGTAGTCGCAGTCGACCTCGGGTCACCAAGAACTATGGCGCCAATTGGTGGAAGGAACAAATGACCCGAGTACTCCACCCCCCTCATCTGTGAGAATGGTAAGTTCCACAACGGCGCATTGCATGCACACAACTGCCGAGTCAGCACACCTATGTAGATCTGCAAAGAGCTCTCGTTCCTGGGATGGCATCGAACCTGCAAGTGATGCAAGGTATTAGAGCTGCGAACGGAAAGAAGAAAGAAAGAAAAAAATATGTGCTCAAAATAAACTAGCACCAAACCATTTGTTTGGATATCGACAATGAAATCACCACAATAAGACTGTAAAAACGAGAAAAACTCAGAATCCGGTGCTTCGACAACATTCCGGCAGCATGTTCCGCCATGCAGCAGCAGCTTTGTTTTCAACATGGCGTCGTAGCGCTGTATCGCTGTACACTGTTTTTCCTTTCTCGTAGGATATTAGCAGAACCAGCCCTTTCTTGAATAACCTCATGAGTAGGAGCCACATTGTTGCCGAAAAACTATTTACGGAGCTTCATTTTCGATCATGTGTCCGAAAATGTCAGTTTTGAATCAAACGTGCTTCTAAATGGCTCCACCATCCGCAACATGGCAGATCTACTTTAATACCGTTGTCATAGCAATTAATTTAGACGTTTTTACATGTTTATTATAGTGCTGATAACCTGAAAAATGGTTTTTCACAGCCTTCCTTATATACTCTTATTATCATTAATTCATTATTTAATATCACTTAAACCATCGTCCTAAATAGCCAAAATTGAGAAGCGGCACGTGTCAACATTGTCCTGAAATTTGCAGAAATTAATAGAAATGTTGTAAAACGCAAATGACAAAATTTTGGTGCTGATCGAGACGTCATATTGAGACCCAATTTGAATTTTCTGTAAACGTTGCCTTGACTGGCTAAGTTATGCGTTCTCAGAGTGCTCTAGTTGGTACAGTACCTACTCATTATTTTACACTTAGGTGAGAGGTCACATTCAACGACTGTGTGTTAATTTTCTGGTGAAATTTTATGCCTCTTTATGAATTTCACCTCTCCTACCGTAGCGAATGATGACTTTCAATCCTTTTCAGTTGTTCAGTAGGTAGGAATTTGCGTGCTTGAGATGATGGCAGCTGTGTCCTTGCTCAGTGTAGTCTAAACCACCGACTCTCATCTTATGTCGGGGATTCATGATATGAACTCCCGTGAGACTGGTTTAGACTCTAAAAGTAAACAATTAAAATTACAGCAAGTTTTTTTTTTTACTTCTATTCGCTTCAGTATCGGAAGAATCCAAATTATAACTAGAGCACTCTGAGAGCGCTTACCTCCGCCAAGCAAGGCAACGGTTACGAAAAATTGAAATTAGTTCTTTGACTATGATTTTCATTGTATCAAGACCAAAATCTAATCATTTATGCCCTTCAATAATGTGAACAGCTCCAGTAACTTTTTTGAAGATCCGTTCATAACGTTTTGAGTTATAATGCTAACAAGCATTATAACAAACATGAGTCAAATATACAAAATAACAAACTGATCTGCACCAAAATTTGATCGTCTATGCCTTTTAGCAGTGCTAACAGCTCTTATAAATGTCATAAAGATCCATTAACAAGCATAAAATTCAAAACAGTGACGAATGAACAAACGAATAGATCGTTACAAAAATCTGGCCATTAACTCTTCGTAATATACCTAACAACTCATGAAAAATTCATTAAAATCCATCCATAGCTTTTTAAATCATAGCATTGAGAAAAATGAGGCAGATGAACAAACAAACAAGCCGATCGACGGCTGTAAATTTCGTCTAAATCGGTCCTTAACTTTTTGAGTTATCTTGATGACAGAGAGACGGACAGAAAGACGGACAGATAAGCCCTACGAAAATCGAACCTCCTTGGCGGAGGTAATTAGTATTTTCTATACGCCTGTTGGAACGCTCACAGCTGCGTAGTTAGTGATATCAAGTATCCTAAGTCTCCGTTTTCGCAAGAAAAGTGATTTAATAGAGAAATAAAGGTTATCCATAGTATGTAGATAGACATGCAGGAGCCCTGCCCCACCGTATTTCCCCACAGGATCGGTGCACAAAGGATTAGTCATTTGGGAAATAAGAGAAAGAAAAGAGGAAAGTAAAATAAATAGGAGTATGAAAGCGGAAACACGCAAGCAAAGTGGGCTTGAATGCCACACATCCCGAAGGCCTGGCTAAGGCTATAGTAACTTATAGGGTACCACTGGAGTTGCTTCTCCCTATAATAAAGAATGGGTGAACCTAACTAACTTAACCCTGTTACCTATACTTTGTCCTTTAGCAAACGCTTCAGTGCAAGGCGACATGTGCGTTACAAAGCCTGGAAGCGTAATCCAACAGAGGAGAACAGGGCCAGTCGCAAAAGGGCATGTCGGGATGTAAAGAAAACAGTCAGAACCACAAAAGAGGGAAAAAAGTTTCCTTAGCCGCTATGGCAAAGCGCCACTCAAAGGCATTCTATAGACATGCAAATGAAAGACGACTCAAAAAAAGAAACAATAAGTCCGCTCAAAAGATCTGACGGTGAATCACCAGTAACCTTGAAGACGAAGCCACAATAATGAAAGATTATTTCACCCCTGTATTTACTGTTGAAAATATTTCGAATCTTCCTGAACCAGCACCGATGCAAGTTGCTCCCATAAACACATGTGTTTTCACAAAGATCGAGAGCCTTCAAGAACTGACCCACTTAAATGTGTACAGATCCTCTGGCCCAGATGATCTCACTCCTCGTGTAGCTACTATGGGAAATGGCTCCGGTCTTCCTGCAGCCACTGCTCGAAATCTTCAATTGGTCTTTAAGAACTGGAGAAGTTTTGCAGGATTGGACTAGCTAATGTGATCCCGATATATAAGAAAAGAGATAAGAAATGCCCCAACAACTACTGAGCAATCAGTCTTACATCGGTCGTCAACAAAACCATCGAACGCCTCTTGAGAAAGTGCATCACTGATCACCTGAGGATGCATCAGCTCATATTCGACTCTCAGCATGATTTCCGAAATGGAAGAAGCTGCTTAACAAACCTGCTGGTCGTTTTCTCAAAAGTTACGGATATGAAAGATGAAGAAAAGGGTGTAGAACTTGTGTATCTAGATTTCCAATACGCTTTTGATAAAGTCCCCCATTAACGGCTAATGAATAAATTGGAAGCCCATGGCATCCATAGAACTATTTACGATGGATCAAGTCATGGCTTACGGGCAGCAAGTTACGGCTTACGGGCTTAAGGGCAGCGAGACATGGCGGCAGCGAGTGAAGCTTAAAGTAGAGACGAGCGCCTGGACGCTGATATCATCAGGGGTTCCACAAGGTAGCGTGCTTGGCCCACTTCTGTTCTCAATTTACATCAATGATTTCGATCTTAATTAATTAGTTAATTAACATCCGTCAATTTGCGGATGATACTAAACTATGTCATCCTGCCACGAAAAGAGCTGAACTCCAACGAGACCTTGACCACCTCGTGGAATGGAGCACAACGTGGCAGATGAGCTTTAATGTCGACAAATACTCAGTAATGCACAAAGGACTGATGAACCCTTCAACCCCATTGCAAATGAACGGGTCTATATTGGCTGCTGTCGCCCAGCAACGTGACTTGGGAATTACTTATGCAACAAACTACAGCACAGTCAGCAAGTTGACAAGAGTGTGAGAATGGCAAGCACAGTACTGGGATTCATCACCAGAAATTTTGAAGACAAGTCCAAGGACATCATCATTCCCTTGTACTTAGAATTTGCTGTTCCATTCTGACCGCCACTTGTAGCAGGAGACGCGTCGCCATAGCTTTTTCCTACATAGCTTCAATTAGTTAGTCCCCGGTTTGGCTCAGGACTCAGCGGCGCTTTAGGGAAAAAGTAAAATTTCTACAAGGCACTAAGTTTATATTCATGGGAAAAGTTGGAGGATCGTAGCAACTTAGTTCGTCATCATCGCTTTACATTGCGCTGACCCAGTACACTTCACCTAATGCAGAGCTTGCACGCAATTGGAAGGCTCACAAAAATACCGCAATAGAACACTCGCAATGACGATATATCCCCAGAGCATTCGAAACCAATGTGCAGCTACATTTAAATAGAGCCTGAGTGTCACATCAATTTGCAGTGTTAATTTTCGGTCAATAAATAATGCCGTCTTATGAGGGAGGAAAGCAACGAAATAGGCTAAAGTTTTGGAAAGGTTAGTACGCTGAACAAACTTTTAGAGAACCCCGTGCATGGAAACGGGGAGGTACATGGCCCAGGATACATCGCCCTTCGCCTAAATTTGACAGTGCGGACAACTTTGTCCGTTTTTCGCACTTTAGGCCCTAATATCGGGTAAACCCGAACTAATTTCGGGTAAGTCTGTAAATATTCGAGTTCAATGTAGGGTAGGTTAGGGAGGCAAGGCCTGTTTTTTTCATTAGAAATTTTCGGGTACCGTCACGTTTAGTCAATTGTGAGACTGGCTTAGGAACCATGCGCAGGCGTAGGGAGCTGAAGGCACGGATAGTCCACGCAGAGTAGAAGTGCAGGAAGTAACTCAGCCAAATCTCGTCGTGGTAACAGCGCAGGTGCCAGGTGACATCGGTGCCACCCGATGCTGTTGAAGATGACGTACAACGATGTAGTCTTGCCAATCACAGGACGAAATTAAAGGTGGGAAGAGATCCAAATAGAAGAAACCAGTTTCTCTCCCACCTGCCTTGGAACAAGGGAATAAAAAGATTAGCGATATGCGGCTAGCCTAAATAGACAGACAGAAGGGAAACGCAGTATTGTATCAGTTATTTAAGCCTCCACTGACAGAACTATGCTGATTCAAGAGAGGAAATGGAAGGGCCACGGAGTGTGCCGACAGAAATGTGTTGTGGGAACCCATGCTCGAAATTGGACCAAAGCTCATGGGAACAGCAAGTGTGGGAACCCATGCTCGAAGTTGGACCAAGCTTCGCATCTCCCAGCTCCGCATATCAGCGGCTCTTGATCGTGCTTTCGTGCATTCATGATCGTCTCGTTGGCAGGGATTCTTCCCCCTTTTTATTTCTCTTTTCTCCAGTCCTCTATATCCTACTAACATGATGGCAATAGCTCATAGAGGGCCGGGCGTAAGTTCCGGTGTCTTTTTGGGAATGGGCCTATTGGTTCGTCTACTGCCTCCTATCCTAATCTAATCTATGCTCATTTAGGAGAACGCATAACAATTGTCTGTGCTATTCAAAACTTTTGAAGCTAGTTCACAGTTCATGTCATGGTCATGTTTACATCCCTGAAAGAGCATAGGATGGGCCTTGGGTCCTAGTGGCCTCTGACGCTGGCGGCCAAAATGGGAAAATGGGATTTTCTCAAGAGCTATTATGAACATGTCCAGATCCGGTCATGCATGCAAGCGCCCAAGTGCGTCCTCGACGTATCCAAGATACCTTCTGCGCAAGAAAAATGTTGGGTACCTTGGAATTTTTCTCTTCAATATTAGATAGTTGGAAAAGAATAGCTCTTGAGAAAATCCCATTTTTCCGTTGCCGACTTTTGGCTGCCAACGTCAGACCTAAGAGTCAAGTACTATTGCGGACTATGGATGGGCGGTTAATTAAATTGAATCTTTGAAACAGCAGTGATAAAAATATTATTATAAGAGTTAACATTGTGCTAATTCTGCTTTCCAGATAAATTTTGCGCCAATATGTCTGAATTTCCGCAAAGTCGCCTTGTCTCACGGCCGTCGTCGCCTCCTCCTCCTCCGCCTCCTCCACCTCCTAGTCCTCAAGTAGTGGAACCCTTGGCAACTTTTCTGAGCCCGTTGCCTCAGCGCGTTTTTGCCCCCATCCTCCGCCCTCAAACACCACAAGGCACGGCCCAGCCCCTGGTAATATCGGAAGACCCCGTGCAGTCCCCTCTACTATCCCCCGTGCAGTCCCCTCTACAATCCCCCGTGCAGTCCCCCTTACAATCCCCCGTGCCGTCTCCCGTGAAGTCTGCCATACAAGTCCCCGCGCTATTCCCCGAGGGAGAACCGCTCCCTGACCAGATTGAGGTAGATTCATTGGCAGTGCGGAACAAGAACAGGGGGCCCCGTCGCGGTATACTACAGGTGTTGGCTGCCAGAAAGGTGTGGCAGATGATCTTCCTGGACATAGTGCCTGCCAGTATGCGCTTCAAGGAAGAACCCCACGGCCGGCGAAAGAAGGTAAGGTTCTGGTCAAGCCTCGTTTTTTATACGGTATAACATTAAGGTTCTAGGAAAGCCCGATTTATACGACGCATCGTAAAAACTTGGATAAGGCTGCTTACAAGGTGCCACTTAAATGTTCGAGTAACGTCCCGCTTAGCTACACGGCACAGTCACAAAGTTGTGGTCATGACTGAAATACCTAACAGGTTAACCCTTGCGCAGGCAGCGTCGTAAGCTCCGTCCACTTCCTTCAGCGGTGACGTCTAGTGGATCGACGGCTATAACTGGATGAATTGCGTCATTCCTTGCACCTGCATTATAAAAACGATGAGAATTGGCTTTTAACAGAAATAAATAAGGGAAATTATAACTATCGGTACACGTGTAAAACTGTTGACTTTCTGTTGAATATTCAGTAGGGGAAATAAATATCTTGTGCGCGTTTGATGGATTTGCGCGATCGATCGCGCTGCGCAAACGATCGATCGTTCAAATTTTAAAATGAAAAAAAAAACAGTCCTTGCCTCCCCTAACCTACCCGACATTAAACTCGAATATATTCCAACTTACCCGAAATTACGGCCTAATACCTACAACATTCAACGTTTCCGCAGCGCGATCGATCGATCGCGCAAATCCATCAAACGCGCTCAACAAATATTCGTACACTATGAAATTGTTTATTTAAAAAAATCTAGAGAGCCAAAAAGTAATATATTCAAACACTATTTGTATTTTTACGTAAATAACACACACGCAACAATAGAACAAGTAAATTCCTCTATAATGAAATTTGTATTAAAATTATTTACTTTTGGGTTGGAAAAATTGTTCGTATCACGCAAAAAACGATTTAACATTTATTTTTTGTAGCGTGGCTTTGTTCAGCTCAACGGCAAGTTATCTCTTTTAATAATTTTTCTCAAGTAAACCTTGGCAAGTTTCCTGAGGAATTTTAGTCCTTTCTTCTTTGCAGATTTCTTTGAGTTTCGGAATGGTCCTCGGCCTCTTCACATCAATGTTTAATTTCAGATATTGCCACAAGTTTTCCATCTGAGTCTTATCCGGATACTCGCTGGGCCATAATAGTTATTATACATGATTATCAGCGTACCATTTCTTCGTGGTTTTCGCGGCATGTTTTGGGTCGTTGTCCTGCAGAGAAATGAATTATTGCCGTAGGCCGAGTTTTTGAACCGACGCCTGCAAATGTTCCCTCGAAATTGTCCCTTATCTGATATGAATGTTTCATTGGTCCACGTGATGAAAACCATCCCAAATCATAACATTAACACCAATTTTTACAGTAAGAATGGTGGTTTTTGGTGCGAGTACCATTGCGTCCTTCCTGCACACATGATTTTTTTAATTTCGTCCAAATAGCTTCTTTTTAGTCTCATCCAATAACAACGCGTTTTTCTCAAATGACTCAGGCTCGTTCCTGTGCTCACAGACGAATTTCAGACGGTACTTCGTTTCGACAGCGAGGGAGTTTTGCGAGGAGTTCGAGAACGGGAACGATTTTTGGGCAGCTCGTTGCTTTTGCACGAAGGCGAGCAAGTCTTTCTGAACCTCTTAGCGAGTAGTTATAAGATAGTCGAAAACTTTCCTGACCATTTTTCTTAACGCTCTAGGGGAAATCTTCCTCGGCCTGCCAGATCTAAATTTGGTTTCGACGGCTTCCAAACTTTTCAAGCTCTTGATAAAGGACCCGATGGTGGTAAACGGTATTTTGAGTCTCGGTAATACTGCCTATAACTTTTCCCGGATTTCCATTCAACTTTGATAGCTGTTATACCTACTCCTCGCCTGCGTGATGCTGTCGCTCAGTCTCTGAAAAGGGACTTGTCGCGCATTAGTGCATGGTGCTCGGCCTGGAGTATGAA
>LQNS02278091.1:54954341-54966221 GCA_001587735.2 Parhyale hawaiensis | reverse complement strand
TGACAACTTAAAACGCGCCCTAGTCGGCGCACGAGCCTGTGGTTAAACACAGGAATAGTTCGGCGCGATATAGGCAGTGTGCCACTGAAGCGCTAGTAAAACTTCTACTACTACTACAGTACTAATAATCACAGAGATCTCAAACAAAGAATAAATCTTCGTTATAACGTAAGGAAAGTGTTGCAGAGTAGGGAATCTAAATTCACAATCCTACATCTTCAATAGATGATATAAATCATACCTTCGGACACCAAGAATAAATGAAAATTCATCATTATTTCTAGGAATGATAAAATTTTTTAGAAAAATTGGCACATAGATATTACATGTGATGTACATTAATATCACATACAATTTTTTTTTTCAACCACGGATGTGAAGCAATAACCTCAGAATTTGATTTAAGTAGAGCTTTCGGTAGAGCTCATCCCTATAACCGCAAAGAAAGGAAGTTTAAGAAATCCCAGTAATACTGTAAAACCTAATTAAACCCCAAAGTACTACTACAGAATAAAACCACAATAGTAGCCATTAACTAAAAATGCATAATTAACCATGAGATAAAGCTACAAGGACAGCCGTTAAGACACTAAAATTACATTTTGCTGCCGATACAACTCTCCATCACTGGAACCATCCCCAGTTGCACCATGTCATTTCAAAAAACTATCTACCTGGGAATACTACGCTACTTTGACATTGCCTACGTTTCATCACCTCATGGTTGCCTCTGTTACATCACTTAATAGTTTTCTAAGATGATCACTTCATAGTTGCCTAAGTTGAATCTTTCCATAGCTGCATAATTTGAATGATATCTTGGTTGTTCCGTACACTCCATCACGTCATGGTTGTTTGCGTTATATCACCATGTTGTATATGTTTCTGGCACATTTCATCATGTTTGCCTACATTACATGATTTATTGGATTAGCTACTATGTTTAATCCCTGCATGGTTGCCTACGATACATAATTTAGAGGAAGACTATTAATTTTACATCGCTTTACGGTTGCGTGCATAACATGATTTAATAGGAGACTATGTTTCATCATATCACAGTTGCCCCCATTACATATATAACTTAATAGATGACAATGTTACATCACCTCATGGTTGCCAGAGTTAAACTAATCCATGGTGGTCTACATTACATCCATTCACATCTGCCACTGTTTGATTACGTCGCAGATTCCAATATTAGTACACTTCACAGGTTCCAATCTTAGATCTCTTCACAGCTGCCAACGTTAGATCACTTCACAACTGCCAATGCTACATCACTTCACAGTTGCCAATGCTAGATCCCTTTAGGCCTGTCAATGCTACATCATTTCACGTTCGATGATGCTACATCATTTCACGGCTGCCAATGCTGCATCACTCCATTGTTACCAATGTTCAATGCTACACCACTTCATGACGGCCAGTGCTTCATCATTCACATCACTTCACGGCCACCATTGCTATATCACTTCACTGCCGCCATTATTATATCACTCCACTTTATAGCAGCCAGTGCATCATCACTTCGCTTGCTATCTGCAAGCTGCTCCGACTCACTCTTCAGCTCTGCTGTCTGTTCTGATCATCTCGCTGAGCCTTTATTCCAAATAAATTCATTAATATTTTCATCAGTTGTTTACTTGGAAGTTCATTCCAAATCGAACATACCACAAATTTGAGAAGCTTCCGTTCTACAAAATGACAGTTTATTTTACAAACTATTGGAAAATACTTTTACTCTCCTGCAAATAAGCCTACCAAACGATATTAAATACAGTTGCGCTACGTAATTACACTTCAGGCCTTAATATTTTTATGAATTTGTTGCATATAGAAGCATTTGAAGTACCGTATGTACAGGTTTGCCAGCCCTTACTGGCAGAAACAAAGTATGAAAAAGTAATGGGGGAACATATAACCATGCGTCTGCGGCACCGTAAAGTCAGCCTCGAGTCAGGCCCAATTGCGGGACCAAAATCTGCCTTCGGGCCCAGTGTCTCGTCAATGTATTATGTGGTCTATAATTATCATTTATTTATGGGATTAAGGGATCAAATTTGGAATTTACGACAATTTTTATTGCGAAAATTATTAAAATACTCATAGGTCATTCAGCCGTAGCTTTGTCGAGGTGACGTCATAGGTGAAGTCACTTTTTTATGCTAGTTTCTGGTGAGTCCTCCCGTTACACTCTTTGCTTCCTGATCTGCATTGTCAACGAACGTTCACACGTTAGTCTTTTGTACTTGTTCGCTCAACTAGTCGCTCGAATCTTGGGCTGTGCCCTTGTTAAACCCAACTGTGTGTCTACCAGAAGATGTACAAAAATATCAGCCATCGTGTTAGCTGCAGCGAGTGCGTGTCAAAAGTAAATTTTCGTGTTTCAATGCAAAGTTGCTGTGAATTAGCACTCAGGAAGCAATACACTTTTCTGCTGTTTGACCGACACAGCAACCATTCAGAGTATAAGCTGTAAACAAACTTTCAGAAAATTAATCTTGTGAACCAATCTGTTGATGAAATTGAACTCCTCAAGAAGCCATATAATGCGCCAATGGCAATAGGCTGAGTTAGATTCACCTGTACGTTAGGGTTAAGTGATCCCGAGGAGACGCACTTGCCCAAGGGAGACTCACTTGCGGTAGGAAGGCTGTGGCGCAGCAACCGGACGCTGAATAAATATCCAACACCTGCAAAAAAAAAAAAAAAACTAGTATGTCTCATAAACACCTACCAAAAATGATTTATGATTGGACATTCCTCACAACGTCCAGCAGCCGCACAGCCCCCCTCACCGCAGGTACGTCTCCATAGGGTCAGTGCGTTTTCTTTGGGTCCGTTACTGTATAGGGGCAACGGCCCTCAGAAGGCCCTTTTGGTTATCTTAGCCAATAGCTAGGTCTTTAGGACGTCTGTCTTCCGTTTCCACTTAGCGTCCTCCCATTTTCATAATCTTACTGATGATGCTTTGCTTTGTTCTTCGTCTTCTTTCCCGACTTACTGCCCCCACCGTGTCGACGTGTTGACGCTCTCGAGCATGTGTTCCACATCTCGATCGACGTACTGCATGCCCCTTCTTTCTACCTCGGCGAGTGATGCATCTCTTCAAATCTGTGGTGAATTAGAGCTCAGGTAGCGGTGCACGTTTCCGTTCTTTACGAGAAAGTGCCGAAGCATGCGAACACTTGGTACTGAGTTCGGATGACGGAAGACCATAGTACGAAACCGGCTTTAAACTGTAAGTTAACAGGTAAAGGTTGACGGTCAAATCGGTTCATCGGCGAGAGTCACAAGGCAAGTTATAGATATCTCTTTAAATTTGGAGCCAAATAAAACTCACCATTAAAAAGGTACATATTCCTAGTGTCTTTACGGTATAGTAACGCAGTCGGACGTGTGGATGAATGAATACGTTCAAAAGACTTTGGGCGAGTTCAGACGTCATTCATTTCGACGCGTTCGTTCGAACTTGAGGGCGCGGCGTGTTGAGTCGATAAAACAGCTGCGGCGAGTGCGCGCATTCGAGACTGGACTATAGGATGAAGCATGTCCGTTTTTTGAACACGCTGCGTCAAGTCAAGTTCAGTAAACAAAACCTAGAAGAAGGTAATGAATTTATCCTCTGTAGCGTTCACCGGCCATGACAAATCGATACCTACGGTTTTTTCGTCGTTACTTTGTTAAACTTTGTTAATCTGATTCACTTTAATTCTGTAAAACAATAGAAAACCCAAAGATGTAAGAACAGGACGACATATTTTTTTATAACCCTGCTGATTGCTCTGTGATGATTCCACTCCCATCCGTTTATCAGGCAATATATTTTCTAGAAATAAGGTTTCAACTTGAAATAAGGCTACAAGATTATGAGAGTGAACTGGGACTTCCAGCAGACGGAAAATATAAATAAATATATGCATCAAACGTATCGTAACCGAACGCGTACTGTCGTTAATTTGAATGATTTCGCTTCTGTGTTTAGAGAGCGAAAAAAAAGTTGACGCACAGATCACGTTCGTTCACCTGATCGTACGTGTTGATATGAATGACGTGTGAACTCGCCCTAGGCGTTAAATTATTTACCTGAGACCAAGGAGCTTCAATAGCTGAGGAGGGAGCCCTGCGGCCCACGCACAGATTCGCCAGCGAGTCAACCAGATCTTTAATGGCTGTGAGTCGTGTTCATAAATGTGATGGGTGGAAGAGACGGAGGAACAGCGAGTTTCACGGGGGAGCAGTAGACAAACCGAGTTGATATGCGATTGGTGCAGACGCGACTGGCGCCAGCCATAAGAGACTACTGATTTGCGATTGGTGTACGGCAGCTGGCTGACAGCCATAAGAGACTCTCGAGCTTCACGAGCGAGGCTCCTGGCTCCCTCCTCTCTATAGAAGCTCCTTGCCTGAGACCTGCGAGCAGTAGCAGCTCAAGTATGAACTTGACTCCATCTCCTAGAGATTCCTTCCTAGATGGAATCAAGGATACCGTATGTGAAGGAGGCCCTTATATTCCCTATCTAATACTAATGACAGCGTCATGGTCGTAATAAGTAACTAACGATGGGAAGACAAGCAGAATTTTAATATAGATAGACCTGGGCTCGAGACTTGGTGGATTGAGTAGCAAATAAATGCTTGACGTCATAGCCAATCAGCGAAGTCAATCCTCTTTTGAGTGAAGAGCATACAGATGCTTGATTGACTGTGACATCGCTTTTAGGTTTGTTATTTTTGAAAATTGTTTGATTAGAGGTGCAAACTGTAGCATCACCTAAAAAAAAACTAGCTAAGCCCACGGTAGCAGTGGACCTTGCACGCTGCTCAATCGTGCCGAAGGTCCCGGGAATTATCCCCCAGCCAAGCGAGTGATCTTTGTGCACGGAGCTCGGCGCGCTGAGTCAGTAAACTTGTTTGGTCTGCACAGCTACCGTAGGGGTACTTTAGGGCGGGGGGTGCGGGTCCGTTGATCCATCCGCTAAATGCGTTATTGGTATCTGCGACCCGTGGTCTGCTGCAGCTGTACTTACTCCCAGCTCTAGGGTCATTTGGCCTATACAGTATTTGCTGGACGAGCCAGTGCGTGTGGGTATCCCAACGGAGAGTGCAGTCGAAGTTGACTTTACCTTTACACGGCAAAAGTCAAACGTGATATCGGATATTTCAAGGTAGCCAATAACAAATACAGCATGACGGAGACTCGTACAATACGATTGTTTAACCATGCAATGTGATGATTCATAGGAGCCCAACTCCTTCAACACCTGAACTTCACAGTATTAGGAATTTGCACGATTCATCTGCACTTTGCATTCTATATTGCTTCTATAATTCTAAATGCATTGACCCGTTATTCTAGTACCTAGACCGGGGATTTGAATATCCTACTGCTTTTGCGACTTTATACTACAGCGTGTTCCTTGAATTTGTGCGAACCACTTGTAAAACATTGAAGAAATCATTTGTGAAAAATGAACCACGTTTATCAAGCCCGTTGCCCACGTCAAGCTCAATGCAGACGAGAAGTAAAAATTGTCGAGAGTGGCATTTCAACCACGTATGCTCCTCCAGACTCGGCGAAGAAGTTGCCTGAAGAGCGAGGTCAACAGGATACGTATTTTTCGTAGCTTTGCATGCAGCAATTCAAAGAAACTTACAGGTCAGTTTTCCCTATTATCTGTTGATTATTATGCTATGTAGCGCCTCTGTTTTTCTTAAACCTTAACGTTAAATGGTGGCGATTGTATAAAATGCATTTGTCTCCAGGTTACAACGATGATAGCCGCAGAAAGCTTTCATCTCAATTCTCTATATAGCACAAAACATTCAGTTGCTGAGTACCACGTACGTTGACTAAAAACCCGTAGTGTAAACAGCAATAAAGTTTGTTAAACTAATGTTTACAATTTCTTCTCCATGTAACTGTTAAAAACTTTACTCTAGAACATTGCCGCTGCAAAAATGTTTTTCCCACTACGTGTTCACTGAAATGTAGAGCCAAACTTGACGATCCGAAAATTTTGACTGGTCGAAATCAGCGAAGATGTCGCTCATCCGCGCACGGCTTAACAACTTTCGTTGCCGCTAGCAGCCTAGAGCCAAATCAACTTATCCGATTGCGTAGTCGTGGCCGTGATTTCTGCATGAAGTCTGCGAACACCGTGCATTTATTCATAAAATATCAATCTTTGTCTACTTAAGTGCTCATAATTAGGAGCGATAGTTGGAAGTTCGCCAGTGCCACTTGCTATGGGATGAAAATTACAGTGTAGCGACTGAGATTTTCAAAAATTTGTAGGTTGTTATATTTTGCGCAAGCTGAAGCTGTGCTGTGGCTACGTAAGCGGATTAGCTCAGTCGCCTCTAGACTGCTATAGCGGCAACAAAATTTTTACGTGGGCACCGGGCTTGAGCTGATACAATCATGTGTGCCTCAGGATGGACTGCAATTGACCTCACGTTTCAGAACTATAAGAAGAAGCTGAAGTTGACTACGTTGCACGAACAGATATACACGCGTTTCGACAGTGCGTTTGCAGTGAGAGCTTATAAGAGAATGGTATTCTACAAGTTTCGTAAGTTTGTAATTTGTTCGAAGTAGCCTACTTGGTTGATGATCGTAGTGGTGCTTCGACTAGGGCGGCTGTGTTTAGCTAGTTTGTCATAATTAAAAAAAATTATGGACGGAAGTTTTTGAAATTTATTGGGTTTAAGCATTTTAGGAAAAATACATGCTTAACTTGGTTAATCTCTGTAAAGTTTGTCTGCCTGCTTTTTTTCTTTTCTTCTCTGTACCAAAACTTGACGAGTCACGGGCGGATTTTTATGAACTTCACACGAATTTCTATAGTATATGAGTGTATGATGAAAATTGTTTGTGAGCTTCTCAACGTTTGATTTTGCTTGTTAGCAATATAACCCAAAAGTTATGAACGGATCTTGATGAAGTTGATAAAAATGTTATCGTGGTTCCCAATCAAAATTTTTCGGTGGAACTCCCGTGGCGTTTGGTCCACACATGACCGTCACAGGTCGCCTGTTTGAGCGCGGCATCCGTGAGGCTCGGGTGCTGCACGGTCGCTACGTCCGTTTTTGGGGCGACTCAGATCGCATACTCTAGCCCAGACTAAACCCAGCAAATGAACATCAAGGAATTAAAATTTGTTTCGAAACTCAGTTAAAAATTTTCGGCGGAACAAGCGCGGCGAATGGTGTGCACTTGGTCGATTTTTTGAGCGGGGCATCCGTGAGGCTGGGGTGCTGCATGGTCGCTACGCGCGTTTTTGGGGGGGTGGCACGGGCGACCTCGTTCCGAACATAAATCACCCATACAGAACGGGCTTGCCCGACCATGTTCCACGGATATTCCGCGCCGAGCAACGCAATAGGAAGCTAAACTTACCTATGGTCATCTGGGCCAGGCCAACCTGGACACTTTGATGAAACACTCTCTGAACATAGTGAAGGTTTACAGGTAAGATGTTAACCTATTAACGGCTAGCTTCCACTTGTGTCGATCTCCTTCATGGATCACAATAATAGTGGGTTGGGACATCTATTCAACTCCAACTAACCAAGTAATCTTCAAATTATAATGGAAAAGACTAAATGTGTTCAGAAATCAATGTTTTAATTGAGATTGTTGGCCATTAATCCGTCCGCCAGGAATAGTCAGGCTTTCTCGTAACTGTCCGCCAACAGATTAAATTGTGCCCCTCGTGGGCATAGGTTTTGGTTCGCCCATCCGATGTTTAGGGAACAGCGAGCCCAGTGGAACCTCCAGATTACTTTGTACATCAACTAGGCCCTATAGGTACATCCATTCTTCGAGACTGCTTGGGTTCCTTTCAGTTTCTTAGTCTTGATTGAGGTTTTCCTGTTTTAATTTCTCTCCTTTCGTCCCGACTTGCTGTCCCCATGTGTTGATGCTGTTGTGGAACACCCTCGTGTAGGAGTAGAAAGTTTATCTAGGCATACTATGTTCCTTCGTTCTTCATCGAGCAACTTGATAGTGATGAAAAACTCTGTTATGTTGCCCGGCGACCCAGGGGGCTCGTATAGGTTACCTCAGCCATTAGCTAGGCCTTCGACGTACGTCTCTTTCGTGCCCTCTTTAACTTCGTGATTTCATACTCCTACTTGCTCTGTTATTCCTCTTCTTTCCCGACTTGCTGCTCCCATACGCGTTGACTCTTGCATGGGTTCCACGTTTCTCTCGACATTCTTTGTCCCTACTTCTTTCTTTGGTTCACTGTGTACACTGTGGGTAGGGACGCTTAAACTAGGAATATAATACCGATAAATGCAGGCTTACTCATATCATACATAACTATAGCTTAGAGAGGCTAAACCTAACCTAGGCTAGATAATTAAATGCTCCTTAAAAAATGTGTAATGGGTCAGAGGGTTCGCATAATTTTTTTTTTTTTTTTTGTAGTAGCGCTCCCAGAGCAGCACCTCATGGGTTACCGTAACCTTAGGCATTTGATACTTCTGTGCTCATTTTACTTCCATTTTCATACCCCCACTGCTGCTTTCGTCGTTTAGTCTTCTATTGCCACTTGTTCCGTCATACGTCGATCCTGCAGGGAACGCCCTCATGTATAGGTGCCACTGTTCCACTTACCGATTAGCTAGGCCTTTGAGAAGTGTATTTCCTTCCCTCCATGTTCATATTTCCACTCCTGATCTTTCGTTCTGTTCTTTTTTCGACTTCTCATGCGCGTTGATCCCGTGTGGGTACAGGGAAACTCCACAGTACAGCAAGATCCTCGTGTAACTTACTTTTTTCTTCGTTTCCGCAACAACGGCGATTGAACAGAGGTTCAAACAGTTCAATACCTATATTAATTCCCCGTTAGATATTAACAGCAATGTTAAATGTATGAAATTAAGTTCTCAACATTACAACGATTGTAGCCACCAGAAAACATGTCTAAGTTTAGTTAGTTTTCAAGCTGCGTGATTCTATACCAATCTTTGCCGCTGAGTAGCTACGTAGAAGTAATAATAAAAAACCGGCTTGTTAAACAAGCTGTGTCATCCCTCAAGTGAATTCTCAACATGCTATAACATTTATTTAATCAATATTTTCTTTTCCGTTCTACGCAACTTAGAATTGTACCCTTAAAAACATTGCAGGTACAAGCTACTCTCGACGCTGCGAGTAGATTAACTTGTTGCAGGCTTAATGCTCGGGCAGTTTTTTCCCGTTAGAATCTGTACCGATGTCGCTCGTGTGCACACGCAGCAAAGACAGTAAAAATTTTCTATCCAACTTGGATGAAACCTGAAGACAAACTTGAAGTTAATTCAAGCAAAGGTAAGGGAGATAATTACCAAGCTCGTGTCTTGGGATACACAATGCAGCCGTAGGGCAAAAATGCTCATTAATCACCGATCGATCTATAATTAGAATTAACTTGAGGGATGTTAGCGAATGCCTGTATTATTGCAGAAGCGTAGCGACTCCAAAAGGAGGGAGATCAGAGAGTGTTGTAATTACAGCGCAGTTGAGATGCCACAACTTACGAAATAGTAATCATAACCCGAAATGCGGTTATGAAAGTGCCCATCTATGAAAGTAGCGTTGAAGAAACTTCAGTTGTGGTTGCAGTAAGTTAAGGGACGCATCACGCCCTCGTCCCTGTCGATCTGAGTCGAGCCCAACGATTAGGCGTGTCCGGAACTGAACGTCACTTTCTTAGTTACTTAATTTTGGTTGCAGATGATAGAAAAATGACAGCTTGAAACTCCATTTTATGAAATAATACGAAGTTCTTAGCAGTCTCTTGAGGTAATCCATTGGGTGACACGTTGCGAGTTCAATAAACTATTGGGAGCCAGAGCACCTGTCGGAAGTCTCGAACAAGACGAGCCTCGCATGCACAATTTCGCCGGCCAATTGAACACGTCCTTGCGTACGCCGGCCCTCAGGGGCATATTGTGGCGGGCCCTTTCCCTGCCACAATATGTTTGGGCATCACGCACCCAAGGGTCCCGAGTGCCTTCTNTAAAACGCGCCCTAGTTGGCGCACGAGCCTGTGGTTAAACACAGGAATAGTTCGGCGCGATATAGGCAGTGTGCCACTGAAGCGCTAGTAAAACTTCTACTACTACTACTACTACTACTTGCGTACGCCGTACGGAAGCTTAGAATGATTGAACTTATTTACTCCAAAGCTCAGAATACTAGATGCTTATTTGGAATTTTTACGTTCCTGTAACTTGCGGTGGAGGCTTAGTTATACCAGCGTCCCCGCATCCCGTGTCGCGATCGTTACCTCATTTCGGGTAGTGATGGCGATAGGACTTAAGAAGTGGGGATACCGGTGTATCACCGGTAACCCGGAAACTGACTCGTTCAGGCAAATCAATGTAAATAAGGCTGGTTCATATTTTAGTTTTTCACTCTCCGCATGAAATGCGAGGCGCTTGGACGCTCTGCTGCGTCTCTGCATGCAGAACTGGGTCTACCAAATGTTTGCGAAACTTTGAGAGATTAGTTATAGTTTCCCCACTTTTCGGATATCTCGTGCAACCTTGCAGAAATCATGGAGAATGCTATCACTACTTCAAACCTTCAGATAAACCGGAGGAACGCCATTACAACTCGCCGTTCCTGTAAACTAGGAGAATACTCCTCAGGGTGCCTAGGATGGGCCATTGGGTTAAGTTAGTGAGGCTTGTCATCCAATGTTAATGGAGAAGACGGCACCATGCAGAGGGGTCGTGTAGGTTACCTTCGTCATTAGCTCGGCCATCGGAACGTCTGTCTTTCGTGCCCACTTTGCTTTCTTCCATTTTCATACTCCTACTTGCTCGCTTGTTTGTGATCTTTCCAGTTTTGCTGTTCCCATGCGCGTTGATCCTGTGTGGGAACATCTTCGTGCATGGGTTTCCCGTTGCTATCGACATACTATATGTCCATTCCTTTTCCTCTCTTAAAAGTGCTTTTGCTTAAACTTTCCTGTATCCGGCTTAAACTTTCTTATACCACGACCAAGCAAAAGAATACTATTATTTTTTCCAACTTGGCGGTGAAACAGATCTTGGAAAGTTCAATAGAGTTTTGTGTTCATAACAATTGAACGCTCTTCAGTGCGCGCGAGGTACAGCAGCGCACAGTGAACATGCGATTTATAAACTGAGACACCTGAGGGAGTGAAAATACCTTGTAGACATAAGCGCATACGTGCTAAGGGACAGATAAAGCACGCCTCCGGAGTCATGGTGCATGTTGATATATGTACGAATACATAGTAGGGCAGCAGTTATAGAAGCATGCAGGCTGTGACTCAATACGGGGCTGAAAATCATTCATCTCTGCAGAAGTCGCCCTCAGGGGTATATTCTGGTGGGCCCTATCCCTGCCACAATATATTTGGGCATCACGCACCCAAGGTTCCCCGAGTGCCATATCCACAGAGATGTTGCAGCTTGCTGAAGTTCCTACTGACGAGGTTAGTTTTGTAAAGTTAGATAGGTTCTCTACTTTCATTTTTCTGTTCCTTGAGGTGGGCTGTCGATTGAGATTGCCGACCTGGTACTCGGGACATCTCTAGTCTCTCTCGTGTGGAAGGACACAAACGGGGCCGACCACTCGAGTGTCTCCTACTATACCTTACGCCTCGTTTCCCTACCCGTAGTAGTGCACGTGGCCACCACGCCTACCAAATATGCGGTATTTGAATACTGCACAAGTAGTTTCTCTGTTGAAACCCCCGAGTGGCGGCTACGGAGGTTAAACTAAATATATGATAATCTAATACTAAGAATAACCTTCGTGTGTTTATATATTTATATGTTTGGTGTCACGCTCTTAACGAAATAGATAGGCGGAAATTAGCCCAGGTTGGAGGCTCTGGTGCTCCTCTC
>LQNS02278091.1:54935871-54951090 GCA_001587735.2 Parhyale hawaiensis | reverse complement strand
AGTATTATTCTTAAGTTAGCTTTAATCATGAAAACCTCAGGCGCTGTGTCCTAATCTTGTCGGCCACAGTACCTTATGAGAAAAATAAATGATTTTTATTTATTTTTTTTTATTTATTTAAATTGTAGTTCTCTATTTTGCATTGGTTTCAAATGCAATTGTCAATATTTAGTTCAGTTGCACTTTGCATTTTCAATTTTGAATGTGTATCATGTTTCGGAAAAGGAAGAAATTCGTAATTTTTTTTACCTTAAACTTACAGCCAGTCTTCGTTACAGCCAATGTTTTTTGGCACATTCTAAAATAGTAAAAAAAGCTTTCTCACTGGGCACATAGTTCTTGAAATAGTGTTTCAAATTCTCCTTTCTCGTCTCTACCAGCATAGGCGTTGTTAACATGTTCTACTTTAAAGCTGCTTAACATCACAAGCTTTGCTACCGGACTTTCAAGAAAATAATATTCATCAATTTCGCTCATGTTTACTGGGCGGAGGCAGGGTTGAAATGAGTTAATGACAATCAGCATGAGAAAGGGCTATGATTACTAAGCCTGCGAATTCTGACTGAAAACTCATTATGACGAGTTCTGACGAAATCAAATTCTAACGATCACTTGAGACTGCATACAGTGGCAGAGCGACGTCGTCAGAACACGTAAAAATTCATCACTACTTAGTTAAGGGACTTTTAAGAATACAATATTCATAAACTTCGTCCATCTCTACTGGGTGGCAGAAACGTAATAATTGTCAAAATCCGTGTTTGGTGTGACTACCTTGTTATACTTGGTTTATTACGAGCATTTCTGATGTATTTGTCAGAACAAAGGTTTGTTAGAATCCGCATTCATAGGAGTTGTAGCCTCGGTGAGCTGATTTCTATTTTTATGTAATACATTATCTAAGCTAGCTAGCCTTGCTAGTTCACCGGTGTCTGTGAGCTGGGTATACAGTGGCGGCTCCAGCAGTGGCGCAGCCCCACCTGCATTTTGGAATGGAAGAATGCAAATATAAAAAATATATCCCAAGTAAAACTTCTCCCATTCAAAACTCTAATTCTGCTTTAAAAAGCCGCTTTTCCGCTTGATGGTTTAACAAAAAAATGACGACGGGCTCCCCCTAGCACAGGACACGAGCCGCCCCTGTAGGCATTCAGTATTTTGGTTGCGTTCCAGAGTGAAGATGGCGCGATATCAGCGGTTACGAGAGGGAGCTTCTTCCTCCTACCAGTTCAGTGATGTCGAGCTGTTCCTCAGCGGCGCCCCCGCTGCATTTTTCGGCCCGCCGGTTCAACCGAGATGGAGGAGGCCCAAACCAATCACCCTAAAACCGCTGCCAAGGGAGCTAGTGGTGGGATTTTCTGCCCAAGACGAGGAGTCGTGGGGTCGCCCTGGTCTCCTGCAGCTGATGGCGGCCAGGAAAGTGTGGCAGCTGATATTCTTCCGGATTGTCCCTGAGGACCTCAGAGTCACCCGGAGGATACCTACGGAACAGCAGGCATGTATAGCAGTAGCACATTTCAGGGTGGATAGGAGCCAGAGGATTGTTATATATTTAGTTAGGTTCACCCATTCCGTGCTAATTGAGGGTAGCAGCTTCATTGGCTGATGTCATAGGTTACTGAAGGGTGGTGAAGGTCTTAGGGACTTTTTTGTGCTCGCAGTTTCTTCCTTTTCTCTTACCCGAACTGCTGTTCTCGTCCACGTATAGACACCGCCGAGCATGGGTTCCAAGTTTACTGCCATACCTGCCCTCAGGAGTTATATTATGGCGGGCCCAATCCCTGTCACAATATATTTGGGCATCACGCACCCCAGGTTCCCGAGTGCCTTATCCGCAGGAGATGTTACAGCTTGCCGCAGTTCTTGCTGACGAGGTTAGTTTTGTAAAATTAGGTAGGTTCTCTACCTTCCTCTTTGTTCCGTGAGGTGGGCTGTCGATCGAAATAGCCGAGCTGGTATGCGAGATATCTCTAGTCTCTCTCGTGTGAAAGGCCACAAAGTGAGCCGACCACTCGAGTGTCTTTTGCTATTCTTTGCGCCTTTATCCCGCCTGTATATAGTAGCGCAATGAGCTAAATTTAATTCTTCCGGCGGGAATGCCGAAATAAAATTTTCCTACAGATGACATAATATTAAAAAAAAAGAATTCATTGTTGAATCGCCTGACCTGTGGCTACGGTGGTGAAACTGAAATCTAACAAACTTACTGCCATACCTACAGTACATGTCCACTCCTTTTCGTTAATGAAGTCTCGTAGTTTTGTCTCTAGTCATTAGGAAGATATTCCCTCATTCGACACTATCCGATGCTGAAATCATCATAGCAACTTGACAATTAGATTAGATAGGCGGCAGTAGACGAACCAATAGGCCCATTCCCAAAGAGACACCGGAACATACGTCCCGGCACTGTATGAGCTATTGCCATTGTTAGTAGGATATAGAGGACAGGAGAAAAGAGAGAGAAAAAAAGGAGAGGGTGAAGAGTCCCTGCCCAAGAAACGATCTTGAATGCACGCAAGCACGTTCAAGAGCCGCTGACATGCGGAGCTTAGAGACATCAAACTGTGTAGTTGGAGCGGGAGAGAGAATGAGAAGGATTAAGGTTGCATCGGAAGCTTTGGCCGTTAAGTGCTTGCAACTCCCGGAGGAGGAATTCTTAGTTGCGGAGGATGTCTCTTCCAATATACGTCAAGACTATTTTTAAACGCGTTGACTGCCTCCGCACTAACAACATCGGAGGGGAGTCTATTCCAAATGCTGACTATGAAATACGGATAGAACTGCTGACTTAAGGTCGTTCTTCGAGCTTTATGTTGAGTTTTTGACCGTTGTTTCGCAAGCGATCATTGAAGTCTCTTTCAAAGAGGCATGTTGTAGGTACATCGTTGAAGCCGTTCAAATTGTTAAAGATTTTCCCATAGGATGATAGATAAGCTGCGGATAGTTGTAGATTTTATCTTAGTTTTCCCAAATAGATTTTTTTATTTCAGAACTCAATGGAGATTTTACCGTTCATGAAGAGAAATTTTCGATGTTCCGATATCGATTGCATCCTCGCCTTGGCTAATGAATACGAAAACTTCTCCCGCTATCGATTTGCGGTCCTCAGGTGAGTTCCTTAATCCCTCTAAGGATATGTGACTGCATGTAGTTACTTCCACAATGCTAATCCTACACACAGAAAAATGGTTGTTTGCCATTAAGCAAAATTAGTTGACTGTAAACTATCTTATTTGAATTTGCGTCAATGCACGTTGTCGTTTGTGATGAATAACAGATGAACAAGAGCATTGTGATGAACAAGTGTCTTTTACGATTAATTACTATTGCTTTGTAGCTAAAATATTACTTCGTTGGTGATAAGAAACCAGAGGTTTTTTTATCGTAAAGAACATACAGTACTTTTCTGCGGGTAAGAGTGCGGATTTCAACCACCTATTCAAGGGTTAACTGAAAGCAAACCGAGGTATCCTGCGCCGGGCCGCATTAAGCAATCCAATGCTCAACTTTAAGCTTGCTTAAACGTTCAACTGCTGTATCGTCCCAATACGCAGAGAATATCGGCAGCAAAGATATCCATGGAAGTAATTGAGCGAAACGACATGGAAGCTGAGCATTCGCTTATAAGCTGAGAATGTAAAGGTAAATGCTTGAGTGAACTTGCCCGCACCCTAACTGGGAAAAATCCACACGCACTAGTTTGTGCTGCAGATAAAGGCCAACTAGCCCCAGAGGAGTATACGGTCGCAGCCAACCAAAGATCGTCCAGAGCCATGGCGCCGGCGACGGAAGGCACTAAGTTACAGATCTGCGCTCCCGACCTTTTCCAATTCTGGCGAAGGTCAGAAAGCCCACAGCACTACGCAGGCCGAATGCTGACTGATAACGTCAAGCGTCACGAAAAATTTTCCTACTTGGCTGGCAGTTTTGAGTGTCAGTGTCGGAAACTTCAAACTGTTGCTAGTGCAATTGAATTGTGTGGCCGAGTAGTCGCAACCTCGAGGATAGTCTGCTCTACCAGTGCCCTCCCCCCAACACAAAATAGCTTTAGCAGACCACAACCGCGCTTCCTTACTTAGTAACCTCATTCTCGGGTCACGGCCGTTGGTTGTGCCAGTGACGGAAATTCCGGCCCAAACCATGACCGAGGGTTCTGCTGATGTTGACTGTAATGTACGATTTTCAGAGAAATGTTGACACAAAACTCAGTCATTGTGACTGTTGCGCGCCAGCTTGTTAAATCGTGAACTTTTCATCAAACAAACAAACAAACAAACAAACAAACATCATTTATTATCTCGTATACAGGGTACAATGCATACACCTATCGAGGTTTTCTTTTTGCCTTAATTCTAGAATTTTGAAGATCCAGTAGTGTGAAAAGCAGGAGAAGCAGTCTGTGCTGAGAGTCAATTTAGGATCCCTCATCGTGCATCGCCTGGCCTNCGCCTGGCCTCTCGGTGCTGGAGTGCTCCACGCAGTGTAAATCCGTAGCGTGCCGTCCGGGGAATCGAACCCGGGCCTCCGTTGATGCGAAGCCGAACCGTTGTCACTTCACCACCGAGAGGTGGTGAAAAGAAGCCGCTCCCACTTGTCAGCTGTAGTCCTTCTCAGCAACGCCTGGCATCTTTCCTTCCTTGGGATTTTGTTCGAGGCTGTAAGCTTTTGCTCTTTCCGGAGCTTGCAAGGCTTGAGTAGCAAGTCCTCCTTAGCCATCCCACGAACTGATTCGCGGTTAACTCTAATGTCACGAGCGATTTTTCTCATGAAACCCCCGAATTTTGCACTGCACCCTCTTTATTGATGAGGTATCGCATGCGAGATGTTCTAACACAGTTATCTGCCTCGTCCAGGAGGGGTCACCTTCATGTCCATTGGCTAAGCTCTCGAAACTTTTGATCGTCGTGGAGACTGTCTGCCTTGCAATTTTCAACGATCTAGCTATGTTGCACGTCTCTCCCCTGCTTTATGAAGCGATAAATTAGCTTTCATCGGATTTGACATGATGATACTCTTATCTGAAACCAAGGAGAAGGTTTGAAATGAGATACAGGGACACCGACTTGAATCACCTGCGTTAAACTGCTTGAAAAAAAAAATGTAGACTTTTGTCCCCGTTATTTCTTGTCACCCTGTATGAATAAGACTTTTAATATGTTGCAGTTTAATTTTTTCGTTCATTTTGTTAGTTTACTGAAAATGGGCTGTTGGTCTGAAACGTTCATTATTATTCCATCTATCTATCTATCTATCTATATTATACCAAAAGTCTGTGAACCGGTCTTGTTTATTTACTTGTGTCTTGCTTGTGTCTTGTGATCTTGTTTGACACATCTTCTTCACTTTTAGACAGGGAAGAAATTCGATGGATCTACTCACTACTCGACCCTATCCATTCTATGGGGCATGGATTAGCTCTTTAATTCGATTGTATCTGTGATACGCACGTAGAACCTGCCCCTTGGTTGCAAGAACGGGCACGATAATTTAAAAGTTGCTCTGGAAANTGGAAAATACAACTGGAATACGTAACATATAAATTGAATTTGCTTTCGTTAGACAAGCATAGAATCTGTTGACAGTGAGCCGTATGGGCAGCTCCTTGACGGGCAAGAGAGGACGGACGAATAGCGTGTGGTTTATGACAAGCTAAATAAATAAGCACAGACGATCGTGACTATTATGATATTCAGAAGTATAAGTCTCCGTTTCCACAACAAAGGCGATGTCACAGAGGAAGAATGAAGGGACACGTAGTGTGATAATAGACACGTGGAACCCAATCACAAGGGTGTTCCCCACACAGGATGAACGCGCATGGGAACAGCAAGTCGGGAAAGAAAAAGGAGAAGAACAGATGGAAGAAAGATCAGTATGAGTTACAGGTGAGAAAGAAGCAAAATGGACACGAAAGACAGACAAGACGATCGTGACAATGACCAAACGGGTCACGGGTCGTCTAGTAATTTCATAAATCTTAATAAAAGACCCTACGTTCATAGCGATTTTCACATTGATTTCTATTCTAAGAATTAAAGGCATTAATGCTCAAGTAATTTCAATTAGAAACCTATTCCATCTCCTTGGGTCCAATCCTGACGCGACGCCGTGATAGGAACAGGTGCCTTGGCTTGTGCCGTTGATTTAAACCTCAGGCGTCGATTCTTAATGGTCTATTAGCTGCGAGGCTTTCAGGAGCTCAATCTTTGTCAACTGAAATTTTCAATTAGCTCAACGTAATGGGGCTACTTGAACACCTGCTCACGATTCAGACTGACGAACTCAAAGGGCGCCCACACACCAAAAGGAGTTCAACGAGAAGCTGGCAGTTTTTGAGAGAACGAAATGCTTTGGAGCGCGCACACCAAACAGCGGCAGTTGAGCAGGCCACTGCCGCTGTTCGGTGTGCGCGCTCCAATGCAGTCCGTGCTTCTCAAAAACTGCCAGCCTGCCAGCTTCTCGTTGAATTGCTTTTAGTGTCCCTGCGCCCAAAGTTCCTATTTGCAGTTTCGGACAAGTCAAGTGAGCATGTTTGCCAGCGAGTTGGGAGGACCCAATTGAACGCACCTTTGGCTTTCCGAGATGTTCTCGCACGGCGCCCTCGCAGCTTGAATCCCCCTTGATATCGGGTGCAGGGGTATATTAATTCATGTTCCTACGAGTAGCAGCCCAAACCCTAACGAGGACGGATCTAGAGGGAGTAGAGTATTAGTGGCAAATGCCCCTCCAATACATTTAGATCGTCATTCACTACAAGTTTGCTCCAGTAATTCCCATAGCCTTATTCACTGCTGGAGAAAGGTATCATTTGCACCAAATAACCTCTCCTCTAGATCCGCCATTGGCCCTAAAGGACACAAAAATGTCTGTTTCTCGTTGGAATAGTTATTTGAACCGTTCTCTTGGCAAGACACCAGTTGTATGGAGTAAAAAATGACCAAAATAATTTCAAAATCAGGATACAGGACGCCATGGACTGGTTTTTCAACGTATTCAAGTACTGGACTCACGAAAGCTCCACATTCTACCTACGGGGGCAGTGCGATCTAAGGCGACGGTTCTTGAGTCAGGGCAACACCCGCCGCGATGTGCTGCGGAGAGAACTGACGTCCGCCCTGGCGAGCAGCGGGGAGCTGCAGTTCAGTGAATATTTCAAGTCTGTCGCCTTGGTCCTGTTTGGAGGCGAGCACTGCGCGGTACGCTTCGACAAGAGTGTTGAGGTGAGTTTGGATTTCAAGTAGTGGCGACTCTTGGTTCCTTAACCCCTTCTCTGACGTGGTGATCTGTGTGTATATATATTTCGAATAGTTGTCTGGCTACGAGAAAGGTAGATTGATGCTAAGAACAAGGGATAAGTGGATGTGCTGCGCTCCCTCTCTCATATGTTATTAGAAGTTTTCATGAACCACGAGATATGGCTTCTGACACGGCAGTACGCCATTGTATAGTCAACAAAGACTTGCAGATACCCTTGCATGAAATTCGGCAGCATCCCACTTTGCTAACCACGAGCCGCCGTTGATGCTGAGCGTTTTACCCAGATGAATTTTTGTCTAAAACGAGTCTACTTACTGTGCAACGTCTCTTGTTGCTGCGCACGCCCCGCTCCGACCCGTTCGTGTGTGCTGCTGCACACCCTCGTCCCATAATGCCGTGCGTTTAAATGTAGCGCTAAATCATAAAATTTTTAGTAGTGGTTCGTTGTATGGAGTCAGAACTTTTGCAATAAGCGAGAGATTTATAAAATTTTGCAATTGCCTAACTTAGGCTTAGTAGTATATTTATTGGTTTCCAGAGGGAGCTTCTCTGTACTGTGGCAATACAACTCTTCGTGTGGGAAGGCAGATGGGTGGAGAAGGCAGTGTAGGGACAAGGGGCTCAAAATAATAGTAGCTATAGTTATTATAACTCCATCGACTGGGGCTACGATTTACTTGTGCTGAGCCTCATCTGTTTGGTTAGTTCGGAACCACAGATAAGGTGTGTTGGTATCACCTTGCTAGGAAGTTTCTCGCATGATTCGTGAATAGATCTTCAGACTTTGAATTTTGAATCTTACTCTCTAAAACATTCATTCGTCTGAAGCGTAATCGGACTGCAAGCGCCTGTAACATGGTCCAAAAAGGCGGAACTAACACTCCTCTCTGAAGCCCAGTGAGCATAGCTGGTTTCCTGCGCCAGTCAACGAACGACGCCTCGTGCAATTCCCTCTTAGAAGAGGTAGGAAGCGCTACGGACCTTACCACTCCTCAAGAGGCGTAGAGAATTGGGCCACGGACCATAAACTTAGGTTGGTTAGATACGCCCATCATTAAGTTTACCAAACCTTCAGATAGTTGGACTATGTGTTCATTTATGTTGTGCCAGGAGGATTAGTATCCCAGGGCCTCTGCATAGGTTACCTTAGCAATAGATAAGAGTTTGAAATTCTTTGTGATCACTTTGTTTTCTTGCGTTTTCATGTTCCTACTGATAGTTTGACTTCTTTTTTCTTGACTTGGTATTCCCAAGCGCTTCAATCTTGCGTAGGGAACACTTTCGTGCTTGTATTCCAAGTTTCTATCAACATATGTACGGTTTGTCTCTTCTTTCTCGCCCTGTGAGATCGCGTTTGTTGCGTAAATGGAACCAGTAAGGCGGACCGTACATTGAAGCAACTGGTTGCACCAACACAACTGGTTGCATGCAATTAGTAGCATAAGCCGTGAAACTTGAGTTGCATGCAACCACCATTCAATATTAATACATAAAAACGCGCACACTGAATTTCAGAAATTCCAATTGTAAGCAACTCTAGTTTCATGCAACTCAGTGAGCGCGTTTCTATGCATTTTGATTTAATGATTGCATGCAACTTGAGTCTCACGTTGCATGCAACCAGTTGCGCTGGTGTGCGACCCGCCTTACACCGCAATGTAATAAGCCGTGGGTTGGGAGCATGAACTAAGTACAGTAATATAATATATTCTATTGCAGCTTGGTGCAATAAGTGTCGTTCCTTTCATTCTAATGATCCTGCCTGACTTTGGGGCTTCAACCATCACCGAAATCCGGATGGGAAACTTTCTGCTGAGCGACATCGAGGCCCTCGATACTCTTCTTAGTCGATGCATTCGTTTGCGCTCCCTTGAATGCTGCACAGAGAGCTATGCTCACCTACTGACTGTCGCCAGTTACGGAAGGCGTCTAGAGCACTTAACTCTCATTGGAAAACCGATAGCCATGAATGGGTCGTGCTTCATGAAGGCGTTTTTCCAATTGAACGAGGACGACGTTCTTGTTGTTGAACCTGAGAAGAATAGCCTGTTAAAACTGAAAAGCATTCATCTCGTGAAAGCGATAAAATATGCCCAGAACTACTTCCTCATATGCGCGGCAAAACTCTGTCCCCACCTCTCGATGGTGGTGTCTGACTACAAGCCTCTGAAAATCGGCAAATTCTGGCGCCACGACGACTACGCCATCAAGAGTCTGTACTTGAATGCTAAAGCACTAGACTTTTTTGTGAGAGGAAATCATATAGCAGATTTAAAGCAATTGCAGAGCGTCACATTGAAGCGAGTGGACTACTCTGCCCTGGCCACCCGCCTTCTGCTTCAGGAAAAGCGTATAAAGAACCTGTCTTTAAGTATAAACAGTGTGAAGAGCGAAAGAGGACAATGGGGGGATGAAATTAGGATGCTCTTACTCAGAAGATCAGAGACTATTTCTTCTTTGCACCTAAAAGCACGCGGTTCAGCTCACGAAGACGCTGTGCTGGACATCTTGCGGGATTTCCGTGATCTCCGGTACCTCGGCGTAGAAATTAATGGAAAAATAAAGATCGCGTGTCAGCAAGGGAATCAAAGAAGGCCTTTGCAGAATAGGACTCTATCTTACTTCGGCTTACGGAGCTCAAAAGCGCGACATTATCAGGAACAAGCCATGTTGTTGAAGAGTGTGTTGAGAACTTGTCCAAAGCTGGGTGAACTGGAAATTCAGACTTCGTCGAAGACCTTTCCCATGCTGATGTCCTTGCTCGAGAGGCCAGGACGACTCCCACCGTTGCACACTTTAATCATAGGAGCCCAAGGGAATGAAAAGGAGTCGGTGGTGGAGGCGGTCACGTCACTGGTGTCTAGGATTCACACCATCCGCTGCATCAAAGTCATTGACGACAAAGAACTAGAAATAAAGCTTCGGATTTCGTTGCACTACACGAACGTCATCATAGAGGAGATCTTGAATGTACAAAACCATGACTTCGTCCAGTTTTGAATTGGCGTTCGAAGACCAAATTAAATTGGTCTTTTCAGCTTATAGATATCGGTAGCATTCGTACGACCAAGATATTCTATTAGATAGGCCGCTGCCGGCTGTTGACGGTATTCGTCGATGAGAATGCTTTGAAGAGAAAATTCACATACACTGGGCACTACAACCATAGAATTGTTTATATAGAAGTATCTACTAGTAAGTAAAACAATATTCGCTAGTGCATTCTATGCGTATAAGAAAAGGTGCAGTAAATGTGTGTAATATGCACTTCCATTTCGATGACGTAATGTTGGAGTATACATGACAGATAAAGCAATTACTGCACCTACTGTAGTAGCTTACACATTCCCTGTCTGCTCGCAAGTTGATCTTTCCTAACTTCAGTGTTTCCCGCTCGGCGTAACCCACTTCAAACCCAAACAAAATTTCCATTGTGATGTTTTTTGTTATCGGGAAAACTGATTTAAGCATAAGGAATTTAGAAGAACTTGCCGTAGAAATACTGGAATCTAACGTAGTAGATATTAATGTTTTCACCTACTGATGTTAACGAGTCGGTGTTTGTAAGAAAAATTACTCCCTTGACTTGGGTGCTTTGAAGTTAGAACGGTAAATCGAAAAAACTGAGGTGAAACTTAGTGAAGCGTGCTGCCCTAAGACTTATTTGGGGGTATTGGGCGTATTTGACTCGGCAGGGCCGGTCTCTTAGACGGCCTAGCCCAGAAGAGATTCAGGTGTGTGACACTGGGCCTGTAATTTGTGTTAGCATCTATTCTAGTTGAACCTAATCAGTACTAACCCCCTTACTCTTGGCTTGCGTATTTTCAACTAACCTTATTCTTAACTAATCTAAAGTAACTTATTTTCTTCTGCTTATTACCTAACCTTTCATTCTAACTCAAAGTTCTCAACTGATAACCTAATCTTTTCAATTGATGCTATCATGCCCTCTCATTCTAAAGTAACATTTTCAACTGATTCTTAAAAATATTTATTACGTATGCCGAATAGGTACTACCCCGGAATCTGGCAACTGCTTCAGACGAACGGAAAAGACATTTCGCGGCTTTCTGTCGTTGTTTGTTGATTTGTTAGAAGTTATTTGAAAAACTGATAATAAAGCTAATTAACTGCAACTGGCTATGATTTTCATTGTGTTAATTACCTACGCTCTAGTTAGTTGGAACGTACTAGCGACTGCTGGAAACTGTAATGAGCAGCATTTCAAAGGCGAGTGCTGCACACCTAAGTTTTAGTATTGATTTTTAAATACATACGTGCACTGCGTACAGGCGGTCGTGCCAATTGTTGATAGTAGCAAATGAATGACCATTATACTTATTTACCAGACCCTCTCTCTGTTCCCAAATAGTTGTTCCACAGCCAATAATATCATTCTACAGTATCAGTTCGATCTCTGCCAAATTATTTGTTGTTTACTACATCAACAGGTTCGTGCGTATCGTTACGTAATTCAGCCGTGGTCAATGCTAGCCAGTTGATGTGAACAGTAAATGATTTAGCCGAAATCGAACGGCTAACGCAGAATGAAATTAATGGCTGTAAAACAATATTATATTATATAATCGGGTTTCCCCACCGTACCACAAACGAAAACTCCATAACAAAAATCCAATTTTGTATAGATCAGAAGTAGAGTAACTCAGGTGAGCACTATTGGTTCACTTTTTGGTCAGGTGCACCATTTTAACCCTACATGGCTCACCCTTGCGACACAGGGCAAGAGACGAAATACGGTACGATAAAAAGACAGAAGAAAGAAACGACCGTGTGGAGGGTTCTTCTGTGGCCCCCGCACACAAGAGCAGATAGGATTACCATGTGATTTCCACTGTTCAGCGGTCCACCTCGCGGAAGAGAAATGAAAGTAAGAAAAAGAAGAATTAACCTCGCGAGCAGAAAGTGCGGCCACCTAGAACATCTCTTGCTGCAGGCACTCTGGTTTGCCCCAGGGTGAGTGATGCCCATATTCTAACAGGGAAGGGGTGCGCCAGAATACACCATTGAGGGCTATGGCACAACCACAAACTGGGGCTTGTGGATCCCAGCCCACCTTGCAAGTTGAAGTAATTCTTTTCTCCAACAATTATATTGGGAAGGAAGTTGAACTTTTAATTTTAGATTTAGTTCAGGACGAAGATGCTCGACAGAAAAAAGCACATTCTGTGAAAACTTGTAAACTCATCTCTATCTGTGAACAGGTCAAACTTGTTAACTACTTGTCTACAGAATGAAATTGAAACTGCTATTCAACAAATAACATTTATATTTATATGTGTTATTACTCGGGCATCAATAAAACTTTGATGAATAGACTGAATAGTCTACTCTTAGCATACGCATACTTCAGAGTAAAGCTATTGAACCATGCAGATTCTTAAGCGTAATATCAGTCGTTCAAGGCATTGAAAAGGAAGCTATTCTTTCTCAATTTCTTTTGCCAAGGACAAAGTCGCAGACAAGAGCGGAACAGACGTTGGTAAATAAGCGTAGACAAAATTCAACTAAACCATCACCGTACGGACACATGGTTTTTCATCCTTGGAATTGCGACATCAAAATTATGGCTGGTTATATGACAAGCTCCCGGCTCGTAACATTACATTCTTCGCTTGGCTTAAGCCTCCTACTCCCATTGTGTCCGGCGTTCCATTGCGTAGACGTAACGCTTAGCATGTAGAAAAAAGTACAACTCTGAAACTCTAGTGTAGCCACACGGTGAACGTGCGCGGCAACTGCAAGCGGACAAAGAGAAAAATAAAAAAAAATCACCAGTAGTAGGATTTTAATAATAGTCGAGGGCAAGAACGACGTCCCGAAAGCCAACATAAGGCTAAGCATAACGAACGGATCCTCTTGGCGACGCGGTTCCCGTTCACAAAGTAGTTTGTTTACCTAATGTAATCTCCCTGGTCTCTTAGCCCGCCTATGCGTGCTATGGTAAGGCCGTGCTTTCATCAATGTTCATGCTCTTACTAATACTTCCTTCTGTTCTTCTCTCCCGACATGCGGTTTCCGACCCAACGTGTTCATCCAGTGTGGGAAATGCCTCTTGCATGGACTTCACGATTCTCTCAACATGCATGTCTCGTGTTCCTTCCACTGCGAGATCGTCTCAGTGCGGAAAGTGAAGCTTAAACTACTCCGCATAAATAGCTAGAATGCATTCTTTGAGATACGCTGGGCTTCTTAGAGCGAGAGCGAGCGCGAGCTGAACGTCGAATCGTAAGCTCTGCGTACGATTGTAGAGTGCGGTGCCAGTAAGAAGGTTTATACAAGCAGGCAGCTACGGAGATGGGGAACTGAAATTTCCGGCAAGGCTGACTCTCCGACTGGCTGCACGAATAGCTGGGAGCCCATGATTGATGGGTATAGAGTAGTAATCCAAGAGCAAAAAGCAAAAATCTAGAGCCATTACGGCTCAGCGGAGCAGCTTCTTCTTTCCATTAAACCTCACTGGGTCCATGCATAACTTGAGCCCAATAGCATGCGGACACTAAACAAAAATAACCAATTAAACAGACTTGGAGGGACTAGGAGCAGGAAAAGAAGAGTCACTACGAAGTTCGTAGTAGCGCCCTTATGAAGTGTAGTGCGTAGTAGCAGTATCGCACTAATTTTTTTTTAGTGCGTAGTGCCTGAAGTGCCCATTTAACATACGGGCTCCTATCTCTGTAATAGCTACTACAATTATTTCAAGATTTTTAATTAAAGTTCACTATCTATCCCAAGACATTGCCAGCCTCCTAGAATATTAGTTTTTACAGTGTCAAAGCCCGAGATGCTCTTTTTTTTTTTTTGACTGGCAATATAAATTTCCATTTATATTTTATCTGATAGGTGGCTTGTGGTATGTACTTGCTCAATTCAATCCTAACTAAACTTTGTTACTCCAACCAACACTTTATCCCATAGGAAAATATCAAGACAAAGGACCCTGGTAGCAAAAAAGAAACCGCCTGCTGAACCCTTCAATGGAATTACCAATTAAAGAAAACTTTTCGTAGAATTAGCATAGCTTGGATTATTTCCTTAAAGCAACTGTGTGCCATTAAGGATTAAAAGAAGGCTAAATTACGGTGACTGCATAATTACCATGCTAGTTATATATTTAATTTTCAGCACATGTCAAGGTTCCGGCGGTCGATCAGATGCTGCAAATAAGCTACCACGACGAAACTCTCACAGTAAGAACTGCACGATACCCGCCCCAAGTGTCACGGTTTTACATATGTACACAATACACAACAGAAATGGGCCGAGTACACAACACTAGGCAGGTGCGGAAGGATATCAAGACGGGCCGGCGCCCAACTGCAGCCACGCCGTCCTGGCTGCCGCTGCAGCTCGTCGCACCACGCGCTTGTGGTCCGACACGGCGGGCTTCAATTCGCGGACCACCTGGAATCAAAGACAATGAATCGTCAAGTTATTATATTAGTGGTTATTCTAACTATAAGTAAAACGCATAAAACAAAGCATAAATGTACTTTTTTTTATGCTTTGCTGTAGTAAAATGGCTTTTTTTCTGGCACTGAGTTTTATTAAAAGACTGCGCAGCTGAGCAGAATTTTGTATCGTTAATTCTTATTAGTGTTGTAAGTGCATCGCGTGCCCTGTTTCAGATACTAGTGCTGGCAACAGCAACCCTAAATCTTCTGCGCCTGTTAATGCTGTGAAATATCCCAATGTTTCGCCTGGTGTCCTACAAAAAATTGTAGGTGCACTAAAACAATTGAAGACTGGTTACGCGTCAAGCCGGTCTGCTAATCAAAGGTCAGTTAAATTCTTCATCTTCAAACTAACTGAGAAGTGAGAAGTAGTAGTAGTAGTAGTAGTAGTAGAAGTTTTACTAGCGCTTCAGTGGCACACTGCCTATATCGCGCCGAACTATTCCTGTGTTTAACCACAGGCTCGTGCGCCAACTAGGGCGCGTTT
>LQNS02278091.1:54865774-54877000 GCA_001587735.2 Parhyale hawaiensis | reverse complement strand
TTATTGTATGATAGGTAGCTACTGCACTCCGGAATCACTCTTAAACATTGTTTTTTTGGGGCATACATATGTCGGCTTCCGGACGAATCTCTATACAACGGAATGCTCCGGTGTATGGCGAGAAACGTCCGTTATATAGGGATCTCTCTCTAAACCGGAAATCTCCTTATAACGGACGAAAAATTTCTGAGGCGTCCCCCGAGGTGTCCGGTATAGAGAGAGTTTACTGTATATAGCCTACTAAAAATTCAGAATTGAATGATATTTGTTTATAAGTGGAATTCCGGAGTCGGGCTAAAAATTCCGACTCCGACTCCTACTCCTAGAGCAAGTGAGAATCCGACTCCGACTCAAATCCTCCGACTCTGGCTCCGACTCCGCAACCCTGCATTAGAGATGGATTTCGCAATTTAAGACGATTTTTCTGGTCAAGTTAGTTAAAATGCTCTTGGGCCATTCAACCATAGATTAGTCGATGATGATGATGTCACTTTTTGGTGCTGATTTCTCGTGAGTCCTCCCATTACGCTCTTTGCTTCCTGGATACAAGGTTCCATCAATCCTCAAGTTAAGATGATAGGTTTGAAATTTCGTCATGCCGTGACAATACTACGATATCATGTTCCTTGCAAATGGCATGCCCTGGCGATATTCGGATACTTTGTTCCTTGCGCATCGGCACTGAAGAAACATAATATATAAGGCGAAAGTTATTAAAGTTTCGTATCACATTTTATTGGGTATAAATGAAATATCGACTTGACTATTATTTACAAATGTCGGAATTTTATTCGGTGCGATGTAGTTTTTTTCAGTTAATCTTATAATTTATACTGGAAAATGTGATAAATACTTTAGTAGCATGTTATAAACAGCTAACAATTCTAACATAATGTTAGTGACAGTAATTTACATGTGTCGTACACAAACCTTTGTATTTAGCGAATACAGCTAATAAATTTACTCATCGACAAGTCAATATTTCATTTATACCCAATAAAATGTGATACGAAACTTTAATAACTTACGCCTTATAAATTATGTTTCCTCAGTGCCGATGCAAGGAACAATGTATCCGAACATCGCCAGGGCATGCCAATTGCGAAGAACATGATATTGTAGTAGGGCCTGTTGTCACGGGCTCACGGCATGACAAAACACAGACCTTGAATTGACAATCCAAGGACAGAGGGTGATGATAGCTGGTTTAGGAGTGAAGCTGATATTAAAACGTTTATACTTTTGAGTTTTGAAATTTCAAACAGATCCTAAGTTACATCTCGTTGATTCAAAATGGTAAATCTGTCTTTCACCCTGCCGCCGCAACAATTGTGATGCAGATATCATGGCTGGTAGCCTGGTGGTTGTGTAGTGTAGTAGGACGTCAACTGAAGTTCTTAAGGTGACGATAAATGGTACCCTTACCCTACGTTATGATGTTTCTACTTTCCAACAGCTGAGTCTGACCAGCTGATACTCACCATCAGCTATCTGCTGAGATATATCCGCGGAAAAATTCGATGAAATAAAATTATCTACCAGATCTTTCATTGCTTATTATTAGTAACAAAGTTAAATTATAACTAAAGTCTTTAACAAATTCAGTCCACTTCTGACGCTGCCGTCACATGCGGCGCCTCCTTCGGTAATTGCTAGAAAACGGACATGACTGTCCTTTTCAACGGAAAATATTGTTGAGAATAATATCCGGAAAAAATTATCTGTACTAACTATGAGGATCGTCAATATATATTGAAAGATGGCTTATCAAATCTACAGATTCTACGTTGGCCAAATAAACTTGTATTAAAATATAGCAGCTTAGCTTAGAGTTAACTAATATAAAAATAATAACAAAC
Source organism: Parhyale hawaiensis (assembly GCA_001587735.2). Lineage (NCBI taxonomy): Eukaryota > Metazoa > Arthropoda > Malacostraca > Amphipoda > Hyalidae > Parhyale > Parhyale hawaiensis. The sequence goes on along the minus strand of LQNS02278091.1, from coordinate 54,875,141 downwards.
GTGTAAGTTCGATTGTACAATGTGTAAACCATTCTTTCTTGAACTAATCTGCCTTCCTCAAAGGAATGGCCTTATTTGCAATGTTACACAGAGGCAACACTATGAGAGAACGTGTAATTAGCAGCGGCACCGTCTCTTTAAGCATAATCAGCTTGTAATTTACACCTGGTAGTCGCTCCAAAGTAGCAAGTCAAACGCTCAGAGCTGACGTTCTCACGACGTTGAAAGTATTAGCATGATAACAGGGAGTTATCTCAACTTAACCACGGTCAACTACAGTTTTAATGAGATTATTCACATACAGTGAATCGTGCAGTCACTGGATATGTTACACACAGAGATTTTCATTTGCATTTCCCACAGGCGGTGCTCATAGCCACTAAAATGCTGTGCCACACACTTTCATACCAAGTTACAGAGGATGGTTCCTGATACTCCCAGAGGCAGGGTATTCGTACGGTAGTAATACTGCGGTGCTAGTTCGGTAGACTATTTTGCTTAGGTTACGAGTTTACAGCTGTATTATTAAGCAAACAATGTAGCTATATGTTGTATTATAAGCTGTAGTAGTATTTTTTACTAGCGATTCAGTGGCACACTGCCTATATTGCGCCGGCCTATTCCTGTGTTTAATCAAAGGCTCGTGCGCCGACTAGGGTGCGTTTTAAATTGTCAATGATTTTTGTCTCGGCTTTTCTGCCGGTAGGTCTCAGTGTGGTCAGTGCGCTACTGACAGGAAAAAGGCGCAAGTTGAGCATCTCCAACCCCCGAACGCGGCTGAACGCTGTCGCTCAGTTACGCCGCACAGGGGAAGAAAACAAAATACAAGTAGAAATCTAGCGGGAATAGGTTAGCCACCTCGACTTCGATCGGCAGCCCACCTCCCGAAACAGAAGGGGAAGTATTGAGAGCCTACCTAACATTACAAAACTAACCTCGTCAGCAGGAACTGCGGCCAGATGCTACATCCCTTGCGGAGAAGGCACTCGGGACCCTTGGGTGCGAGACTTATAAGCTGTAATAGTATTAATCTAATATTAATATGATATTCCTGGTTTTCCCACCGCACCCACGTCATACATGATTCAAGCAGCAAGACTCAGTTCACTATGTCGCATCAGTATATGAATATTTTATCGCGGCATTCCTGCCAGAAAGTGACAGTTGGCCGAGCGGGCTACTACTGGCAGGAAATGGGTGCAAAGAACAGAAGAGAGACACTAGAGTTGACGGGCCCTTTTGAGGCCCTCCACACGAGAGAGAGTAGAGGAGTCCCTCTGACTAGGTCAGCCACCTCGATCGGCAGCCCACCTCACGGAATAGAAAGGGAAATATACTTACTTGGTTAACATTCGGCGCATCACCATCATGGGCATTAGCGCCCCAGGGAAATATAAATGGAGCTTACCTAACCAAACAAAAGAAATCTTCTCAACAGCAACTGTGGCCAACGGCAACATCTCCGGCGGATAAGGCACTCGGCACAGCCCTTGGGTTCGTGCGACCCATATATATTGTGGCAGAACTCCCGTCTGTGGAGTAATGAAATATACATATTTTGTATCCGGAGCTGCAAATCTATAGTATACGGTAGAATAAGAAATACTCCGGTATGGAACTGTACGGTACCACCACTTTAGCAGGTATTATTATATTATTATATTCAGAAGTTCAAGTCTCCGTTTCCACAACAAAGGCGATATTACAGAGGAAGAATGAAGGGACATATAGTGTGACGATAAACACGTGGAACCCATGCACGAGGGTGCTCCCACACAGGATCAAAGCGCAAGGAAACAGCAAGTCGGGAAAGAAGAGGAAGAACAGTATGAGTAAAAGATGGGAAGGAAGCAAAGTTTGCACGAAAGACAGACGTCCCGAAGGCCTAGCTAATGGCTAAGGTAACCTACAGGATCACCCTGGGGGCGCTGCTCCCCTTAACATAGGGTGGGCGAACCTAAACTAACCCTATGCTCCCTGAGGGGAATTTGGCAGGTAGACACGAGCCGCCACCATGATGGAAATACGTGTACAGCAATTTATAAGATCACCTTGAGAAAAAATTATGAACTGAGATAGGAGTGCCTTAGCTTGGCATATTGGCGGCTATTGATCATACTTGCGTGCTTGAACGATGGTCTCTTTGACTGAGATTCTTCCCACATTTTTGCCCTTTTCTTTCCGAGTCCTCTATTTCCTTCTGATATAATAGCAATAGCTCATACAGCACCGGGGCATATGTGTCGGTGTCTCATTGAGAATGGACCGGTTGGTTCGTCTACTGCCGCCCATCTGATCTGATCTATTGGTGGCTCTTGGGCAGGGGAAGGGGAGGGGCGCTACGGAACTGCAGCACCCCGCATTTTTCGCCAGCTTATTACCAGATTCAACACAACAGATTTTCATTATCAGGAAGAAAAAACAGTGCCTTCATATATCTCGGCGATATCAAGTGATATCATTGCCCTCTCCCCATTGATCTACAGAGAAATCAAATAATGGCCTACAATCATCCACATCTACCACTACATAGATAAACTGATCTAAGTGGGTGACATGCCCTTTATTTCGCAAAAAAAAAATATAAGATGGTAAAGCAAATCTGGAGCAGTGAAAGCTGAGGCCAGGTTAAGCAATCTCACGCTCAACTTGTGGACGGACGGTCAGCTTGCATGTCGTTTCAGCAACGAAATTCTTTCCACCAGTATTGTGGCAACAGACTTTCACTGTGTAAAATGTACCGGGACACGAGCATCCGCTGATAAGCTGAACCAGGAAGCAAAGAATGCAACGGGAGGACTCAATAGGACTGAAATGAAACATAGCTGTGCCCGCACGTAGCAAATTTACATCACATCGACGAGTCGAAGTGTTTTAGGTGTGGGGCCTCAGACCTTCGTATATGGTTTTCTTGAACAGATCATCGTATTTTTCGATTTATTTCATTCAGTCTCCCGCTCACGACTGGCCAGCTACTTGAGCTGCAAAATATCGAAAAATGTTGTCGCCAAGTACAGAAAGTTTGGGCAATGGCTAACTGTTACTGTGGTTTCTCTCGCCTACAGAATTTGCTATAATGGTGCTTATATATGTTGGTAAGGAACAGATATATTATGTGAAGAGTACTGTGAAGTGAATATGAAGTGTAAATAAGGCTTCAATCAAGAAAAAGAAATTAAATTGAGTCGCCGAAAGAGAACAAATTCGGCGCTAGTGTTGAGAAAGTTTCCACCAACATACACTTCAATTTTCTATAGGTAATTGCTAAATTATTATATATGATCTTCATTCATTCATTTATACGCTAGAGATAAATTTTGCAATTTAAGACTATTTTTCTGGTGAAATTAGTTAAAATTGACCTAGGCTGCTCAGCCATACATTCGTCGATGGTGACGTTACTTTTAGGTGCTAATTTTTCGTGAGTCCTCCCGTTACGCTCTTTGCTTCCTGAGCTGAACGGACGATCGTATAACGTGGCCCAGGCAAAGTATGCTGAAGCGTTTGTATCAGTGGTCGGCAGAGACAGACAGAGAATGCACACGCAGCGTGACAGGCCCGTTCGAATATATAAAAAAAATACGCGGTCTGTATACAGGGTGACGTTCGGTGGGCATGAAGATACTGGTACACCCAGGAAGCAAAGAGCTTAACGGGAAGACTACCAAATTAGCACCAAAAAGTGACGTCATCATCGACGAATCAATGGCTGAGCAGCCTAGGAGTATTTCTACTAATTTCACTAGAAAAATCGTATTAAATTGCGAAATTCATCCCTAGCGTATAAATAAATAAATGAAGATAATGTATACTAATTTAGCAATTATCTATAGAAAATTGCAGTGCATGTTGGTGGAAACTTTCACAACACTAGCGCCAAATTTGTTCCCTTTCGGCGACTCAATTTAACTTTTTTTTCTTGATTGAAGCCTTATTTAGACTTCATATTTACTTCACAGTACCTACTCTTCACAGAATATATCTATTCCTTACCAACAAATGTAAGCACCGTTATAGACAATTCAGTACGCGAGAGAAACCACAGTAACAGTTAGCCTATTGCCCGAACTTTCTGTACTTGGCGACAACATTTTTCGGTATTTTGCAGCTCAAGTAACTGGCCAGTCTTGAGCGGGAGACTGAATGAAATAAATCGAAAAAAATAAGATGATATGTTTAAGAAAACCATGTACGAAAGTCTGAGGTCCCACACCTAAAACACTTCGACTCGTCGATGGGATGTAAATTTGCTACATGCGGTCACAGCTTTGTTTTATTTCAGTTCTATTGAGTCCTCCCGTTGCATTCTTTGCTTCCTGGTACACCCGAAAGAATTCAGCTCAACTTTTGATGTCTGAATTAAACATCGGTTTTTCGTAGCAGTAACATCATATGAAATGTCTACAAACGTGTGCAGCAAGAACTCAAGGGCTAATGAAAGTTCATGTAGCTAATAAAAATATGATTATTATTGCGAAGTTTGAGCCTCCGTTTCCACAACCTAAGTGATGTCACAAAAAGAATGGAGGGCCATACAGTACGTCGAAAGAAACGTGGATCCCATACACGAGTGCGTTCTCACGCAGGATTACCTCACATGGGAACAGCAAGTCGGGAAAGAGAAAAGTAGGATCAGTAGGAGTATAAAATCGGAAGGAAGCGAGGTGGACATGAAAGATGTCCCGAAGATCTAGATACCCTACAGGGTCCCTCCGAGGGCCCTGCTCACTATAATGTAGGTTGGGCGAACCCAACTAACCTAGCCGTACGGCTTATGTTATGGAATACAAATAGAAGCTGGAAGTGGAACAACTGCCTGTAAGAAATTTTGAGACGTTAACTACGAATATGTTATTGAGACAGCATAGTAGGGCCGACCTGGTTCTCTTGAACAACTTGCATCATTAAATAAGTTAATTTAAGTCTCCCGAGTAAACCGAAGGTGTTCCAAAGAAAGGAAAAGGAACCCATGAACGCGGGTTTTCACAAGCATGATCAGCCATACCCATTCCCGGTCACGCTAATAAGATGATAATACGTATTAATACATAAGTTAGTTTACATTTAGCTAATTAGCACAACTTAGCTTTTCGAGAGGGAAGAAGATAAAACTAAAGACTGTTCCGAGAAAAATGTGGTAAATCCAGTTCACGACGCCACAAATGAAATTACAAATAAATACCTTGTGACAGCCAAAGTGGCTACTTGAATTATTTTAGGCCTGGTTTCACCACAGTATCCACTATAAGAGCATTGCCAACGGTGACGCTCGGTAATCTTTATCTTATGAGCGCAGTGAACCTCAAGAGAAATACTTTAGCTTTGCATTTCTGCTCGAAAGTTTCTGTTGGTCCGTGTGCGTCTTCTTGCCGGAAAACAAAGTGGAAGTCAAGAAAGAAGTAAACACTCCTACCAAACTTCACAAACCAACCTCAGAACAGAAATTACGGCTAGTTGCAACTCCCGGGTGCGAGGCTCATTGATGTAGTGACAGAGACAGAGTAAACCAGAATATCGTCATAAAATCAATAGTAAGGATTGTTAATTAGCACTCTACACGCTCCTCCCTATTCTCGCAAGGGTTACAGCCTGACTGGCACTCACGCCTGGTTAAGTGCCACACTGCAACAAGGTTACACAATACACAGCTTGTATTCTCCGTAAGGTACCAGCCTTCTGATTAGCGATGCATTAGCTGTTTGTAAACTTCAATCTGTTACTAATTATAATAAGTTTTCTCGTACTGTGACATGACTTCAACCCTCGAAAATATGAGTTTTCAAATTGCTTATTAATTGCGAGAGATTGACCGGGAAAAGGTCGGGAATACATAGAAAAACAGCGGTAGCAAAAGAGGGACACAGAAATAAGAACGGTACGGTACCTACTAAATTATGTAAACAATACACGGAACATACAATGGGTTGAAACTCATTATTTTACCTTTTCCCCCCAAGAAGAGCGCCAATCGTCATGGTATCTATACTTCTATCATTGACGAAATTAATGTTCGATGTGGACGGTAAAGTGGAGCTATTTCTAGTATGCCAATTCTTGATGTTTTTCTTACAGACAACAGCACAGTAATAAATAAAAATACTTAAACTAACGTTCAGCTACGCACAGGTGCCACAACTAACTATTGAAAACTAAACAAAGACGATGTATACAAAATCGAAACGTTGCTATTGTTACTACCTAGCCTACTGGGGCAGCACTCGTACGCCTAACTTATGAATAGCCGCTCAGCTCACACGTGGCGAAAGTGAAAGCCTGTGGCAAGGCTTCCCATGAAAAGTACTTGTTTTGAGCGCCGCGTGAGCTTAACATAAGCTCGTAAACTAAGTGGACGCTTGTGGAAGCCCGAGCCATAATCAATCCGATTTTACGTCAAGTACAGCAGCAACTGGTGATTAATAACACGGCTTGCTAGCGGAGCGACTGGTGATTAGTAACCCGGCTTGCTAGCACAGCGACTCTAAGCTGCATCACGCTGAAGGTTAAATATTTTATCTCAGCATTCCCGCCGGCAGGTCTGAATGACAGCAAACTCACATCAGTGAGTTTTGAATCTCAAATTGTCAGGTGCACCATTTCCGACAGGAAATAACGCACTATCACCTCTAATCCTACACAGCTCGGCCAAATGGATTTGCTCAGCCATGCGGCATAGAGCAACAAACGAAGGACAAAAAGAGAAGAAAGAAATACCCGCGCGGTGGATTCCTTCTGCAACCACCCCCCCCCCCACACGCACACACGGGAGCAGACAAGAGGCCCATGGGATGGGTCGCTTAGAACCGTTCGGCGGCTCACCTCGCTGAACAGAAGGGAAAATATAGAGAGCCTACCTAACTTTACAAAATTAACCTCGTCAGCAACAACTGCGGCCAGCTGCAACGTCTCCTGTGAAAAAGGCACTTGGGTTTGCCCCTGGATTCCTTAGGCCCATATATATTCTGCCGGGTAAAGGTCCCACCAGAATATACACCCCTGAGGGCCAGCGACTGGAAAACGAGGTATCTTTGATACCGTACCTATACCTAAGCATGTTTCTGCAGCAACATTCAACACTTTTTTACACAAGGATCCACATTTTCTCAATGTGAATAGCACAGACTAATGAAGAGCCTTCGTTCGTGTGGAAGTGGTCAACAGTGCAACTGAAGTCTAGGGAACTAAGAAGAGGAAAAAAAACTAGGGAACGAGGAGTAGGAATATTTGGGTAGTAAGAACATCAATGTGTAACCCACTGGTCCTAATAGTGAGACCCACTGTACAACCAGTAACAAACTATTGATTTTTACCGCTGACGCCTTCAATGAAAGTAACAACTGATCAAGCAATGCAGCCGATTTCTATATGGTTATGCCTATGCAAAGCTCCTGTGGATGCCAGACGTCTCCAAATCCCTTACTTTTCGAGGTACGATTTGAGACCGGCAAGAATTCGAATTTTTGTTACTATCATTGAAACTACATGCCTGGGTGTGACTGTACAGGTAATGAAACTCAAAAGTTCAGAGAAAAATTCTAAAAACAGATCATGCTTCATTTTACTGGAGGGAACTCCTTCCTGCTTTGGCTTTCGTGCACGTCTCACATGCCCTCAGGCACGGTTTTCTGCACTTACTGAGGCTCACATGCCACACTAGCCCTTCGCATTAACATAAAAAAGTATAGGAACTAATGGCCCTTTGGTCTGATGAAACACCATCATTATTGTAATGAATGAAATCCCCATACAGCCACTGACCATTAGCTATGCCTACAATACTGTAAATGACTCAGGACCACTGGTGGTACAGCTTCCAAATACGCTGCAGGTTGAGGAAAACTAGAGTTGAACAGTATTGCCGACGCGCCTTACGGCTCTGTTGAATCCCAAATAAAGCTATTTTTGTAAGTATCCAAGCAAGAGCGAGGGTATGAACACATGGAACAGCGATGAGCAACAGTACAATTATTTGGTCCAAGACACTTTCGGGATGTCGAAATGTTCCGATAACGAGTCGAGATTTTTGTTAAAGTCGCCCACTTTTTCCTTGTGACTCTTGGACGCTTTTTTCTTTATCCGTTCTTCTTCCTGAAAGAAAAGAATGCCATTTAAAACAATGTTGCAGCTGTACATGTTAACAAACATATGCACAAGCTCTTTGAAGATTTCCAGGCGGGCAGACGGTACAGGAAACCAAACTCAGTACTTATATACTATGTAATCCCCCACTTGAGTTTGTCAAAGTGTGTGTGTGTGTGCTGCACCATATGTCACAAGAGACCAGCGGTGGTTCGGGGTTAGTTTGTAATCCTTTTATGAGTTAATTGATGAGTGCTAAAATAAATGAGTTGTAATGGTAGTAGCCATTCTATAGTTCTTAAGACTATGTTAGCATGTAGCTGCGCAGCAGCAGCCCCTTCCCCCCAGTTCGTTGGCCACCAGCCACCACAGCATAAGACTAATATGCACATCTCTAGTAGCCAATGCAACATGGGGCTAACAGCAACCCCTCGCAAGATATAATAATGGTAGGAAGCAGGGTTATGGAACCGCATGGACTAAGCCCAACTCCATCTCCTGGGTTTTGAAAGTTCCGACTCCGACACTTGGACCTTAACAATTACCAACAACTCTGCAACCGTCGAAGTCCTCACTCATCAATTTCATACAACTGCACACCAAGAACAGCATCTAATGCTATTGTAAGCATCTGTAGATTTCGGTTTTTCAAGGCCCATCAGGAAGGCATTTCACATCCCCACACATTGCACATTGAAGACCCTGTGCTCCGGCACGAAGAGCGTTTCTATAGCTTTATTTGCTTTGGAGCACAAACAAAAACTGACCCAAATCGTTCCTATTGCAGCCACAGTATGATATTCCCGACGCCTCACCAGGTCAGAACACAACCTGCCTCCAACAACTTCAGCTACAATGCTCCATCCTCCTCCAGCTATCACCGTGACACATGTCATATTAATGTTTAGTGTAATCAATCAATTTCCTTTGTCAAAGTCTTCTGCTTAATCTCCAACAACCTCAAGTCAGCACCACAGTCTACATCCCATACATATGATGCTTATAATCCAATATCGGCCTGCCATGCATTACATATAAACTCAACAAAATACCCTACTTCCGTTCACAGTTGATCATAAGAAGATTACCATACCTGCCAAACCCAATGGTCAATGACAGGATGGTTCACCTCTTCAACATCTCGGGGCCACTTCGGGTCTACACGGTTACATGGAGAATGGATAGAGTGTTGCAACGAATTTTTCTCAGTGGCTCGCGAAGACAGAACACCTTCTGTCGGTAGCACCAGACCCGCGACAGCGCCCAACTCTGGGGCGTCTAAATGGTAGTT
>LQNS02278091.1:54782942-54799252 GCA_001587735.2 Parhyale hawaiensis | reverse complement strand
TCTTTTGTTTTCTCCACCCGCTGGGCTGGTTGCGTGGGGGTTTGTTAACCTCATGGAGTTTCTCCGTTCCTGCGTCGCCAGTCTGGTGTGATTTAATAATAATAATAATAATAATTCATCCATCTTCTCGAAATCCAGCTGAAGTCTGATTGAGCTGTCCTTCTGTGTTTTCACCTTTGGTATTTAATTTAGTTCAAATATGACGCTTTTACAGCAAATCCAGCTGAAGTCTGATTGAGCTATCCTTCTGTGTTTTCACCTTTGGTATTTAATTTAGTTCAAATATGACGCTTTTACCGCAAATCCAGCTGAAGTCAGATTGAGCTGTTCTTCTGTGTTTTCACCTTTGGTATTTAATTTAGTTCAAATATGACGCTTTTACCGCAAAGACAGTCCCAGGGTCGGGACCAGGTCCCCTCCTCCTTATCGTCGTACTTCTCGCTTCTCAATGCTGGAGTACTCCATGACTTACAAATCCGTGGTCAGCGTTGTGAAAGTCCAACACTCGAACTCGGCACCTGGAAACCCTCACCAATGCATAGATTTTATGTTATTAAAAAGTATCATTCTCAACCGTAACGTTTATGGGAAAGACATGGCCATAGTTTTTCTATTTTGGACAATTGGGAATGCCTACCCTATAATCTTCTTATGCATTGTGATGACCACCGCTCTGATTACAAATACAACTGATGGCTATAGCCCATGGATCATCGTCGAGGATGTCTTATTTTCACCTTGTCTGTGGGTGTATCGTGTATCTGTCCTTTCATGCAAAGCTTGGCGTGTTCCCTAAGATCTTGGGTCTTCTCAATATCCCATTCTCACCTCTTCTAGTTGCTGGCCTGCAGCCCTCAGTGTTACCGACATGGAGGTTTAATAGAATTAAGGAGGCACGCGGTTGTTGGTCGCCTGGCGCGCGCGTTTTCCTTAAAGATATTTTCAACAATAAATAAAGTGTGTTAGCTGCAGCCTTACTTTTATTATTGACAGAAGTAAATTAATAAAGTATATACTGTATTGTATACAACAGGTACACAAACTTCATCTTCTGCCCTTGCTGCTCTGTCCAATTGCAATGCTACAGCCTTCCAGCCATTCCTGGTGCATACAACTCAAGGCGTCTTTTTGTGATCACCTTGCGGATGATTCTGCCTGATTGCTCAAGATCCATGCGTATTTGTGGCCGCTTTTTGACGTGATTCTGATAGCAATCAACCGTAATTAGTGGTGAGAATTGATCACAGCGTGATATCCTCCACTTACTAATCATGCGTGATCAAAGAGTGATTCCAGCCGTTGGACAAGAAAAAATTCAAATTTTGAAACGCAACTTCGCGATGTTTTCTCATATTTAGGGATAAATTGAATAATGTTATTATGTTTATTTGTAATATTGACTCCAGAATTGTAGTTTCGTTAGTTTTATGCCCCTTTTGTTCAAAATGCTTTAAATACTCCTAGTTCATTTATGCTTTGACTTGAAAATAAATAATAGTTCCTAAGAAATTCATTCCCCACCATTTTCCGTAAAATTACGATAGAAATCTATTTTTCGAAAATAGACATGGCGTTTCTGACTTCTTTACAAAATCGTTGACCGTTCTTGTGCTTTTCAGTGATCACGATCATCTTGATCACGGTGATTCTGTTTACGAGCGTGGCCACAAAAAGACGCCTTTGGTGTGCGTTAATTCCAGTCTGCACACGCACACACTACAATATATATTTACTTTTGCAGTGTAATACTCAGAAAACTCCTGTACTATATTGCAATACATTTCTCCCGCCAGTCAGCCAGGTTTCAGCCTTGTCGGAAATGTTAGCTTCGTCGTCGAGTCTCTTCTATCCCTCCTTCTATTAAACCTCCTTGGTTACGGCGACGGTGGTGTGGGTAGGATGTGCTTGTATCGTCTCCTGAAGCTTCAGTTGCTGGTGTAACCAGGTGGCAAGTCATTGACCTCTATAGACTGAATCTCTGAGTTCACTTATAATTGACGCCAAATTGTAATCACTTATCTCTTGGTGTCAACAACTAACTGTCCCGGGCCAAGGATAACCACGCAGTTCTATGTATAGCATGCCAGAATAGAAAGCCATTTGCACAGACTAACTTTATTATTAAAAGACCACTTACATTGTGGCACATAAGCAAATGATTTAGCTGATAACCTTTCAAAATGTTAGCTGGTTCGCAACAACACTGAATTCTGCACGGACATAAGAAACACAGAGAGACTGTTCACGCTAGAGAACCTCGGACACCCAAAAGTGCAGTCAATACCTATCGATGTAGTCAAGTTCTGTACCTAGTTTTCCGGACCAGGAGCATCTTCGAACATAAGTAGAAGCTTAAACGTCCATCGAACTTCTAGCGGCCTAAATAGTCACACAGTTACAGGCAAGTTAGTGGAGAATTTATTTATTTATTTAACATTTATATCTCCACAGGCGGAAGGAGAACTGTACATCGTGATCGAAGTAACTCGCAGGGTTCCCCTTTTGTCGAGACATAACAGCTACAAGCTAGCAAATGGATCACAATGTCGGGCACTAGCTGAGACGCAAATGAACTTAAGAGCGGCAATCTAAGAGTGACAATAAGGGCTACCATATGAGTGAGTTACAAGGAGTTTCGACGACTTGCGATGCGACGACAGACAATAGCAGCCAGGGGCGCCGGAACGAGCACACGCTGCCCCCTGTAAGTCGCCCCCTACTGAAAGGGCAGTAGGGGCCGTCGCCCCTCCTGCCCCCGATTCCGGCGCCCCTGATAGCAGCGTGTCCTAACGTCACTTCCTATGACGTAGTAATAGGCTTGGAATTCCGAGTCTGCAATGCCATCACGGGCGTAGTCATGTCTAAAAAGCACCACAGTAATCGGTCGCAGGCTGGACGGTCGCGACGTGTATACACCATCGGGTTTGTTTCTGCATTGTTAACAAGTAGCTTGCTATTCCGCAATGCTTTGTTTTATAGCTAGCTCTTATAGAATTATTTCAATCGTATCGTGAGCAGTAAAGACAGGCCCCTGAAATACTATGAGCCGTACCTGAAGCCTGAGGAGGAGGACGAGTACGATGTCTACTACGTCCATCTCCCACCGCCTGGTCACGGTGTGGACGACCACAAGTACGGTCCAATCTACAACCACGCCGATGGCGTCGATGTGTGGGAGCTGCGTGAGTAGATAAAATTTCTTTATTTTGAGGCCAGTGCAGACATTAGCTTTTCCGACTTGTTTTTTTCTGAAAATTGTCCCGATGTTTATTCTGTACTTAATTGTATACACAGCACTGGATCTACCGAAAGAATTGCTAGACTGTTAACCGGTGTGAATCAGTTGGCTGTAAGCAACGTTTAACATACTTATTCAAATGAAGAGTGAATTGGAATTCAGAAGTTTGTGCATTTTCTGCAGACTAACTAACGCAGTAATACATTCGGATAATTTCTTCGAAGAACGCACAGAAATAACTAACGTGTGAACCGTCCAGCAGAGGCACACGTATCCATACTATTCAATTTACGTCATGTCTTCACCGGCTGTAAGGCGTAATCTTGCCTCTTCCTTAGGAACAACAAGAGTAGCTACGAATCATAAATGATAAACCATGTACATGATATCTATCGAACGAAATATTGCAGTCAATTTAATATTTACGCTTAAATTCATTTCAGTTTAAATTGTTATGCATGATGTTGACGTCGACTAGTTGTTCGCATAGGTTTATACATTGTTCACTTAGAGGTAAAGCTGTAGATTTTATATGGTTGTTGTATTGGTAGTTTCACACATTTTGTGGTTTTTACAGCACCGTTCTGGGACGGCAGACTGGTAATGCCCAACATCGTGCCCAAGTACGAGTATCCCGAATCCTACAAGCTACCGTCCAAGGACGAACGAGTTGTTAAAGGTCAGTCAGCCTATTTTTAATGGGTGGTCGCAAGATGATTTTTTACTACTGCTTAGAATAGGCAATATACAACAGACCGTTCAATAATAATATTACGTCGGCTTCTTTTTCTTCCTTCCATTCAAAACCCGATAGAAAGTTTTAGAGGGGCTTCATTTTTGTGGCATTTGTACGTCTGCGCTAAAATTACGTAACATAGAAAGTAAGCATATCTTCTCATACTTTTGCTAACGAGTTTAATAGCATAATTGAACAAAATTGTTCAGAGAGCGGTGATGCGCTCAGAAATTAAGGTGCTGGTCATACAAATACAGTTATCATGCATCGGAAACAATGTGTTACCAGGGGAAGCATTGCGTGTTATTGACGCGTATCATGTTTCACCCTCCACATTTTTAAAATCCAATATAGGTATGTATTTTACTGCACGGACTAACCCCGTACAATATATGTTTTGCAACGGGAAATATATTAATTTGGCTCATTAGGGAAACGGAGAATGCAAAAGTCGTCTATGACATTGAATCCTAGATTGATTTCTCTTTAACTTACCGATATTCTACTCGATGTGACCACCTAATTTAGCACTGAGGGCGAGCAATACCGTCCCACGCCGAGTGTAAATTCAAAATGATCTGCAGTCATATTCGGCAGAGGATACGTAGAGAAATGCAACTATCTCAGTTACAGGTTAATTAGTCAATAAAATACAGTGGAACTCAACAGACGCTAAATCCCAAAGTAGAAAAAGTTCCTGGAGTAGACAATGCAGACATGTAGGCAGAATACGGCAATATCTCTCGGGAATTACGGCGATCAACGCCGCCCAATTGAGTGACAAGCAGACGGGTGTAGTAAAACGTGATCAGTCGTGACTGTTACAGTACAACTTCGCAATATGTATTCTTTTTCGTCAGCAGAAGCAAGATATTTTACGAATGTAGGGAGCACTTGCCTTCTCGATACGGAGACTCCTGTCGAAATACATGCAGGCAATATTTCTGTTTACGTGTTGAGAGTTCCACTGTATACAGTAACAGTACTGTATACTGTTCCACTGTATATATACAATAATCGTGCGGTAAATTTCAGGCTGGGACAACCGGTACGGCCTGCGGCTCTCCGTCCCTTACATTGGGGACTTCCAGTATCTTCGTGAGATGGGACCTGGTGACTTCATCCCTAAGCTGGGCCCTGGCAAGTTTGAGTATCCCGGGGTGAGTGATTGTAACTTCTTCTTGATTTAATTTTATGATTTGTTTATAGGCACACTCCGCTTTAAGAACAAGCCGCAATAAGAAGATAGGTTACTAAAGAGGAACATGTCTCGTTTAGCAGATAGGTAATGTGGTCACGCTCGTTATGGGCTATTCTTCCAATACGTAAATGAAAACGTAACCTTAAAACATTTTACCTGCTTCGTTTTTTATTCACACATATGTATAACTTCCATGCAGTAACCAATAAAACGTTCTTTTTTAGTACCTTGCACCTGATCGTAAAATGAAACATGACTCAAATAAAGTCCAATTTTCTCCTAATTTGCGTAGCATTTTGTTCTTAAAGCGAGACATTCCTGTATTTATTTTTGTACCCAGGGTGAGTTATTTTCTTATATCTCCGGGTGTGGTTGATTCACTCAATTCAATATTGAGGTGGTAATCTAGTCTGACTTGCGTGTACGTGTCCAAAACTTCAATCCTGATTGTTCAATTTGCTATTTTAGATCAGATTTCAGGTAATAGTAGCAGTCAGAGTGTATTTCAGACGGTTTAAGCCCCATCCATAGGGGCTGAGTGAAAACCCACTCTGAAACATTTATAAAAGTTAAATAAATCTCATAGGATCAGATCTCTCAAAGCAACTGTGGTAGGTATTTGGAAGTTCAGCGGTTCCCCGGCTGACGGTAGTAATCCAATCTGAAACTCCAATCTCAGACCAAATCACTGCAGTTGGCAACTCTTGTAGAATTTCTTTTCGGACCAATTATAGCCCTTATTTTAAGACAGTAAATTAAAATTGTTGACTTTTGCAGCCTGGAGAAGTGGACAACCCCGGCCACAAGGCGTACGACCCTTACCCGCCCGAGTACTACAACCAGCCTGAGCCTCCGCCTCCTATAATTGACGTCTCTGCCTTCAAAGGTCTCAGGAACTACCCCTGGTACTAGTGCGTATCCTTAAGAGTTACCTGAATCTTGCTGGCCATGAATCTCAGCCTGTTAAGGTTACAGGAACTACCCCTGGGACTAGTGTACATCGATGGGAATTACCTGATGAACAAAAACAACACTGAAAAAATATATTTGCTTATGATTTCATTGTAATGGTACAAATAATATTAATTTATCATAAACTAACACTCATTTGTTAGCATGATAATTGCACAAAATTTATTTTGAAAGTGAAGCAGCAATTAATCATCTATACTTAAGCTAGATTAAACTAGTTCATTAACACACGATGTGAAACGCTGCGACTGACAAGTGTCAAATACCGTGGCTTGTCATACGCTGTGTGCCTCTCCCCCCCCCCTCCTTGATACTCATTGTATGGCATTAGCAGCGAGTCTATCGTCTACAGCAGCCATTTGGTTATATGTGACTACAGTGGCACCATGAATTACCTACTAGTTTTCTGAGTTACAAGCGGCGGTCGCTCTATTGATTTTTTAAGATGCGCGTCAAAATCCGATTTACGAATGAGCTTCAGATACGAGTACATATGCGCCGCTGCTGACGGGTACAACTTATCCATTAACTCAGCGAGGAATTTGATGTATGAGCGCTCTGTGTTTCAAGCTCTTTCACTAGATCAACTTCAGTTCGTATCTCAAGGCACCGCTGTAAAGGAACACTGCAAATTTTTTTATAATTTTATGAAAATATTTCGTGAACTCTGGGTGCGTTGTTCCCCACGGGTCACTATAGTTACTATTTCATTACAATGGCACTCAATGCTACAGTATAGATAAGGTTTTAAAAATATATGTACTGCACACTCAACATTAAACGTCATCGTTGTCATTGATGAATTATTTGCAGTTCACTGTTGAGTTTTCATTGCATATATTTGGGAAGCCTTTGATAATATAGCAGTGAGTAGCAACTTTCATTTCTATGGTACCTATAGTACCCGCATGAAACTAAATGGTAACGTCTTTATATTAACGTAATCTTTTGCACTAGAGAACAAGTTCTAATATCCTGGAGCTTCAGTAGGGAAGCCTTTGATAATATAGCAGTGAGTAGCAACTTTCATTTCTATGGTACCTATAGTACCCGCATGAAACTAAATGGTAACGTCTTTATATTAACGTAATCTTTTGCACTAGAGAACAAGTTCTAATATCCTGAAGCTTCAGTTGTCGAAACCTTCATTATCGAAAACGCTTCTGAAATATCTACGTTCTGTATCACTGCCAAAAAGTCGCACGTTACGAAACATTCACCGCAAATCCCGTTTTGTTGTATGTTTGGTTGTTGATGTGCTATTGCTGTAAAGTTTTCACAGGAATAATAGTTTGTTTTGGCTTCGAAGCTGTTGCTGCTGCATATTTTTCTTAAAGTGTTTAACTCTCAGGAGTCTCGACTTTTCAAATGATAATACGAAAAACAATGTGCAAGTATTTATTCCAGTTAAGTGGTTGAGTGAGGTGCGGCATTATAGATGATCAGTTATGTGCTTAATAAATAATAAGAAGTGTTGCCTTTTAAAAAGACTTATGTGTTATAATTTCAAAGTATAAGTAGCGATGTGTGTCTTACTTGAGGCGTGTTCCATTCGCCCACTTCCGATCAGCCAGTCTAGCCCATTAGCTTCAACTTGTCCGTAACTTCAGTTTTGCGCTTTCGGTTCGCCATTTGGTATTGAAGTTCGGACGTTAATCACATACCTATGATGCTCGAAACACCAGATATTCGTTAATCAGGTTTATAATTCCGCGAGTTAATTTACGGTTGTGAAATGAACCTTTAAATGTAAAGTTCAGACAAGTTGCAGCTAAGTAACCTCAGTTACATTTCACTTCCGTGAACATTAAGTCCTTTAAATACTATATTACTGTAAATATTGGTAGAATGTAGTTGATGGAAAAGGAAAGGACGAAGAGACCTTTTATTAACTGTTACATGTTATTTATTGTTGTTGTGAAGCATATGCAAGTAGTAAGCTGGCTCGGAACTGTTTTTGACCCGTTGTGAAATGTTTAGTTTATTAATTTATTTTGTTATTCAGAAACACACCTAGCTGATTTAAATAAATAAGTTATCCTTTTTTTCTGTTTTCATATTCTAAACTTCCTACTTATCTACTTATTGTGTGATTATTTAACTAGATGTACCCGTGGAAAACCACAGCCAGCAGGATAGCACAATGACCGACGACAACACTCTGAAATAGCTACAATGAGTCTTTAGTCCTGAACAAATATTGCCTCTAGACTAGAGCTGGCACTAATTAAGCCGTTAATTGTTAATTAACGAAGTGAACATTGACGTTAAAAGGTTTAACTTCAATTTAAAAAATCAGTAATGGACTCATTAATCTCCTTTACATTTCACTTCCGTGAACATGAAGGCCGTTAAATAATTATTTACTGTAAATATTGATAGAATGTATTTGTTGGAGTTCTAAACTAAAGCCCCGGAAAGAACCAAAGAGGAAAATTTTATAGTTTTCTTATATTTCTGTAGGTGTTTTAGGTGGTTTTGAAGTTATAACTGATTGTTTGGATTCCTATAATAATTAGCGTTATCGGATTATCGTTAACTTTCGCTCCATTCTTAAAATTTTAACTGATAAACGATTAGCGTGCTGAAATCGTATGTGTACAACTCTTCTACCGTCTAGTTAACTTACCTCATTCCATGGTGCCGAGAGTTGTGTGACTACTCCTACAGACAATCTTTGTCCATTCTTTTTCTTCTGCCTTGTCTTCCTGTATCCACCGTGTATGGGTTTCCCCACTCTTCTCGTTACGTAGCCTGACCTTGCTTTTGCTCGCAGAAAGCGAGGAGCCCTGCACTACTAACATCAGTAATGACAAAGCTTTTGTGTTTTATCTCCGGAAAATTGGGAGTGCGCACCAATAAGAGATAAAGGCGTGATTACAATGCAATGATACGAGTATCAACATGTGCGCGCGTGCATGTGGTCAGTTCATCCGTGCAACGACAGCAGAGTCAACAAGCCTCCAAGCAAGGTACGTACTCCTCTTGGATCGACGAAAACTAATATTATCTGGAGCAGGTAAGAGATTCGAGTGTCCGTCAGAGTTGGGTGCGATTCGTTATAAAATTGATTATTATTATCATTATTATATTGTGGGTTTTCCCGCCGTATTAGATACAAAGACTATATAACAGCGATCCAATTTTGTATGATATAGTTTAGAAGTTTAGTCGAATACAAATGAGTTCTATTAGAACAATCTTGGCCAGGTGCACCATGTCTGGCAGGAAACAAGGCGCGAGCATCTCCCAACTCCACACGGCTCGGTCGAACGAAATCACTCAGCCGTGCGCGAAGAGAAGGAGACGAAAAGAGAAGACAGAAGAAAGCGAACATTCGTGCGGGGGCTACATTCCGTAGTCCCCCACACGGGAGCAAATAGGAGTCCCATGGGATGGGTCGCTTACCATTATTCGGCGACCCACCTCGCGGAACAGAAGGGGAAATATAGAGAACCTACCTAACTCTACGAAACTAACGTTCTCAGCGGGAGCTGCGGCCAGATGCTACATCCCCTGCGGAGAAGGCACGACGGGCCAATCCCGGGGCGTCCGCTATAGCGAGGTTCTACTGTAACGAGATTCACGTTCGATTAGGCTCCAAAATTAAGTCTTCGGATCTTAACTTATTCGAAACTTGGCCTTGCAAACATAAACTGCGCTGCGAGTGTTAGAAGCAACCTGATTACATTGAGCCGAGCGAGAACTCCATTTGAAAGCACAAGAGTGTTTTTTTTTTCTTTTTGCAAGTCATAAGGACCATCGATCGATTATGAGTCAGTGCCTGAAGCTCCATTCAACAAGTGGAAGCCACGGTACCTGTCTGAAGTTTCGGATAAGTTAAGCTTCGAGGACTTATTTTCACTACGAAATTATGCCTTTGAGGCTCGACTTGTCTTTAGACAGGTGCCCTGGCTCCGACCTGTTGATTCAAGTTTCAGTCGTTGACTCTTAAGTAGTTACTTGTGAGACTTTCACGAGTCAAGTATTAGTTCCGTAAAATGGACACTTCAGTCAGTATGATCGGGCAGCTTCTAACACCTGTAACACGATTCAAAGTGACGAAGCTAAAGTTCCTGTCTGCAGTTCTAGACAAGTCAAGTTAGGCGGGTTTGGCTTCGATCGACTTTGACGAGCCAATTAAAAATTACTTGAGGCTACCTAAACCTTAAGCTATCTTAACTTAATGCATACTCTGACGTAGGCAACATCTATGCTTGCACCGACACATGTGCTTCAAAAAACTTAATATTGCCAAGTAGAATACCTAAAAAGGGTCAACTGTAGGTACCGTGTTCTGTAACTAATTCATGCTAAAGGAGCAGGTAACTAAGCACTGGCAGTTAATTGTTATCTAATGTATGATAGCCTACTTGGGGGGCCTGTGGTGGCGGCAAGGAGTAGGGGGAGAGCTTGAACCCCAAAATTAGCCAACCCCTATTAGCCCCAACATCGCTATCATGTAATCAATATACATAAATGCATTATGAAGCCCCTCCACATTTCGCTCTAGCCCCCAACGCAAATTTCCTGGCGTCGTCAGTGTTTGTGACTTGTCTGCTCAAAATTTACACTTTTGAAAACGCGCATTCAGACAAAAGTCGCACATTCGGACGCCGCGACGTCAGGCGACCTCCACATAACCTGTCCAGCAGGTCGCCCTCAGCCTATGTTACGCCGCTGACGTATGGGTTTGATGTAAAACACCAAGAATGTTAGAGGAAAAGGAACTAATACAACGTTCTTGAATGATATATTGTACGTGTATTAAAAAATAAATATTTCTCTCAAACTTTCAACGTAAATCGAAGCAAAACACATAAATACACGCCTGTACCGTTAGCAATCTAGTTACATTGTTTATTTATTAGCAAAGGCAAAGTCGCCTGCAGAGCACACTCCAAGTAGGAAACCCATGCACTCTAGCTCGTGCTATAGAAAAATCCCCTGCGGGGCCCAAAGGAATGTACGGCTGCACTGAACCACAGGCTGTCTTAAGGCCCTGTCACACAACGACGATTTAACCGGTATATGCCTGACGTGAAAATTTTGATGATATAGGTTGAACACTCTACGTATTTTCCATTCTTGAGCGTGAAACTAGCGCGATCATAACAAGTTGAACGTATACAGGACGTATTAGTAACGTATACAGAGCGATTATATAAAATAAAGACAACTTACGTGTAGCGTATTTGGGCGTGTTGCCGGCGTTAACGACGTAGGGCAAACCTACGTCCAACGCGTCTAGCGTATGAATAACTCAGCGCAGCGATTGGCCGGCGGACACGTGACGTACTCTATAAAATCACTAATTACCCGCAACGATTCAAAGCAGTATCTTTCCCGTTATCGTAGTGGAAGCATCAGCATCACATTCTTCTCAACCATACCTACGAAAGTTTTCAAGGAACGGCTCGGAACTCCAGGTTTATGGCATTTTTCACAACAGAGTCAACCTCTTCTGACTCCCTGAAAAGATTGTGATGATGGTGAAGGCTCAACTCTTTTCACCTTTTTCTGGGTGGACAGGCCAACCAACGCAATGTTGCTCGAGGGTAAATTGCATGTGGCATTTGCCATTCCCAGATTTACAGCTATTATCTGTTTTTTTTTACGTTTTCCAAAATTCCAAAATGCCAAACGTCTTGGGTACGCTTGGTATTATCTCGCCGCATTATGACTTGTGAAGAACTCACACATAACGTGACTGATACGGCGTCAACGATCACACAACTTATTTCTCACTTACACGGAACGTATGTAGCATACGTTGACATACGTCGACAAATTTTGACATGTTGAACATATTGGACGAAGCGGACGTACTGCAACGTATGTATGTATGTCTGCGTGTTGCAACGCGTTCTTAGCGTTAAAAAACTTACCCATAACTTATTCAACGTACGCCAGCGTATTTGCCAACGACGGGCATAGGCTGGCTAAATCGTCGTAGTGTGACAGGGCCTACACCTACGGCACCCTCTCCCTGACCGTCCCTTCTGGTTAGAACCTTGTTTCCCCTAGTGGACTATGCATGGCAGAAATGCTGACACTGCATTGTCGAGCATCAAGACTTCCTCTCAGGCTTCGGAACAGAACGCCCGACCTCTTGTTAACGAGCGAGGCAGCACTCTTAAATACTTTACCACTGGGGACAGAAAGCGTTGTAATGAACAGAGATCAAAAGGAAAAATATAAACTAATGTCTGAATAATTTTGCTTACGTATTTCAGCGAAAAATGCGAGCATAATAGCTGAATTTCTGATAGCATATCGTTGAGAACATACAGTACGTACACGTAGTGGAGGGTCAATCTACATGGTGGTGCTATGTGGATGCCAGCAGCTGTTCACTTCTCACGATTATCAAAAACTGCAATTTTCCTCGGACCGTTAGTATCTCTTTCAGACAAGATACCTAGCAACCCAAATCATCAATTCTTACATTGCAAGTCATAAATGATCATTCATAAATTCAACTCTCCGCACTTTGGTATCTTTTACTGTAATTTTAATGTGTCAGTGTCCCTATATTATATTGATCTCTTGTCGATGCTCGCTAAATAAGTATTTTACTAATGCTTGTGCTTCCACTACTACGGATACCTTAATTTTCCTAATAGCATAATACATAAAAGAGGATAATGTCGACTAGTAAATCGTGAGGTAAGCATACTTACGTACTCGTACACATGAAACTATAGGAGACTATATAGATATCTAATTATATGCTTTTAGTGGGAAATTTATGCCCAATTAAAAGCTCTATATTAGAAGTGAAAAATTTCGTAAGTATGATACTTCGAGATAGCGTGCCTGCTGGTTAAATGACGGCAACGAATGTATATACGTGTGCCTCATTCCTTGCGGTTGCCAAACAATGAATCAATGATGATGATAGTAACAA
This sequence comes from Parhyale hawaiensis, assembly GCA_001587735.2. Classification (NCBI taxonomy): domain Eukaryota; kingdom Metazoa; phylum Arthropoda; class Malacostraca; order Amphipoda; family Hyalidae; genus Parhyale; species Parhyale hawaiensis. The sequence continues at coordinate 54,786,195 of LQNS02278091.1, read as the reverse complement.
CTATAATCTATACTATAATAAGAGAGCTGTCTGTCAGTCCGTCCGTCCGTCAGTCCGTCCGTCCGTCTGTCCGAAGCCTTATTTTCCCCTATCTAATACTGAAGAAAAAAATTCCGAAGTACCCAACTTTTTTGTTGCGGAGAGGNTTTGGACATGTTCATTTTCAACGGTGCTACGGGTGATGTCACTTAATTACGTCTCATCTAGACTATCAACCCTTTTGTTAAGCTGAGATGTTTTCAAATGTATATGTTTATGACTTATTCATCAAAAGGGTGGCGTTTGGTGCACTAGTAATAGTAATAATACTGGAGTACTCTGATACCTCGTGCCTCTGCCAAGTAAGGCAACGGTAACGAAAAGTTCAAATAGGTTCTGAAACCGTGATTTTCTTTGTATCAACACTAAAATCAAATCTTCTGTGCCTTTTCGCAGTAATGACAGCTTCTACAATTTTCTTGAAAATCCGTTCATAATTTTTTGAGTTATGCTTCTGACAAACATTCTGATAAACAGTGGTCAAACACACAAATAGACCCTCCGATCATCGCCAAATTTAATAATTTATGTCTTTCAACATTACTAGCAATTCCTGTAAATTTCAAAAAAATACGTTAGTAACTTTTTCAGTGTTTTTGCTAAAAAGAATAAAATTAAGCACATCACAAAAATCTGGTCATTCACTCATCGCGATTTACCTAACAACTCATGTAAATTTTATAACGTTTGTCTAGGATTTTTGAGTTATGGTACTAAGAAAAAATAGGCAGATAAACAAACAGAAATGGTTGAATGGATCTTCACCAAAAGTTAACCATCTGTTACTGTCAACATGCCTAACAATCCCTATAAATTTTGTAAAGATCCGTCTATAACTTTTTGAGTTATCTTAGTAACAGACGAACAGACAGAATGACAGACAAACACGAAAAACCATAGCCTCCTTGGCGGAAGTTATAATAACTAGAGAGCACTTTCAGAGAACATACCTTCGCCAAGCAAGGCAACGATAACGAATAATTGAAAATTAGGTCCGAAACCATGATTTTCTTCGCATCAACACCAAAATCTAATCATTAGCGCCTTCTGACAGAATTAACAATTTCTGTAATTTTATTGAAGATCCGTTCATAACTTTTTGAATTATGCTGCCAACAAACATCATGACAAACATAAGTAAAACACATAAACGAACCGACCATCATCAAAATTTATTCATTTATGCCTCTTTAACATTACTAACAAGTCTTGTAAATTTCATAAAAGTCCATCAATAATTTTGGAGTTATTGTGCTAAAAGGCAAAAACTCAAATACAGCGACAAACAAACGAACAAGCAAATCATCACAAAAATATGGCCATTTATTCTTTGTAATATACCTAATAACTCATGTGATTTTCATGAAAATCAGTCCATAACTTTTTGAGTTATGGTACTAAGAAAAAATAGGCGGACAAACAAGCAGATGGACGGATTTTCACTATAAGTTAATCATCTGTTTCGGTTGACATGTCCTAACAATCCCTGCAAATTTCGTAAGGATCCGTTCATAACTTTTAGAGCAATCTTGGTGACAGACAAAGAGACAGACAAACGAAAAGACAGACAAAAGCGACAAAATATAACCTCCTTGGGGGAGGTAATACACCATATAATTTTTCCCTCATATGAATACAGTGCCAAGTATATTAAGGTCGCACAACCCTGAGGTATTCATTCTTGAAGATAACATTCATAAAGCTAACACGAAGGAGAGATTCACAGTTGGCTTGTACTGTATAGAGTGGCCTTTCAATGTTCAGCCGGTTCACTATCAACAGATTCTTTGCATCTCTAACAAATATTCAATACCCAGGCTGTAAGCAGAGCCAAATTATTATATGTTACGCATTTCAGTTGCATTGCCCGTAGAACCGGTAAATTGATCATGCCCGTTCTTAAGGCCCAGCTCAGTTTAACTTCCGTATCACAGATACAATCGAATTAAAGAGCTAATCTATGTAAAGTATGCGACTGCCCTCCCAATACCTTGAATTTCTTCCCATACAAAAGCGAAGGAGCTGTGTCAAACAAGACAAGAATGCAACTACTCCCCATCCCTCCAATACCTTCAATTTCTTCCCATATAAAAGTAAAGAAACTGTGTGCAAACAAGACACAAATAAATAAACATAAGCAAGACAGGTTCACGGAGTTTTAGTATATATAATACTAGACGACCCGTGACCCGTTGGGTCGTCGTCACGATCGTCTTCGCTGTCGCAAAAAAAGGAGGTGTTATTTAGCTGGGCATAGACCACTCACGATTCGGCCGTCCTCTTCTGCCCGCCAAGGAGCGGCCCGTTCATTTCACTATCAGCAGATTCTTCGCTTCTCTAACGAATTTTCAACACCCAGGCTTTAAGCAAAGTCAAATTATTATATATTACATATTTGAGTTGTATTGCCCGTGGAACCAAGGAGGTTCTAATAGAGAGGAGCGCACCCTATTTATTTATTTATCCTACGGGAGCGTTGCAAGTAAACTTTTCCCTTAAACTGGCTGAGTGGCTTATCCAATCGGAGAGCGGCATTGCCTCACGCAGCCTATGTAGAAAGGAGTCCTGAGCTCAAATTTTTATAGCCATTAAAAATCGACGAAATTCCGAGCGGATGGAAGTATGTAAAGGAAACTAGTATCCTGTATACCATCTGATGATGAAAGTAACAGGGTGAGCACTGGGATATAAATCTTCAGACACGATTTTCTTTGCAAAAATATTGAAGAACTGCAGTAGTGAGTAAAGCACTGAAATGCGTGCTCCTGACCTTTGACCTCTGGACCCCGCCTGCTTCCGGTTTCCCAGGCCCCGCCCACTTTCGGTTCGCCCCCCCCCCCTGACTCCCGCTACACCGGAAGTGCATTGGCCGTCCTAAACCGGAAGGTCAAGGTCACGCGCAAGGTCGCGAGGGTGAAAGGTCACGAGCACGCATTTCAGTGCTTTACTCATTACTAGCTGCCTGTCTGTATCTGCCTTAGTTATATGTGCTGATCACTGTCTCTTCAGCCAATTTAAGGACTCCAAACGCCAGCTTCGATCACGTGACAAAGCCATGTGTTTACTCGCCCAGAGAGTACTCGGGCTTGTTCCTCCCATTAGAAGCTCCTTGCGTGGAACCGCTGAATTGATCATGCCCGTTCTTGGGGCCCAGCTCAGTTTAACTTCCGCATCACAGATACAAGAATTAAAGAGCTAATCTATGGAAAGAATG
>LQNS02278091.1:54744169-54768469 GCA_001587735.2 Parhyale hawaiensis | reverse complement strand
AGATGTGCAACTAATTACATTAAAATCCAACAACAAGCATACCGGTAGAAGGAAATTTTCCAAACACTCAAAATAAAGTTGGTAAACCGTGAAAATTTTCACGGGTCCAGCTAGTTAAAATATTAACCGTCAAATCAATCTCCTCTTGGCAACTTACGAGTATCTTCTCGAATTTGGACTGAAATAAAACTCAGTAAGCAGTGCACATTTCTTCCATTTCTATGGCACAGTCACGCATTCGGACAAGTAGATGAGCGAACACGTTGATATGGATAACGTGTGAACTCGGCCTTAGCATAAAACAGCTGGATTTTTCGTAGCCGTGAGCTCACGATGGGGGAGGCGCTCAAATTAGCTTTTCCCCGGGGGCTGAGTACCCTAGCTATGCCACTTGATGGGGGCGCTCATATTGGCTTTTCCCCCGGGGCTGAATACCCTAGCTATGCCACTTGATGGGGGCGCTCATATTGGCTTTTCCTTGGGGGCTGAGTACCCTAGCTACGCCACGGGAGGGGCGCTCAAACTGGCTTTTTCCCGGAGGCTGTGTACCCTAGCCAAGGAGCTTCTAATAGGAGGAGCAAGCCTAAGCATTCTCTGGGAGAGTAAACACATGGCTTCATCACGTGATCGAAGCTGGCGTTCGGAGTCCTTGAAGTGGCTGAAGTGGCAGTAGTCAGTACATATAATTAAGGACGATAAAGACAGGCAGTTCCTCAATATTTTTGCAAAGACAATAGTGTCTGAAGATTTATATCCCAGTGCTCACCCTGTTACTTTCATCATCAGATGGTATACAGGATACAGGTTTCCTCTACATACTTCCATCCGCTAGGAATTTCGTTGATTTTTGATGTCTATAAATATTTGAGCTCAGGACTCCTTCCTATACAGGCTGCATCAGGCAATGCAGCTCTCTGATTGCATATGCCACTCAGCCAGTTGAAGGGGAAAGTACTCGAAACACTCCCGTAGGGTAAATAGAGAGGGTGCGCTCCTCCCTATTAGAACCTCTTTGACCCTAGCTACACCAAGGAGGGAAGAGCGCTCCAATTGGCTTTGTCTCCCGGCGCTGAGTACTACCCTAGACCCTAGATGCGCTTCTGAATAAACCTCCTTGGTCTAGCCCTTGTAAACACAACTATGCGTCTACCAAATTATGAAATCAAAATGCTATCTGTTCAGTCAGATTGGTTAGAAAGTGCCATCAGGAAAGTTTCACATATTTCTTCAAAGTTTGAGGGAATTAGAACTGAGACAACTTTACACGATTGTAATGTGTATGTGGACACATTGACACGTTCTGCAGAGGTACTGTGGAATCTCATTTATTTGGCCAGTGACCACCGTGTGTGAATCTAGTTTTATACGAAATTCAAATATATAATTAAAATACTTTGAGTTGGGCTTATAATATACTTATTTTGCAATCACTAAGCAGTATGATTTCGATCCAAGTAAGAATAAATGCCTAGGGAATGCACGACTAAAACACATTTTAACAGTACTTTAGACTACTTCCAAAACGAACCGACCAATAATCACGTGCAATTGTGTTATTATTCAGTGGACCTGATGCCTATCTCTGCAAAAATTATCGTATTATATTATTGCATGATATCTGACAAAGAAAGAGCTTATGGCCAATTCGGTCCACCTGATAAGATTGCACAGAATGTTCGTGAAAATGTCGGCCTTTATCGTAACATCAGCGGTGGGACCACGAAGTGTTCACGTGGTGGCCTTTTAGGCATCATTGACACCTTGGGATTCACTGTGCCTTCATATATTAATCTTTTCTTGCATATAAATAGTTGGTTACATGGTTTCAGCTGAGGTAGCCGAAACGCACAAAGGTTTCATTAATTAGTCACCATAAAAGCCAATCCGGGTCCAGATTTTTGTGTTTGGATAGATTGAGTCGATGAATGATGTCATTGTTTAATCTTAACCTGACCCAAGATTTAGTTTGGTCAGTGGTAAAACTAAAACGCCTTAGAATGGCACAAAAGCCGTTTTTGCCTGTGCCATTTATTGTATAAGGAGATTAAGCACTATTTTGCACCCTCGGATTCTAGTAATGCTGCTCTAACCTGTCAAAAAAAATCTAGGAATTTGAATGAACCCGGACTGCTAACAAACTCGATTACAATTCAAAGTGGTAAATTGATGACACCGAAACTTGTTCACGGGGGGGGGNGGGGGGGGGGGGGGGGGGGGCTCCGTACGCGCGCAGAAATGGTATGCTAGTCAGCCTGGAGCTAGGTTTCTATAGCCTACATTATGGTCACTACCGCCCTACTAATTACATACAGTTCATTTGTCGCTTGCCCTGCACTCATACTTCATGCACAGCGTCCGGCTGATTCACTGCTTGCGTTGATTGGGTCGTCAACAAAGTCGATTTAAGCCAAACCCACTTGACTTGACTTGTTCTGATGAGCAGACAAGCACTTTAGCTTTTCGTCACATGGAATCGTACGGTAGGTGTCAGAATTAGACCATTATCATGAACCGCCTCAAAATCTCCATTTTACGGAGAAAGCCGAAGTTCATGGAAGTCTCAGACGTAATCGATTAGAGACGTCTTTTTGAGGCCACCGTGGGGATGATGATGCTTGATTCGTCCCTTTTTGTGATCCCTTTTGACATGATTCTGATAGTGATCAACCCTGATGAGCGGTGAGACGTGATCGCACAGTGACTTCTCAAGAGGGTCGATCATGCGCGATCGAAGATGTGATTCCAGTCCTTGGACAATAAAAAAATTCAAAACTTGAGAGTCAAGTTCGTGATGTTTTCTTTGAACCTATTTCAGAATAAATTGAATAATGTTATTGTGATTGCAATATTGATTTCCAGAACTGTAGTTTCGTTAGTTTTATGCCTGTGCACTGTTCAAATTGCGCTAAATACCGCTAAGTCACTTATGCATTGACTTCAAAATAAATTGAAATTACTAAAAAAATCCATTACTCGCCATCTTACGTGTAAATATGATAGACATTTATTTTTATTAATGGAGTCTCTGGTTTGTTTACAAAATCATTGACCCGTTCGTAACATACAATTTAAGCTTTTCTGTGATCACGATGATCGTGATCACGGTGATTCTGCTGATCACGAATGTGGCCACACAAAGACGCCTTAAAAGTCGACTCCTGAAACTTTAATCAACAAGTCGAAGCCTAGGCTTCTGTTAGAAGATTCGGACAAGTCAAGTCTCAAAGGCTCAGTTTTGTTTCCCAATCGAACGCACCCTAAGAACTGAAAATTTTCCCCCTTTTGGGATTCTAATTGAGTCCAAATTTCGAAGCCATCAAAACCTATGAAAACTTTACTAACGAGAACTGCTAAGTAAACTGTTTTGATGTCTAGCATTGAAAAAATCTGCATCATCATGTTCCAATAGCTCAAAATTCCGTTGATGCTTGATGACTACAAAACTCTGAACCCGGAAGGCCATTTAAAACGAAATAATGCTGAGAGTCATTCTGCTTTCTAAAACCCAGCTGTGCTTCCAAATTCGATGATAGCCTGTGTAAAATTTATTATTTTTTATTCCGTTCACTCACGCCCCTAGTTCGAAAGCTCTGTAGCGTTGTTGTCAACACAACTTTGTGTATAAGCGAAAAAAAGTATTAAATGTAACCCGTGAAATTAGTTTTTTCTGCAAGTGCAGTTGAACAAGTTACGGATAACTTTTTTTAAAATTAGAGGGAAATAAAATTCAGAAAGCATTGTACGTTTCTACTGTTTCTACGGCTCTGTAAGGACGAGTTTATACGTCATTCATATCTATATTTTCGCTCATCTACTATTTGTCCGAATGTGTTATGGCGAGTTCACGAGTCATTCATCTCCACGCGTTCACTCATCCACAGTTATATACTGATGATAGTACAAGTCTTTGTCTTAAAGGAGAGAGGGTGGGAACTGTTGAGATCACTAGTGGCATCAAACAGGGTTGCACAGGATCCCCGTGGCTTTTTGTGATGGTAATAAATTACATTATCAGGCAGCTAATTGAGACAAATAAGGGATTCAGAAACGAAGCAGTATATATTCCTATTTTGTTTTTTGCCGATGTTGGACTCTTGTTGGCACAGGATGTAGAGGAGATGGAAATCATGATTAGGACTATCACGGTGGCAGCGGGGGAAGTGGGTTTACAAATCAATAAGGAAAAGAGTAGTATCTTACTTTTCAATATGAAAGAACAGCCTACCCATATTGGGGGATAGGGGTTACTGAAGAGCTGAAGTACCTTGGAGTCAAAATTAATAATACAACAAACCATCATAAAGTTCATAAAGAAAGTAAAATTCAAATGGCACAAAAGTACTCTAACATATTCAGTTATAGCAGAGTCGTGCAACAAGATTTTAATTGGGAAAACCTACTGGAAGAGTGTTGTGCTGCCATCAGGTCTTTATGCAACATCGGTCATAGGCTGGACAAAGAGGGAACTAGAAATGCTGCAGAGGACGGAAAATAGGGCATAGCGGTTTATTTTGGGAGCACCAGGATATGCAGAGGTTGCATCTCTGAGGGGTGATAGTGGGGCCTCCAACATGCTGGCCAGAGATATGAAAACCAAATTGAAATATGTTAGGTACATACAGAATGGAACGTCAGGGCTGGTGAAAAGAGCATTTGATGACATGTTTGAGAAGAAAGAGATAAGCTTGCAATTGCTATTAAGAGTTATATGGGTGTTTTAGGTGTGGCCACTCTGGCAGAGCTGGGGATGATGACTGAGGCAAGGCTCATGTAAAGGGTAAATGAGTATGATTTGAATATGTGGCAGCAGGAGGTTCTTCAGAAAACATCTCTTACAGTGTATTCTAGGTTTAAACAGTCTATTCAGGAAGAAAAGTTTTATTACAATGACTATGGATCCTGTTTACTTTTTAGGGCAAGGAGCAATTCTTTGAAGTTAGGATGGAGAAGGAGGTTTGAGGGTGGAGATACATACTGTGGGGTTTGTGGAGTGGGTCAGGAAGAGACATAGGATCATTTTTTGTGGTTGGATGCTCTGGGTTGTTGAATGTGCGGTTGGAGTGTGGGATGGAGGGGCGAGGATTGTGTTCACAGTGACGTATAAGCAAACAATTAAACACTTAAAGACGCAAGCACAAAGGTAAGATTATTAGAGCTTAATTAGTAAATAGACGAATATGGTACCAATGAATGAGAAACGGACTCAAATCAGATGTTCTAAACAGATAGTAACATTTTCCCAAAATCCTATGTCTCCCGCAAAGCCGGAAAGTTATTTCTTCTGTTACTATCGCGAAGTGCGGTTCGGAGTGCTTTTTTTTTCAAGCACGAGATAACGCCTCTTGAGCTGATAACAAAGCAATGATAAACAATGATAGTAACATATGGTACATCGTTGATCTTGGCAAATAACATATGATGTTTTCAACAAGGTCTTTGTATTTCAAGGTTAGATATCACGCGTACAAAGCCTGGCATAATAGGTATTAGAGTAGTGCAAGCAGACCTCATTTACCACCTAATTCACCCGGAAAACAGTAAAAATATTCTATGTTTATTGCTTATATGCAAGTATAGTCGCCATTCAAAAATGACAGAAAAGATTTTATAAGTAGATTAGATTAGATTAGATAGGCGGCAGTAAACGGACTAACAGGCCCATTCCCGCAGAGACACCGAGACTTGCCCCCCAGCCCTCTATGAGCTATGGCCATTACGTTAGCTTGATATAGATGACACGCAAGTGCAATTCCTATCCGCTGATCTGCGGAGCTCAAGAGTTTATTACTCTTGGTGGAGGATGTGTTCTTAGTTGCGGAGGATGTCTTTCCCAATGTTTCTCAAGTCGATTTTTAAACGCGTAGACCGTCTCCGCACTGACAACGTCGGAGAGAAGTTTATTCCATATGTTCACTATGAAATACGGAAAGAACTGCTGGCTCAATGTTGTTCTTCGGGTTATACTGCACGCTTGAGTTTTTTGCCGCTGTATCGCAGGCGATCATTTTGGTCTCTTTCAAAAAGTCTCGCTGTAGGTACATCGTTGAAGCCAGTCAAATACTTGAAAGTTTCTATTAGTTGCCCCCTGAGTCGTCTCTGCTCGACAGATATCATGCTCAGTTGAAGTCAGTTCTGTAGGTGACATTCGTATGGCTTGTTTCGCAGCTGAGGTACCAATTTCGTTTCTATGCGTTGGACTCTTTCCATGTTATCGATATCTTTGAACAGATGTGGCGACCAAAATTGAACAGCAAATTCTAAGTGTGGGTGCACTAGCGCCTTGTACAAGCGAATGATGATGTCCTTGGATTTGTAGTCGAAATTCCAGGTGATGGATCCCAGTAATCTGCTAGCTATTTTCACACTCTTATTAACTTGCCGACTGTGTTGTAATTTGTTGATAATAGTTATTCGCGAGTCACGCCGTTGGGTGACAGCTGCCAATTCTATCCCGTTCAGTTTCAGTTGGGTTGAGGGGTTCTCCGGGCCTACGTGCGTTACTGAACATTTGTCGACATTAAATTTCATCTGCCACGTTTTACTCCATTCCATGAGATGGCCCAGGTCTTGCTGGAGCTCTGCTCTTTTCCTCTCAGGATGGCATTGTTTAGTATCATGCCCAAATTTACTGATTTTACAAAGGATATTATGGTCGAGATCATTAATCTAAATTATATACATACAGTACATATTTATTATCATATTGGTATAGACAGGCAGTTATTTAGTTGCTTAGTGGTCTTTTCTATTTTACGGATAGTTTGTTTCTGCAGTTAGGATAGGTTTCTGCTGTGAGGATAGGTTTCTGCAAATATTCCAAGGGCTTCAATGAAAGTTGCATCAATATATAGTTAGGATTTTTCTCAGTAGTACGTCCTCTGGACCTTTCAGTTTATTTGACCAAGCTATCGACAATCTATACGAATGTCGTTTTAGATTAGATAGCTGGCTGTTGACGGACCAATTGGCCCATTCCCAGAGAGCAGTCGAGACTCACGCTCCGGCCCTCTATGGGCTATTGCCATTATATGAAAATCATGTAGACACTGAAAAAAAAATGACAAGAAGAAAATAACTTCAGCTAAGGAGTTTATCGTGCAAATATGATTAATTGCTGCAGATCCTGGGAGGGGACCTGGAAGACGTAAAGCTGGTTGGAACAGGAAAGATAATGGATTAGGGTGGCCTCTGAACTTTTGGCCGTTATGAGTTGTGACTCCTGGAGCAGGAGTTCGTAGTTGTAGAGGGTGTTACTCACTAGGATTTTCTAGACGATTTTTAAACGCGTTGACTGTCTCTGCACCGACAACTTTGGAGGGGAGTATATTTCAGATATTCGATGTGAAATACGGGAAGAACTACTGGCTTAAGGTAGTTCTTCAAGCTTCAGGGCGTCATCGTTTGGGGCTTTGGGCTCACCAAAAAGATAATTGAAAACCAGTTTCAGCTTAGAATTTGAGCAGTTTGGGCATTGACCAAAAGACAAGAGGTTTGCTTAACTCGATCACGTGAAAGTCTGCATATAAACAAACCCAAACGTTGGATGTGTAGGCAGGCGGCAGTAAAACTTATTATATCGACGTGTCTCGCACTTGTTAACCCACAAAGTAGAGCAACATATAAAAAGCTATCAAATAACTTAATTTGAGTAAGCAAGTCAGCTGTTTCTTCCAAGAAGTACATGGGGAGTGATCACTACCACTACAAACACATTTAAGGAAGTTGCTCCCGCTCCACAGAAGTCGTTCAGCTGCAACGCTACAACGTAACTGTCACTTTATATATACATAAATATATATTATATACACGAATAAATACTTCACGGAAGCAATTTTCGTTAACACTGAGCATTAGAGCTCAAGTTTAATTCAGATTAACGAAGTCAACCTGTTCGGAGAGCATGCTGAAATTTCCTTCAAACTTTCGTGAACTAAAACTAGCTTTTGTTTAAAAAGTGCCGAACTTGGGCGAAACTAATAAAGTTTGAGGCACTTAAACGAAAGCCAGTTTCAGGTTACTGTCTCAGTGAACACCAATTACACCATACGATGACGTCTTTATCTTTGAGTTCTTGGCCGTTGTTTCGCAGGCAATCAGTAAAACTTCTTTCGAAAAGTCCTGTTATAGGCACGTCGTTGAAGCCATTCAAGTACTTGGATGTTTCTATTAGTTGCCCCCTAAGTCATCTTTGCTCGAGAGAGATGAGTCCCACTTCCTGCAGGTGACACTCATATGGAGTGTTTCACAACTGAGGTATCAATTTTATCGCGGTGCGTTGGAGTCTTTTTAATTTCTATCGATATTGCCGCAATAATATACAGACCAGAATTAAACAGCAAATTCTAAATTCAGGCACGCTAGAGCTTTGTACATAGGAATGGTTATATCCTTGGATATGTTTCGAAAATTCTTCGCAGTGAATACCAGTATTCTATTTACTATTTTGATAATGTTGTCAGCTCGCTGATTCGGTTGTAGTTTGTGGCAGTTATTTCCAGGTCACGTTGTTATGTGACAGCGGCCAATGCTATCCCGTTCATTTCTAATCGCGGGGCTCCAGTTCTACTTGCATAACTGAACATTAGTTGACATTGAAGCTCATCTGCCAAATTGCTGTCCAATCCATGAGGTGATCGTTTTCAAGGCAAAAAACTTTCGGTCCTAGAGTTTTTATCTGCAGTTGAACTGCATCAAAGATGCTCATTCCCATGTTCTGTAAAGTAATTGGATAGCTTGTTCGACAATTTATTTGATTTGCACAAAGGAGTTTAAACGGTGTACATAGATTTATTGTAAGTCAAGATTTTATTCATTTCTAGAATAAAATAATCTGACATAAATGGAAGATGAAGCACTGAAAAACAAAAACTATGTAGGTAAACTAATCAAATTCCGTTTAAATTATTGAAATATTTTAAAATTTATGAGTTGTTTCTTCTTTTTTTTTTACCAATTCTATTAGTCAATCGCTTTATTTCAGGTCTCTGGAAATGCCCAAAAACATGCTCATAACGACTAACGAAAGGAGCGGATTGTTGCAAACCGTGCGGAATGTTTGTCATTCGTAGATTTTGTCAAGGAGCTAGGGAGAGGTTGAAGAACTTTGTCTTCATACGGGGAGAACCCCAGGACCAAACCAAGGGAAAATAACTCGAAAAGGACCCCTTTACCTAGTGATCTTCGAAATATATATACAGACAAATCAAGCATCCAAACAGCACTAGCGCTTCTTTGTCCAAACAAACCCCATGCAATGACGTTAATGAATTGGCGAGAAACGTTGAGGCTGGTGCCAGTTCTCCGTTCAATTTCACCCACAAAGAAAAACGCATTGCTTGCCACTTGGGCATGACAATAGATAAAAATAAATTTCCAATTTTTTTTTTACGGATGAGACTAGAGCTACTCTTGATAGCCCGGAAGGATGGGCCAATGTGTTGAGTCTTCTTGAAACCCTTATTTCGCATTAATTGCGACGGCAAGATGGAGGAGGAGGTGCTATGTTGTGGACCGGTATCAGAGATGACGAGCTGATGGGACCTTTCTGAGTGCCATGGGTGTCAAATTTACCAGTCAAGCTTACATAACGTTTCTAAATGAACATTTTTTTACCGTGGCTCGATGACTTAGCATTACCAAGTCGCCGCCAAATAATTTTCATGAACGACAATGCTCCATCCCATTCAGCGAAGGTTACCACTTTATCCCTTAGAACTCTAGTCATCAGAGAAGAGCGTCTTGTGACTTTTCCGCCTAACTCCTGATCTTAATGCCATTGAAAAGCCCTAACCAATTTTGAAAGGAGGGTTTATGAAGGAGGAGTCCAATTTGCAACGAAAGACAGCCTGTGGCTAAAAATTACTAATGTTGTTGGTACCATATCATCCTTTCAAGTTTACCGACTGCCTTCCTCAGTGGGCAAAAGACTGTTCAATTTAATTTCAAAGAATGCAAACAATGTCGACATATAACTTACTTCTCTAATACATAATTGATGAATTCATTCATTATGTTTCCTGTTCGTATTAAATACAATGGCGAGGTTGAGATACTGTTATATATATTAGCCTAAAAGTACATTTTCAGCGACCTATAATAAAGCAATTGACAGTTACAATTGGTTCAGAATACAGAACTACTCATAACTTCTGAGATATTGCATGAATTCAAACGAAATTAATTAGTTAACGTACCTATAGTTGTGATTTTTCAGGGTACCAGCTTTCACTGACGTAAGATTTATGCTACTTCATAAATTAACTAGAGCACTCTGAGAGCGCATATCTCCGTCAAGCAAGGCAACGATTATGGAAAATCAAAATTGGTACTGAGACCATGATTTTTTGTATCAATACCAAAATTTAATCATTAATGCTCCTCAAAAGTGTTAACAGCCTTTCGAAGATCCATTCATAACTTCGTGAGTTACGCTGCTGACAAACATGGGTCAAACATACAAACGAACCAACCTATCTGCACCAACATTCAATCAATTATGCCTTTTAACATTACTAATAACTCCTATAAATTTCATAAGGATCCATTCATTAGTTTTGGAGTTATTGTGCGAACAAGCATGAAATTAAAAACGGTGGAAAACGAACGAACAAACGGATCATTACAAAAATTTGGCGATTTACTCTTCGTGATATACCTAATAACTCATGTAAATTTCATAAAAATCCGTCAAAACTTTTTGAGTTATGGCAATGAGAAAAATGAAGCAGACAAACAAACAAGCAAACAGATGGACTGAAAGTTAATCATCTGTTCCTCCTAACATACCTAACATTCCCTGTAAATTTCGTCAAAATCCGTCTATAACTTTTTGAGCTATCTTGATGACAGACAGACAGAAAGCCTGACGGATAAACCCGACGAAAACATAACCTCCTTGGCGGAGGTAATAAAATCTTGACCTGCAATGAAGCTATTTACACAGTTTGAAAAAGCTTGCGTAGAAAGTAATAACTCAACTCTTTAGCTTATCATCACGTCCTTGACACTGGCCATTCAGTTAATTGGGAAAGTTTCAAAGTACTGCAGCATTGCTAATGAAACAAAGAGAGACGTGTTCTGGAATTAAGTTTTTCATCGTTAAGTCATAACTGTTGCAATAGCTACTAACAAATCTATGAAATTTACAGGCCTCTCCTGAACTCGTTGTTGTGAATAAATTGCCACCAAGAGCCCTAATTACAATACAAAAAATTCGAATGAGTTGCTATGTTACAGTGCAGCTCCTTATAGACATCAACTCTCGAACCGAAAGTTTCCTGCATTGAAACTGACTTTTGCATAGATCATCGAAAGCTTGGCCAAATAAATTGAAAAATCCAGAAAACCTATTACTGAGAAAATCCTAAAAATGTAAAAACTGGATGTCTCTCATTTTCATCAATAAGAACATATAAATATATATTTAAAAAATATTTCTTCATTGTTTCTGCACAATGTATGGTAATTCTGCTGATTCTACTGTGAAATATACATTGCATCAAAGTGGAAAGAAGGAATTTGAAGAACTACCTATTCAGCACGTTATGCGCCGTTGATCTTCGACTCCATATACCAGAAAAACTGAGTGCGGCCCATTCCAATCGGCAAAGCATTTTCCCAGCAATATGCGCAGTTTTCCTGCGCATCTGTCGTTGTAGGCACATTTTGGACACATCTACATATTTGCGTTCTTTAAACAGCGCGACACACAAGGCTGCAAGTTAGAAAATCCCAACAATGTAAGTTGGAAATATCATTGACAGTTATTTTGTGGTATAAGGTGTTAACCCTTCATCGCATCATTCAGTCGCATTTCCTAAGAAAACTGTTCTAATACAAGAAGCAAGGAGTTACTCGCTAATATTAGGAACCGAAATCTCGTTTTCCATGAGAATTGCACAATTTTTTAATGTCTACGAGTATGTAATGTTGACTTTAAATTGCATCGCCAGGTGTAAACGTTTTTGAGATTTTTAACGTGATATTTCACGCAATAAATCAAATTTGGAGTCGTGTATTTAGGACTACCTTAAGGCGTCTTTTTGTGACCACCACGCGGATGATACCCCCTGATCGCGCATGATTCGAACGTTTTTGTGACCGTATTTTGACGTGATTCTGATAGCAATCAACAGTGATCAGTGGTGACAATTGATCGCAGCGTGATTTCCTCCGGAGGCTAATCATGCGTGATGAAAGATTGATTCCAGCCGTTGGACAAGTGAAATTCAAAATTTGAAATGCAAGGTCGTGATGTTTTCTTATATTTAGGGATAAATTGAATAATGTTATGATGATTGTTTGTAATATTGACTTCCAGACTTGTAGTTTCCTTAGTTTTATGCCTGTGTATGTTCACAATGCTTTAAATACTGCTAGTTCAGTTATGCATTGGCTTCAAAATGAATAAAGACTCATAAGAAATCCATTCCCTACCATTTCCCATAAAAATACGATAAAAATATATTTCTTTGAAAATTGACGCGGCGTTTCTGGTTTGTTTACAAAATCGTTGACCGTTCTTGTACTTTTCAATGATCACGATGATCATGATCACGGTGATTCTGATCGCGAGCGTGGCCACAAAATGACTCATTTAAAGGCTTAATCTAACGTACTAGGCCAACGCAACTTCCCCGTGGTGCCACCGTGCCGGTGCCACGGTGGTTCATAATGAACTCACAGCTGATTTCAGTAGGTGCCGTGACGTCGTGTGGTGAGGTGGCGTTTGTGTAGTCTCGTATCGTCACTTCACTTCACGATTCAAGCTAAGCTAGAGTTGTTCATCAGCCATTATAGCGAGCACCTCTCACAGGAGGTTTTCAACATCCAAAAAGGTGAGATGTTTTCTTAGTATCAATCGCTACTTGTATTGATTACCATGGAGAAGAAGCTCGTTGAATTTGTTGTCCCTTATTCGCTCTCTGCATCGGTCTTCACTTCTGCATGCTGCGTCCCAACATGCCCGTGATGCCATCGTATATTCACTAAAAGAGGCTACAACGCAGTATAGTTTTTCTATGGAAGTATGTTAATTCAGCCACTTGGCTTGGGTCTACCTGATTCAAACAACGATCGAAAGAAAGCGTACGTCATTTGTTCTCAGCTGCTTCTGAGGTTTCTCAATACTGGTGCGCTGTTGAGTTAATTATCCCTCACGTTGGTCATATTAGCCTATCCACTACTTAGTACTTATCTATATGATAATAATTCAAAGTTTATCCATTTCTTGTTTGGCTGCCTCTACTGAATAACAAGCAGATGAGATGGTGAGAATTTCGAGTCTAAAATTAATGCAGTAAATCTAGTTTCCTGGAATAAGCTCGACATAAGTGCAATTTTTGATTCCCACTTCTCTTTGAAAAGTAGCTAGGTACTTTTTGGTGTCGTTATTTTGAGCGTAGGAGATGAAATGCTCGATGTTTGAGAATTTTTCGTTGCCGTCGCCCTCAATCTATTTCGCTTATTGTATTTGTGTAGGTAGCAATTTCTTCGTGGCAGCAGAAGCTTCACTCTGGGCAGAGGCCAAAATGTTTTCAGTTACTACCGCTGCCAAGTTTTGATCCTCATTGTGACGCTACAAGTGTCTAGCATCACCTCATCTTCGGTAAATTCTTTTAGTGTAAGTGGCCGAAAGGAGACGCACATGGCCCAATAAAGACGCACTTGTAGTAGGAAGGCTGTGGCGCGGCGACCGGACACTGCAAGAAATCTTCAGTACCTGCAAAAAAGAGCTAAATGTGTCTCCTGAACACCCACCAGAAATGATGTATGATTGGACATTTCCTCACAACTTCCACCCGTTGCACAGGCTAATGGAGACGTAGGTACGCCTTCATTGGGCCAGTGCGTCTCCTTTAGGCCCCTGACGCTAGTTGAATTACCATACGCCATTATACGGTGTATTTTCTAGGTGCTGCATGACTATCAAGCATTTAACAAGCAAACTTCGCGAGATTACTCGCGGCAGGGAAATATTATTCCTACTAACTCATGTTCGGGAACTTCTGCAAATGACTATCACAAAAAAAAGCTTCAATCTGTAGATTGCAACATATAACGTTCATGGTTGGGCGGTGTGATGATTATTTCGAATGTTAATGATCTCGGATAATGTTAAAAGCTCGAAAATTTTGTTTCGGTGATATCAGATCCGACGTCAAACATCAATGCTGCTCACCATTTTGAAACCATGTAACCAATTATCGCGGATGCGGTTCTAGAGCCACATTTGTATTACGGAAAATGGTGTGGATGTCACGTGCCCGTGTCCAGTGACGCACCTGCTGCACAGCTGTAACGTGTAGACAGACACACGCGTACGCACACACATCCACTGTTCACTTGCAAATTCATATCTGGACGGTCGACAGAGAGCTGTACATATGTTGCTGAACGCTTGATTGTTTTCGTTTATTTTTTTTTTTATTTTTAGAGTCATTAAATATTTACGGAGATGTAGCTAGGCCCTGTTTAGGGGCTTCAGGCTCTTTAAGCCTCCCTGATATATTCCTTAGCCCCCTTTAAACTTAGAAAGTTTAGTTTAAATATATATCTATATATGTATTGAAAATAGAGCTGAATCGCACACGATCTCCCGAGGCTAAGCCTCCTCCCCCGAGCACTGCCGTACCCACATCCGGTTATAATTTATCGTATTATTGAGACCCTCCTACATTGTAGATATCAGTCATTCACTCGAGTAAAAGATGGACCTTGTAAATAAAAACATAGAAACACAATTTTCGTTGAGTTACGTCTGACAAATGATATGTAACAATTTTTTTTATTGCTAAATTCAAAACTTACCTCAGGTTTTCTCTGTTGCGTCAACTTTTGAGACAATACAAAGCTTGTTAATTAATGCTATATCCTGCTCTTCGTTTGCAGAATATGGTACACATCTAGTTGTCACCAAGGTCTCAGGTGTGACTGCACGAGCGAGCTCCCACCTACCTATGGGTGACTCCAATCGTGAATAACTGTCAAGTCCTATAATTTTATTTGCAGTAAAACTGTGTAATTTTACTCTAGCTGTGAAGGAAAAACTAGATGTGGTTGAATAAACTGGCCAGAATTCTCAAATCAGCGTGCCAATTTTTGTCTAAATCAACACTACAGTACAGCTCAACAGAAACGTTTTTCATTTTTTTTTTATTGTTCTCCAGCGATTTACGTTTACCTTTTTTATGTTTATCATTATGAAACAAAAAATACCACTTCATGCTTGAGTCCTCATACAAAAATGTATATCTCTAAGTTGATTCCTTTTAAAGTACGCTACATGCTTATATATGTAACGTCGTTCTGCGTAGTTATTTACCATAGAAAAGTATATCCGAATCTGCTTCCATTTCTGCAGTAAACTTCACATGCAAAATTATGCTTTTTGATATTTGCCGAAGAAAAGTATGCCTGGTGAATTAATAACTTGATAAATCCTACAGAAAGCTATTAAGTTATCGCAATAAAGCGTTTTTCAAGTCGCACTGAGCAGTACCGGTAATCTAACCGGTGTAGCACTAGCTTCTCTTCGTCAGGCACTTCAGCAGTAGGTTTTCGATTCGCCATATTGGTTCGATCGCAAATTTTCTGAGCTTAGCGTCATATGCAAGAAGTCTCGTATGTGACATCTGCGAACCCCAACCATCTCCATTTCTTGCTAGGTCAGTGCCCTGTCTGTGGACTTTGAATGCCAGAAACGCTAACCCTGGAATATCTTCTTCAGCAATCCCTCTCGCGCCCCCTTCACTTGACTCTTTTCTTTCCTGTACCACAGACCAACTTGCGTTCGTTCGCGCCACAGGTGAACGGCTTCCAAATACCTACAGGTACAACGTTACCTAATTTATAAATGCGTTCATATATCTATGTGGCTTAACTATTTACACACTCACGCTAAATTATTGTGCAGCACATAATCTGGCTTCTGTTCACCAGCATGGCTCCCCTGACCAAAGAGCAACTTTCGTTCTACGAAGAGAACGGCTACCTGGTGGTGGACGTGCTGTCCCCCGCAGAGATAGAGGAGATCAGCACAGAATACGACGCCATCTTCAACAGAAAAGCTCACCAGAATTTGGAAGCGACATGGAAAGGCGACTGGAACAAATCCTCTGCTCAGTCTGTAAGTCTTAACTTTCATACAATGAAAGATAAATCGCAGAATAAGTTGTTAATTATTACTATTGACCGCGGATAAATCACATGAACACCAGAAGGATGTGCGACTGCAGGCAGTCACAGATAGTCGGAACTATGGCGTCATAGATGCGGTGGTTAAACGAGGAGAATTGTACTACTATGGCCACCATCAATTATTACTGCATACATGTATCTGTCCTAGACTTTCAACTGTACAAATCTTACATATCAACGCCCACGGAAAGTCGGTTTAAAACACATCAACAATTTCTTTTACTAAGTGAATTTCTAACTGCACAACTTCCCAACGCACCTCAAATCTCTCTCGAAGTCGCTGTGTCGTCCCCATTATCTCATGTCTCGCTGGCACAGAAACATCACTGCTGTAGACAAGGGCAGTAGTTTCAACCTGCTAAGTTACGAGAAATTTGGTGCAGCTGGAAATATCTACGTAACACTAGTATCATGGCTACAAACATACGATTTAAACAAGCAAGTGAGCGACTGTGACGTCATCGTTGTTGCAAAATTTTCTCGAGAAAATACTGAAGAAATGCCCGTCTGTCCCCACTTGTCGGTGGTGAATGCATAAAACTGTAGCACACGTCTAGGCAATTGCTTACCAATTTCACTTTACAAAACTCCACGAAGACAATAAATCTTGGTACGAGAATTTTAGCTACATACAGTCATTTTATGTATACTGTCAGGTTGATTATTTTTATGTGTGTTGTTAATAGGCGTATCTTCTCAAACAAGGCTATATCTTACGTGGAAAAGGGTGTTCAAGCATTTCATAAACTTTTTCAAAATAAATCTACACATATCTCTCCTGCAATTTCATTAATTTTTGCGGAATGCGCCTAACAGCATACATAATATTGGATAGCGCATTAATCGTTTTACCTATCTGCCTGTGTTTATTTTAAGTAGATTTTTTTACAAGTGCCGTGCGTTTGCAAGTGTAAATTGATGCACTGAAGAGAAGCTACTGTGCTCATACCACCGTTTCTTACTCACGAAAGTGATTTCATACATCAAGACGCATATTAATTTTTTAACTACATAAGTCTGTGGAATTTACACCTAACGTTTAATTAGTGTTATGCTCGGCTGATGTTGGAAATGAATGCGTCTTGTGACGTGTGCAATTTACTGTGTGCATTATTTTCCAGCCTTGATATAATCATTTCAATATTTATTAAGTTTCCGTACAGCGTCAGTCACAGTATGTCACAGGCCGGTAGTATATAAGCTTTTTAGTTAGCTAGCGAGGATCACAAACGAGAAGACTGATTGTGCTATGTTTACATTTTTATCACCGGCGAACGAAATGAGAGAGGTCATAATGTTTTCGTAGAAGATTCAAGTGTATATAATTATATATTTGTGTTTTTGTCTGTCCACCCTAGAAGAGGTAGAAGGAGTTGAGCAATGTTCATATTTTTTGCAGGGAGTCTGGTGGGTTGACCCAGATGTGATCAATGGCAAAAAACTTCAATTAGCTGACCATCAAAAATGACGGCGATGAGTTTTGTTGTCTGTCCACCCAAAATGAGGCAGAAGTAGTTGGGTCATAATAATAATTTTTTAAGGCAGTCAGATGAGTTGACTGCGATGTAAAAAGTGCCAAAACTCTAGTCTAGAGTAAGCTGGCCACAAAAATCGACGGCGTTGAATTTGCCCCTATGCGGGTGATGGTCTTGCGCCACGAGGCGTTCTAGTCTTCTTTCTGTTCTATTGAGCGTTTCTACTACTTTGTTCAGGAGGTGCAATCGATACACGGCCTGCAGATGCATTCGGCGGTGTTCTCCCGCCTGCTACTGCACCCTGGACTGCTGGACGCCTGTGAGGGGGTCATGGGCTCCCCCAATATCCTCCTGCACCACACTAAAGCCCACACCAAACCCCCCGGAAAGGGCAGCCCTTTCCCTATGCATCAGGTACCCTTTATTATATAGAGCCTTAGAGGAGACTGAGTAGTGAAGAGTTGTAGCAAATAGGTACATTTAATCTATTCTCATTTCATTGTTATGTAAACGAGCATCAGATACTCTTGAGCTACCGCATACTGTCGTTGTTACCATAGGTTGATGCCGCCATCACAACAATCAAGTGTTGTATTGGTAGCTACTTGTTGTGAGCCTGCACTCTACGTCCTGAGGAGGCGGGGGTGCTCGGTGCTGAGGACTCAGGGCATGGTAGCGTTATCGGGGGGCCTTGCGCTATGTCGCGGGTTTGCGCGAAGCCTGCAGATTTTTCTTTGTTTACGACACACCACAGTGCATAATAACTTGTATCCTTTCCAGCGTCTTTTTCATGTATCACTCAGCGTCTGTTCATCACTCACATGTTGGCTATTGATACTAATTGCCGATAATAACTTTTTATCGTATAGGTCGAGGAAGCCTACTAGCCAGTGAAAAATTTGCGCATTTAGATAATACAGGACATGCATTGCAACAAATAATTAAGACTTTTTATTATCTTTCTTCCTGTGAATACATCGTATGAGATTTTCTTTTTGCCTTAATTCTAAAATTTTAAAGATCTAATAGGGTAGAGAACAGGAGAGGTAATCTATGCCGAGAGCCACTTTTGATGAACCCTTGTTGTTCTTCCTCTCACCTCTCGATGCCACACTGCTCCACGTAGAGTAGATCCGTTGCCGTCGCTGGGAACGTCCGAGAATCGAACTCAGGTTCCGCCGCGCTCGATGGAGAGCCGGTGTCATTATCGCAGGAGTTTCGTATTCTTTTAAAAGGAACAATCGCTTGCCAACCATTAATTGCCGTGAGCCACACTGTTCTGAACTCGGTGATAGCGCAGAATATTAAAGGGGGCGTTTCGTTTGCACAATACACCTCAGTGTCGTCACCCGGCGCTCAAAATTGTGTCGCAATCAGCAGCAGTTCACTTCGAGTCGCAACGAACGTTTTTCCGGTCACGGTAATTCAAACAGGGTTGTGAGTGTAACACTTCTTTAGTGCCTAGTTATTGATTAGTAGTAGAAGAATTAGAGTTATTGAACCATACACAAAACACCGTTTTTAAATTTCTTTTTCATAGTGATCAGACTATCGCTTCTTTCTTTGAAGAAGCATTAATTGATTGCATTCGTATAGGAAAAAAGCTCTTTGCTTATCATTTAATGGCTAATCATAGACGATACGTATCTGTATAGCATATTTCTAAAAGAGAGGCAGTATTTATAAGGAATTACTCTTGCGTCCTCCGTGCAAAAAACGTTGTATACGTACCGTATGTGTTATGTACAATGATGAATTGTTCAGCGAACAGTTAACTTCCAGCAGGACTGTTATTCATCCCGCTCAAGAAACATTCGAAGGTTGCCTTGTTAAATAGAAAAAAAATCTTTTATCTCCCAGGACTACCACTATTTCCCCTTCAAGAAGCACTCGATGGTCGCCGTGTTCTTCAACCTGGACGACAGCTCCCCCGAGAACGGCGGCCTGTGCGTGTATCCAGGCAGCCACAAGCTGGGACCTCAGAAGGATGTCAGCGATGATGAGCGCTACCACTACTTGGACAAGGATCAGTTCCCCATCGAGAAGGCTACCCCCCTCAATCTCAAGAAAGGACAGGTAAAGCGCCACGTGCAAAATTCCCAAATCTTTACCTGATATGCGTGCTGGATTCTTTCTCAATCAAAACACTAGCTTATGCTGTGCATTGCTTAGATAATCGCTTCAGCAGTTATGGTTGTAGTATCGTTCATCGTCTCCTAAGCTGAAATGGCTGATGGAAAAAAAAAATCTAAATTATTCATCCCTGAGTTTTTTACTGTAGATTTCATATAAGCTTAAACTATTCCAATTCTCGTGCTAGTTACGAGTTTCTCATACTAGTATGTTTCTGATTCCTTTCTGCTTGGCTCGTATTCTTGACTCATAATAGTTTTCCCTCTATTTGCCTAATCAGGTTGTGATCTTCTCGTACTTGCTGGTACACGGCTCATACCCCAACACGAGCGACAGGGTGAGAAGAATGTACCTGGTGCAGTTAAGGACTGCCGAAGATGAGCTCGCGAAGGACATGCATCGGTCAGCGTGCCAGGAGCTGGTGCTTAGGGGCGTTAACGTCAACCGAGACGCTGACATCACAAAGCGCAATAAAGATAATTAGTTCATATGACGTTATGTTTGTTACCAACCAGACCGAGGTTGAACCTGCTTCGTAGCTTGTTCGCTGCAAAATGTGAAGCTTTTTTTTTTTTAATCCGAGCTGTAGAATAGATTTGGAGCTTTTTAAATGTTTTGATGAGCGTAGTAGTCTCCTGCGAATCTCAGCAGTCTCAAATTGCGTCAATCTAGGTCCAGGGCACAGATTTTAAACTTTTAAAAATTTCTATAGATTCCAAACTTTTCCAGATACCCTGAAAGAAAGCAATAAGCATAGAGTTCATTTGAAAATAAGGGAAGACAAAAATCATGTATGGGAGTAAAGAGTACATTCCGTAATTGAATTTACGATCATGCACTAGCGAACTTTGGAAACGCCTGACCTCGGCCTGAAGAATTTAAGGGCAGGTTTCCTCCAAAAGCCTATAAATTCTCAAAGTACATTTTTTCACTAAAGAGTAGCTATACATCACACGGACTCTCAGGCAAAGTTTTAAACAGCCAGTGCAACCCTAAGTGGGTAGAATAGGGGGGGGGGCGTTTTTTTAAACGCTCATTTTTTGCTGCCGATCTTCATGAAACTTGGTAGAGATATGCAAAAAATGTGCGTAAGGCTCTTGTACTTTTCCAGTTTCTCCATAGAAAACAAGTTATTCAATGAAAGCGGGAGGAAAAAATACATAAGTCGAACCTACGTTTTCCCAATTTTGCATATCTCTTCCCGTTTAATTCAAATCGGTACAATATATATATATATATATATATTTGATCGGGATAATAGAATAATAAATAATATAATTAATAAATAATAATAATAATAAAGAGACCGAAACGGCTGAGCAATTCAAAGAGCGACTACGCCTCGAGCGAACTAACAAGTGGAAGAGCATGAAGATGTCCGGCCAGTACCTCGAGGCTGTTCAGGACAAAATAGTCCCCGACTCGTGGAACTGGCTCCTGAGGGGTGAGCTGAAACGGGAAACAGAAGGCAATATCCTGGCAGCTCAAGAGCAAGCCTTCAGAATGAATAAATAAAAATAAAGAAATATCATTTATTATCTCGTATACAATGTACAATGGTTACACCTATCGAGGTTTTCTTTTTGCCTTAATTCTAGAATTTTGAAGATCCAGTAGTGTGAAAAGGTCCTCTTCGTCAGGCACGACTCTCAGTTAAATCCTAGGGAGTAGCACGTAGCGGACCGGAGACGGTGCTGGAGTGCTCCACGCAGTGTAAATCCGTTGCGTGCCGTCCGGGGAATCGAACCCGCGCCTCCGTTGATGTGATGCCGAACCGTTGTCACTTCACCACCGAGAGGACCAGGTATATAAAAAAATCGACAAGAGAAACGTCCCTAGCACCTGTAGAATCTGCAGGAGCTCGGACGAAACCATCAACCACATCATAAGCGAATGTGGAGTGCTGGCGCAAAAGGAGTACAAGCGCACGCACGATAAAGTTGCCCGACACCTTCACTGGACCCTCCTGCAGATCCATAACTTCCCGGTCAGTGAGAGGTGGTACGAGAACGAACCCGCGCCCGTGGTTGAAAATAAAGCCGTGCAGATCTACTGGGACAAGAGGATGGAAACCGATCGAGTACTTCAGGCAAACCGACCGGACATTGTCGTCAAAGACAAACAGGAGAAGTCGGCCAAACTGATCGACGTCTCAATCCCCTTCGACTCCAGAATCATCGACAAGGAAGCGGAGAAGAAGGAAAAGTACCTGGACCTTGCAATCGAACTACAGAGACTGTGGCAGATGAAGGTCGACGTTGTTCCAGTGGTCATCGGAGCTCTGGGAGCCATGTCCAAGAATCTCAAGACTGCCCTCCGAGAGCTGAAGAGCGGCCATCTCCACCCAGGAACCCTCCAGAAGAGTGCTCTACTCGTAAAAGCGCACATCATTCGCAAAGTGCTCTGAGCCTTGGGTCGCGGGATGTGACCCGGCGCCAGAGTGTAGAGCCCAACATCGCTCAACTGATCCAATTATTGGGTCGTGAAATCCCCTTGATAATAATAATAATAATAATAATAATAACAAAATAAAAAACTTTTGGTGAAAGGAAAAAATAGAAATAAAAATTTTATTTCTGTGCCGGTTTGAATGAAACTTGGTACAGATGTGTAAGGTCGAAAAAACTGTAGGTTAAACTCGTGTGCTTTTTCCCATTTTCCTAGTAGAAAACGAGCTATTAAAAAACTGGAGCGCGGGCTCTCCTGAAAAGCCTATTTTTAACTTTAAAACCTATCTCTTCCTACAGTTTCGAGCTACAGAGATGATTTTTGTATCAAAAGAAGCATAAATTTGATTCTCTCCAAATGAGGGATTTTTTTTCGATTGTTGCCGTAGGACACGAATGACAGCGCACTTTTCGGGAAAAAACCTGTATTTTTTAGTTTTAGGAATTTATCAAAAGCTATTTCGACAATCAAAAGACCAAAGCGCCTATTCGTAGAGAATCACAGCTTCTTTTGAGACCAAAATCATATCTTTAGCTCAAAAACTGTAGGAGGAGATAGGTTTTCCCGAGCGCCCTTCCACAGACAGCTTCTGAATTGAATTCATGCTTTTCTGAAGTAGGACAAAATGAATTCCAAGAAATTAAAGACAATAACCAACCGAATAAAATTCCATCAGTTTACTCAAATACTGCCAGTAGTGCTGCAAATTAGGTTGTGCCAGCTCCAAACATCTCGGACGCTATGCACCTATGGAAATCCCAAACACATAGGTACGTGAGTGACCTCAATAAGATCCTGTAGGTACTCGCTTAAAAACACAAAGGCAGTTGGTGAGGATGGAATCAGCATCAATTACATTAAAGAGAGCTTCTCGGCCATTGGGCAATTACTTCTCCTGATTGTAAACGCCTCCATAGAAACAAATACCTTCCCGGAATCATCGAAAAAAGTCAATCATAAAACCTATTCATATCTGGTGCCCTAAATGTCCCCAGCAATTACAGATCAGTTAGTATTCTTCCGATGCTATCCAAACTTCTCGAGAAAACAATGGAGGAGCAACTGGCCAGATATCCCGACAATCTCGCCTACTGTATAAAAAGCAGTACGCTTACAGGGCTCGCACCAACACACAAGAAGCGCTTCTCAAAATACTTGAATCAGCGTACAAAATATGGATGAACAACGTCCCACTCTTCTTATAAAGCTTGATCTATCGAAAACCTTTGAGAGTATTCGCCATGGCATGCTACTAAATAAAATACGTGCTTCAAACATTTGTCCAGACTGGTTCTCTAGCTATCTACAAAATAGAACTCATGCCGTCCGGAATTCCTACTGCACGTCCCCTTTCCTAATAAACTCGTTTGGTGTTCCTCAAGGCTCCATGCATGGTGCTATGCTTTTTTTTCATATTAGTTAATTGAAATATATTCAAGTTCTGAGCGTGAGTAAGTTCTAGTTGAGTTCATCACCGTACTTGGTTGTAAAAGAGAACTTCAATCAGACTACAATGCTGGATGGTGAAGGAATGTCGTTAAGGCCTACACGATTATATACATCTTATTATACAAGACTTAGAAGATATGAACCAATAATAAGTAGTAACATGCTACTTGAAAGATGCAGACAACAAAGTACAAGGTCTACATCTGAATAAGTGCTAGAAAGCAGAATGCAGTAGACAATGTTAGCACAGTAAGGCTAAGTACCAAATAAGCTGGCGCTTGATAGCTTAAGCGCCTTACAGGTTATTAGGTTACAGGTTATTAGGGCGGAGCATTGCCTGGGTATCGGCGCTCCATACACTCCGTCACCTCAAGCAAGTAGGTATCGGTGCTGCACAGATAAGTTTTACTGTTCCACACCACAAAAAAGAAATATTACAAACGCACTCATCTGCCGGACCCCAGGCAACATGAAAATATAAGTGGAACATCCCCTGAACAATCTTGACATTCCCTACACATCGCACATCCCATAATGATCCAAAGAGAACATTCCATGCTGTTTCGCAAATTACCTCATCAATGTCTGATGTCAGTCG
>LQNS02278091.1:54660461-54680057 GCA_001587735.2 Parhyale hawaiensis | reverse complement strand
CATATTACTAAATGTTATTAATTTCATTCATTGTTTGATTATAAGTAGCTAGTTGCAGCTTAAAACAATTGAAGCATGAAGTATGAGGGACCCTATGAAATATAAAAACAATATATATTGAGTTTTACATTAATAACAGATACAAGAGAGATTACTCTCACCTAAGAATATGAAATCGCATTTTTGGATATGTAATATAAGGTCATAAAAAAGTCATAAATATTTATCCTGAAAAGTCATAAAAAGTCATAAAATTTTCCCAACAATCTTCAGTAGACACCATGTTAAAGAGTCAAGTACTGTTGCGATCTAGCCTATGGCAAAACTAGAGGGCCTGCTCTGTCATAATATGACAGCGAAGAATTTGTGATGACCTTTTTCGTTGATAATACATTTGTTATTACAAGTGCTAACCTAAGCACCTTGAGATGAGCGCTTACATCTTCACAGCCGCTCAGTATCGAAACTTTTTCCCTCTCTGAGATGGAGAAAATTCATGGCTTATTGCAGCCCGATCAGCAACGCTCAAGTAATAGCTCAGATTCAATATTGTGGATACGGTAGACTAGCTTGTACAGGTCTAGTGATTTTGGTCAGCGAAAGCTGTTGCATCGACCATTGAAATAAATTTGGGAGAATAGCTGAAGCAACGAAATCATCTGTGGGAAGAAACTACAAATCAAGATGTATGAGAGTGCCAATGTAAGCTTCAGATATCTTCAGTGCTGCAAGTTCAATTTCGGCAATGCAAGAAGTGCATTCAGACATATGGTCGTCCGATACTTTGCCATAGATTCGATGTATGGAGGAGCTAGGTAATACTCGTACAAATCAGCCTAAGCCTGCTATGTCGTCATTGTTTGAATTTCAACTGTCCCTGATCCAGATACATACGTTTGCCATCTTCTGCTACCCGGCCTATTTTCTACCGATTTCTTTTCAATGGAGCTTCAGAGGACGACCAGAGCCTCCAACCTGGGCTAATTTCCGCCTATCTGTTTGGTTAAATCGTGACAGAAAATGGATAAACAGATAAAGAAATAAACAAACCAATAAATACATATCGATCTTTATTATATTGTAGATGCTCAAGTAAAGAGATATTGTTACCTCCGTTTGAAGTTTTGAACCAGTCTAAGTTTACTCTTGCCAGTTCTAAAAAAATATATATTTATAGCACCCTCCAACGTCAGTTACGGTGCTTTGAAGAGCCACTGAAATTCTATTTGGAATGTCCTTGAACATTTTGCTGCTGTGTAGTTCTCAAAACTGTTATTTGTTTGCTTTTTGTTTCATCAGCGGTATTTTGTTTAGATTTAAGATGGCCTTAACTTCATGCTACGTTGTCGTACTGGACTTTCTTCATTTGCACTGCGGCTCATAGCTGACGGTAGTGATAAAGTGCTGCTCAGTCCCATACGGGATTTAGTAACTCAAGAAAATACTTGCTGACATCAGGCTCAAGGATTGCTTATTTATTTAGCTACAATACTCGTAAACAGTATAAAAATTTGTTGCTCTGACTGATTTTGATAAATGGAGCTTATAAACGCTTGGTAGTTGGGCACAGTTCAAACATAATGACGCTGTATTTTATGCTGACAGCAAATGAACCTGCTTTGAAAACAACAAATAAAGGGCCTGTCTATACACGAAACGTCACTATTCATTTGCTTTCCCTTTTGATCAGAGGATGAGGAGGAGCCCCTGCAGAGCGACATTGTGGAGCAGGCTGCTGAGATGCTGTACGGGCTCATCCACGCTCGCTACATTCTCACCAACCGCGGTATCTCTCAGATGATAGAAAAATACCAAGCCGGCGATTTTGGCTATTGCCCGAGAGTTTATTGTGAAAACCAGGTAGGTGAATTAATAATACGTGGATAATTGGAAGCATACATTTCTACATTTTCTAGGTCATTGTTGTAGCCTAGGTACGTACCGTATCTGCTTTAGACTTTTCATTCTTTGTAATCCCACTTATAACGTTTTTTGCTGTTTTTCTCTTCTGTTCCTACTCACGATGCTCTTTAGCTTGACGTGCTACATGTCTTTCTCTCAATGGAGTGCAGCAAACGCTGTGGGAAGGGAGCCTAAACTAGGAATTCAATTAGGTTACTCGAACCATAACTAACCAATCCCCACAGTTCTTTACTAGCCATAGGAAAGCATACAGGTACAGATTTTTATTCCAAGCGCTTAGCATCCTGGACAAATTGCTGTCTTGTATCCTGCAGGCTTTGTAAACCACTTATATATATATATATATATTTTTAGTGTTGTGTGGCCATGGTCAGTGGAGGATAGTTAGTTCCCCTGCTCGGCTGTTATGCAGACACGTGACTGAGGCGGTTAAGAGTCAGCCTCAAGCAGCTCCTTCTAGTCTTACTGTGCTCTATTGGCTGTAAACATTTTTCTAAAAGTACCTAATGTTCATACTGGTGTTGTGCATTAGCAGTTAAAGAAAAATCTAGTGTTTTGTTTCAAGTTAAGGCGTGTGGTTTTTGTGGTGCAAAATGGAGCCCTACTTAGGCTAGGCGTGTGGGTGTATTGGTGTGTTGAAAGTCAGTCAATGATGTAAAGTTTCATAGGTGCGGAGAGCTGTGTGGTGCATCTGTAGTAAGATTGCATTTTCATGAAGAGACCAAGGCAGTTTGCAATATTCAGCTACTGATTCAATTGCCAACTGTAGGCTAATTATCAGTATGAAGTATAGCTTGGGTTTCTAGTTGGAATAGCTCTGCCTGAAGTGTCGTCCGTAAACATAACTGTTCTTCATAGGTCTTAAGTAAAGCTTTGGCCCCGTATCCATTGTACTGCCAGCTATGAACTACGTGCTGTAGTGAATGAAGTTGGTGCCCTTCTGAAGCAAAATTAACCAGCAACCGAGCAATTTACCTGTTTCCTACGAAGACGAAAATAAATGTTTAGTTTGTACTATTCGTGATTCAATTTGGAGATAACTGTCTTGTGTTTGCAGCCAATGCTTCCCATTGGCCTGAGCGACCTACCAGGCGAAGCTACAGTGAAGCTCTACTGTCCCAAGTGCTGCGATGTTTACGCCCCCAAGTCCTCACGACATAATCATGTCGACGGCTCTTACTATGGCACAGGCTTCCCACACATGCTCTTCATGGTGCACCCGGAGTACCGTCCCAAACGTCCAACTGCTCAGTTTGTTCCAAGGCTGTACGGCTTTAAAATTCATCCCATGGCGTACAGAATTCAGGAACAAGCTGCTAGCAAATCGCAAAAGTCGGTTACCCACAACAATAACAAGAGATGATCAGTGATAGATTCCTAAGCTAGTCTTTTGGGGACAAGGAAGTGAACTTAGCCAGCTTTGGAATGCCATTGTTCTCATTTACTTAACTGTTATGGAGCTCAAGATCACTCTTCGATTTAGTTGTTAGTAGAAAAATATTTGCAGCGTGGACACATTAATATTATTGACGTTGAGAAAACTTAATCACGGGTGTTCTAGCTTACTTGCCTGCTTTTCTACGATGTTTGTTACTGTTTCTTATATCTGCTGAAGCGGTGAAAAGCAACACTGCAAGCTGCGTTATGAATTTGAATCGTCAAATTCTGTTTGGAATATACACAGTTTCTGGCAGTGCTTCCTTTTGGAAGCAGAATGCGCAACTATCTTTACCTGCTTAGTGGATCCGCTTCCTGCCTCGTCAGTTTCAGCTTAGTGTGTAGTCTTTGGCTCGATGGCCTCTCAGGGGGCATAGGATGGACCATAGGCCATAGGGTTAGGTTAGTTTAGATTCGCCCATCCTATGCTAAGGGAGCAGCGCCGCGCCTGGGGGGACCCTGTAGGTTACCTTAGCCATAAGCTAGGCCTTCGGGACGTCTGTCTTTCGTGCCCATTTTGCTTCCTTCCCATCTCATTCTACTAGGCCTACTTATTTTTGTTTTCATCTGTTCTTCCTCTTTTTTGCCGACTTGCTGTTCCCATGCACGTTGATCCTGTGTGGGAACACCCTCGTACACGGGATCCACGTATCTATCATACCTACTACAGTCTGTACCATGATAATCGCTGCCCTCACTTTTTTATATTACAGATGTTTCAACTTTTCCATTTGCTTCGAAACTTTTCTGGCAGAAGTGTTTACGTATGGCAACACTTTCACCGGAACTTCATTTGAATCCCTACAAGATTTTCATGAGTTATAGCAATTAACGTGATTATTTCGTGTGCCAAAAGTCTGTTTGAGACTGAAAAACCAAAAATAGTGAAAGATATGGGTAATTTAAAGGAACACCTGTTAAGGATATTGCTGTTTCAATTGGCCGCCATGTTGACGCGGTGAAGCGCTTTTTTTCTTCGTAATGTGAAAAGGCGTTTGTTAAAGAAACCGGGACAAAGATCGAAGGATATCTTTAGCGAAGTAAATCTCCCTGAAGTCTCGAAAACAGCAAGATGCCGGTTGCTGAAAAACAGGGAAAAGTGTTACACCTGAAAAATGACCTCCTCTGACGGCCAGGCACAAGGATAAACGGCTGAAATGGGCTCCAGAGCATATGAAGACAAACATAAAGATGGTAATTTCACCGATAAAACCAGGGTAACTCTGGTCGGACCAGACGGTTGGGGAAAAGGATTGGTTGGAAACGGCCAAGAGCGTCGTACTCGTTCCCGTCGCCAGCAGGGCGGAGGATGCGTTATGATTTGGGCGGAAATTATTGGAGATGAACTTGTTGGTCATGTGCGACTGCCAGGTGGAGTGAAAATAACTTCTGTGGCTTATTGTCAGCTCCTTGAATCGGCCTTGCTTCCATGACTTGACGAGGTGCCACTGCAGAAGCGTCACAGATTAAAATTTTAACACGATAATGCCCCATCATACTCTGCTAAGGCAGCACAAGTGTTCTTGTCATCGTTAGGATTGAAAGGTGACCGTTTGATGGTTTGGCCGGCATGCTCTCATCTAAATCCTATCGAAATCTTGTGGGGGGTTCTGAAGCAGACTATTTACAAGGATGAAAGGCAATACACTCCAAGAGAAGACTTATGGACTGCTATCGAGACATCTGCAAGCGCTATTCGTCGTTCTGAATTAGAAAAAATTTACAGAATCTGTCGACAACAGCATTGAACTTATTTTCCAGAAGAAAGGTTCTTATGTAAACTATTAGCTATGTACTTTGTTTGATTATATAATTAGACTTTTTTTCTTGAATAAAACATTACTTAATCATACTTTTTTTATTATTGACATTTTTTGATGACAATCTATAAAAATCTATAATCTAAAAAGCTACCTAATACTGTGGCACACTTGAAAAGTGATCAAAACATTCAAAGTTTTCTTAATGAAAACAACACATTAACATGAGCTGAAAATTTCTGATAAAGTTTCATATATGGTCCCACACATAGCTACCATGGAAATATTAACTTTCCAACTGAGTTAGTTTTAATTGTACGTTTCAAAATGAGTTTGAGCGATTATCGTGGCACGGACTGTATACGGTATGTTCCTTCTTCTTTCTCCGTGATATTGCCTTTGTTGTGCAAACGGAGACTTGAATGTCTAAATATATTAATAATAATTGGCTCAATGGCCTTTATATCTGGTGACTGCTAAATCAGCCTCTGCTAAGGTTGTGGTTCGGTATTGTTCGCAAATACTATGCTGTGGTAAAACTCTTGTGTGTATCTACGATGGATGTAGGTAACAATTGTTGTTTTAGTCTATTTTGCTATCATCAATCAGGTGGGTACCTGACAGCTCATCATTTCTTCACCTTTCATGGGTATTTATTCTCTCTATTTGGGCTTCCTGGTAAGAGTTAACGTGCTACTGCCAGTGCACTCACCTAATCTATAGATACTTGACAGTAACTGGAATTGACTTCCTGCTGTATAGCAGTAGCTGTAGTTGAGGGGCCCGAGAGAGGCCTCTTCTGTCAGGACTCCTCCTCTCTACATAAGGCGCTTGTTGTCGCCTGTGCATCTGTTTGTGCCGTACAGTGGCAGTGCCGAGCCATTTCGGTACTGCGCAGCGGCAGTGACGGGCTGTTACAGTGCACCGGCAGTGACGGGCTGTTACAGTGCACCGGCAGTGACGGGCTGTTACAGTGCACCGGCAGTGACGGGCTGTTATAGTGCACCGGCAGTGACGGGCTGTTATAGTGCACAGGTAGTGACGGGCTGTTACAGTGCACCGGCAGTGACTAGCTCTTCCCCATGTAACGGCTGTCTGGCTCTTGCTAGGTACCTAAGGGCAGCATCAGACTCGTGCCGTCTTGCTACCTAGCCATAAGGTTTGTTATTCCACAACGCACTTGCTTATCTTCATTTCCCTTTGCATAATAACTGTGGCTGATTGCGTTTTTATAATTGTTTAAACTTCAGAACGGAAAGACGTTCGTCTTTGTAAATATTGATTGAATAACGAGCTATGGCAACGTTACAGCTCGAATAGAAGTTGCACTGTGAAGATCGCATCCTGTGCGTCCATCCGTATCACTATAAAAGATATGTGTAGCAACAACATTCACACCATGCTCCTCGCTCTAACGCCTTTCCCAAGATATACCTACCTCCATATCATTAAATAATCAATGATAGATGCTGCTACGGAGGTTCAACAAATTGCTCTAGTAATAATAATAGATGCTCAATTAACGTTAATTTTCACCAGCGTCCATGTGAATAAATAATGATCACCACTGCACTTCTTTTTCTCGTAATTTGACTCTCCTGCTTCTATGTGAAGTGACACGGCTAGCTTCCTGTTTGGTCATGGGTTAGAAGCAGATGCGCCGACCCAAACGACTCAATGAAAGTGAGTGACAAACGGCTCGATGAAAGTGAGTAACAATAGACTTGGTGAAAGTGAGTAACAAATTACTTGGTGAAAGCGAGTAACAAATGACTTGGTGAAAGTGAGTTGGCGCTCAATATTCAGGGGACAAGAAGACGAAAAAATATTTAATTAGCTACTCTGATTGTTATATCTTTGCTTAGTTTACCCTGCATCCTTCATAAGGCGTTTAATATTGTCTTTAATTTTACTTGTTGCGGAAGACTATGTGTATGGTTGTGTTTTCCGCTTCATGCCCTTTATTTCAAGCGAGTAGAACGTAGTTAGCTCCTAGCCAAGTCTATATATTTTTGGCGTTTTTACCCTTCACTATGCGAACTGAAGTTTATTTTAGGTCGTTAATAAATGCTTAACTTTACTTCTCCAGCTGTCCCGTATGCTCTGCTCTCCTCTGTAGTTGACAATTTGCAAACTGTTATTTTAATATACCTTATGGGCTGCAATACTCATCCGTCAATAATGATGCATTGTTCTGTAAAAAGGCAAATAAGTTGGTAATTAATTAGAGTATCACTGCAGTAGAATTTCCCATCCCACAGAAATATTTAAGACTACTAATGATCAAGAATTAAATCCCTGTATAATGTTAGTCATGGTCTGTGCTGCCTATACCGTATCCCGGATATTCACATTTGGCTGTATAAACACTAGCGCACTCATCGTTTCTGCCATGAGCTTTGGCATCCAATCATTGTCCATTGACTCGACTCTACAAGATGCTTTGTATCCTCCCTGCTGTTTCATATTATGGACTTTTGCATCCACACGTGACGTACATCAGTATATGTACCGTTATATATGATACATGAAACAGTTCTCTGTACTTTTGATGTAATGGAGAGTAAATTGTTATAATACTTCAGAAGACATATACTGTAGTTTATTGATATCGTCAGACAATTATCGGGTGTCACGATTGGGACCACTCGTTGAGTGGTACGGTACGGTGGTTAAAATGCAGACTATAGTAATAATGGTAATAGCTACATGTAACACTCGACTTTAACGCGAGATGCGGACCACCTGTACCCCCTGGTGGTTGATACAAACACATAGTGGTCTTTTTATAGTGGGTTGAGAGTTTGCATCGCCTTGCACTTTTGACATCTGAGCTGCCGCTACAGAAGTCAAATCTAAATCTGAATTAAAGTTACGAGTGACAGTGTAGCGGTCACAGCGTATCCTGATATGGGAAATCAAAAGTTTTTTTTTTTGGCACCAGCGAGCGTCTGGTTTAAAGAAAGAAAATACCTTGCAAGCCTAGGCCACTGGCTAAATTTGTTCCTCACATCACTGTTCGAGTGTGAAATGTATCTCTTTGAATACAAGTCCTATGAGCAGCCTATAGTTTTCATAGTAACTATGTATAATCGCCTGCCTATTTAGTATTATAAAGGTAGTAAAGTATCTCAGACCCTAGCTTATGTCATAAAGTGCGCCTTTTGTTTCTTTGGACACTGTTACTTGCTGCACTGTTATTTATCAGCATCTCTGTGTCGTTTATCATTGTGCTTTGTTTAATTGTGTTGTTCTCGAGCAGCTTCAGTCGGGTAGTGCTGGGGTTTTTCGTAATTGTGTTTTTATGGGAGTTTTTTATCCAGAAGCATTTTGTGTTTGCATAATTGTGTTTTTCGCGGGAATTTTCTGAATGATAGCTGTGGGGTTGCTTAATTATATTGTCCGTGTGAAATCTTTTGTTTGCATCATAATTTTCCGCGCATATCTCTCGGTTGGCTGGCAGTATTTGTAGCTACATGAGAAGGTTACTCTTCGGAACTTCAACGAGGCTTTCAGTATTTCAACGTACGATGAAATGTTCCTACTTTTCGTAATACTCTGTGTGGCAATAACTTCTGCTAATGGAAGTATTTATCTTGCAATCGTCACATATTACGATTTTTGGGTATGTTTACATTATAGCTTTTGTGTTTACAAACATATTTTGGCCATGCTTACTTTTTAAACTGCATTTAGTTGTGTTTGTGTTCATAGGTGGCGCCTGCATGTGCTGCCGTTGATGCCCATTATCCAGGCAACAGTATTGTGCGTACAGTCAGCGCTTTCTCTTGTACAGTCGAGTCAGCACTACCGTGCGTGGTCCGCGTCATTGTGTCTTATGTGGACTTGTGTTCATCCTTGAACTATGGCGATTTTGAGCTGGTTCACTCTGTGGTTTATTGTTTCCTGTAGCAGTGCCGAGTGTTGAGACGTGTTGTTGTATACTTCTGAAGACAATTCTGCGTGTCTGCCAAAAGGTTTGCTTTGTTAATGTGCTGGCCGCCACGTCCACAGGCATCTGACATATTGAAGTCACCAGTAGAATTTTTTATTTTCAAATTTCCAGTGAATTAGAACTCGGAATGTTGTTTTATTTTACTCTTTACAAAGAAGCAACGAGACATGCAGAGGCTTTGTACTACTTATGGGGAACAGCAAACCAAAGTGTGACCCTCTCGCTATGATAACTTTGTAGCTTTTGGCTCATGTTTCGGTGGTCACAGCGCCGGCTGTTCATTTTGTACAAACAATGCAGTTACTGTCTGGCTTACCCTAAAGTTGAGCTGACTGTATTGATAACAGCGTTGTGCCTGCTGCATGTATGTTCCTGTGTGTTTGCATCTGTCTATGCGGGTGAGTAGTTGCGGGTGAACAGCGGCGTGGGAGGTTGGGTTGTGTCCAGGTGCTGGTGCATGCCTTGGCGGGATGTGCATGTCCTGGTGGATTCTAGCTCACGCTTGCAGTTTAGAACTCAAAAACGCATCACCAAACGAACCACTATGCGAGCTAACACCTAAATATGATTAATTTCTCTGTGTACGTACGTAGGTACGTATGTCAGAAGTAATGTTGATATCAGTGGTCATCTATTGTAGGACGAGTGCTCACACTGACTGCTAGCAAGCTACTTCTATTTAACCGCCAGCTGTTCCCTGCTCGAGCTGCACCTCAGGCTGACAGCTGACGGTGGGCCTACGTCGCGCTACTGACGTGTCTCTGGGGTATATTTTGTACATAAAAGCAAAGCATTTATTTCCCGATGACAAAGCAAATCTCTGCATTTATTCACAAGTACAAGCATCCAATACTTTTTATTTGGGCTTCCTGACGAGAGTTTGTGTGCTTCTGATTGTCGTCTTTTTCTGCTCTTCCTCTTCTTGCTCTTTTTGCTTGGGGTCTACATATCGCTTGAGGCTCTACAAGTCTATTCTTTTTTCTCTCGTTGATTTACTGTGAACATTTTAGATACAGAGAGGCTTAAAACCAATAGTGAAGTATTGTTATTAATTGTGCTACCTGAAGTGAAGCTTGTTCTTCTACTGCAGCTGTGTTATATTTATTTGCTTTTAGCTTCTTAAAATATTGTTTTACATTCCCTACAACTTTGTCTATGTGGGGTAGCGATCTGTTTCTTTAATAGACATCTCTTACATTTTAAGAAGTTTGGGGAGATTTTAGAAAATGTAGTAAGGATGTCCACGTAATATTGATCCCCCACTCATAATTGCACGTACTTAAGTTCTACCTATTTCTTCACTCAGGGCCTTACGTCAAATGGATATTTACCACTCACGAGTGTTCATTAGGATATTTAGGATAATCATGGAATGTTCCGTCCCAAAATTTATTGGGGACTATTCTCATGCATCTTCAGCGTTATGCTAGCTAGGTCAGTGCAGTTGCACCTCCTACTAGCGGACTATTTGGAAGCGAGATTGCCCATTAATATACTGTGTAGGCGATTAAAATAATGGTAAACTACAAGCGCCGATGCTGTGGCTTTCTAATGGACTATTACCGAACTACTGGATTTATTTTACGCAACTCCAAAGGTTCAAATTTCGGTACTGAAAACTCTACGCAACAGATTATTTACACTAAGCAAGCCATGCTGTTTGTTGCATCCACTATTCGTAATGCAGTGTTCATAGCTGAGTGGTTAAGCTTTGTCCATTCACTGCCTACGATATTTTGAGTGTAATGAACGTCAATGACAGGTTTAGTTGTCCAGTATAAAACCTCTCGTAAAGATCACCTCGCATAACACTTCATTCGCAAACCTAGTAAAAATATCGAAGAAAAAACTACTCGCTGAACGAGTCTTGTCCAGACGTTTCTTGTATCTTACTTTCCTGGTGACAGGAATAATTGCGAGGTAGAAACTCTCACTAGGCTACTCTCAGTTTTGAGCACGGGAAGTACGGTATTTAGTGGATTAGATACTGTAGCTGTCACTTGCTGGCTACGTACGGAGCTACGGCACTTTCTACTTGTAGCCCAGTGTGCCACGTACCCTCTCTTTTGACGGTAGGATAGTCAGCAGTGGGCCACTTGGGCAGTAACGAAGTCCAAACGTGGGACTTGGCATTGTGGTTCATTATCTGTTTGTGTTCGTAATTCTTCGGTTTACGAGTATTCTGCAACACGACTTACTTTCAGAATGCTTCTGTTCATTAAGCAAGGTTTGACTGTAGTCATTGAACTCAGCATAGGCTACACTCAAAGTTATATGGTCAGGAAGTACAAGTAATGAGAGAACCTAGTGTACATACGAAAATGAACTCGGATCATAGTGGGCCAAAGAGCTTGGAGTAAGCCCTGATCGTTTATTGTATTTATATTGTTACTGTATTTATGCTTGTCTTACAGGACGCGGCTTGGTTGTAATGATATTGCATCCTATGAGACTAACACCATGTTGATATTAATAACTTTATACTGATGTTGAGTAAAGTTGTGACAGTATACGTTTAGCGATAGAGTAGTCGATGATAACTACAGATTGTAGTAAGTACAGGCTCCTACGGTGAACTGTTTCTGTAGGTTGTGTTACCTTCATAACTTTACGTTTGAGTTTTTTGTCGTTGTTCTAGCGTTATCATCGACTTCTCTGTCATTAATTCAATATTGTACCAACCCTAAATTAATGAGCAATCAACGTCAGCTCCCTCGTCCACTGTGACACGAAGTTAATTTTCTTCATATGCTTGGCCTTCGTTGTAACTTCTGTTTCATGATGTAGCCTGCGTACCACATAAACGCAAAAAACATAAATGTATGCGTTCTAATGCCCGAAACTAACCCCATACACTGTGTATTTCCAGATTTGTTACACTCTTGATAGCATTTGTATTCTAAGGGTTGTGATTGGTGATCGTTGTACTCGATCGATGACGAGTCAAGTCATTGCATAATTAGACTGCCGTGTTTGTTTTTGGCTTTTTCTGCTCTTTATACATTTGTACCGTGTTAATTTATTTTTGGGTGAACATGAACTGTAAGGTCAAACTCAATAGGATGTCGTTCATCTCCGCTGATAAGAGAGTGAATGCTGAAATTAAGTTCGTGGCTGCTCCTGCAGGCCCTCAGCACCCCCTTAATATCACTCCATATCATTAGCAGTCGATGACATAAAGATCTTTTCTTCTATTCTTTCTTTGGTGCTAGCGGGGTTGAATTGACAGTGAAATAAAGAAAAATAATCCAAGTGCAGTGCGTAAACTTATAATCTGTTGCTCTCCTCAGGTTCGTGAAACCACTATATTCTAGTATGAAACTGTGCAGCTTCTCCAATTTATTTAACACTGCAAGAAAGAAAAACCTCATGCATTTCTCTCGGAGGCGAGGTATTCATCGCTTAATACTATTTCATCAGATATAAAATAAGCTGAGCTGGGACTACCGAATGATATTCGGTATTTCAGTAGTACTGGCGGAAGATTCATCTACGGAATCTTCTACCGATACCGAATATATCTACCAAATGACTTTCTTCGGTAGATTTGAATTTCCCGCGCCGACAAACAAATCTTCTGAGCCCTCTATGACTCATCGTCCTTCCTGGAAGATATTAGGAAAATCTCATTGATTTTCGATCAGTTGAGCTTTTCACGCTGTATTGCACTTCATTGAAGGGAAGAGACGTTACGCTGTGAGAATTGGGCGTAATTTGTCAATGTTTCGCACACTGAACTGTCACGTCCTTCCGAGCTTAGTGGAGCGTGAACTGCCAGTGGATGATGTAGTTAAAGAGCTGAAATAGGTGTTCTATGGGCACTAGAACGTATTAAAAGGTTTTTAAAGGTGTTTAATATGTACATAGAGTATATACAAAAAGTTTTTTAAAATGTACCGAATCATTCGGTAGATTTTTTTGGAAATCTATCAAAATACCGAATCGAATGACCCGTTTTCGTCTATCGAATACCGATACCAGCTGTATCTAAAAAAAATACCGAATCCCAGCTCTGAAAATAAGCATTGTGGTACCTTTCAGCACAACTCTATAGTGTATAGCAAAAAGCTCGACAAGTCGCTCTTACTCTTACTTCAGTTTATCTATTCTGGGAGGCTGTTTAAATAATCGAAACCTCCGGAGACACTAAAGGTAGTTCGCATTGTTCTTGCCTTGAAACACTGTAATGCATGTGCTCCACATAGGTTTGATCAACATGCTGTATGCCCCTTGTTTCTTCCTGACTGCATAAGTTCGTAGCAAAATTTTACAAAAATTAATTCACATTGTATACAGTGGTACGGCAGATTGCTGTATGTTTTGTATACAATGGTACGTCAGATTGCTCTATGTTTAGTGAATAGACGGTATGTATCACCCGCGAACGAAGAGAGAGGTCATTTGTTTGTCCACCCAAAAAGAGGGATAAGTTGAGCAATGTTCATGATTTTTTGCAGTGAGTTAGGTGGGTTGACCTAGACGTGAAAAATACCAAAGCTCTAAGAGTAAGCTTGCCATCAAAATTGACAGCGTTGAAATTTGCCCTCCACTGCAGGTGATGGTCTTACGCCTCAAGGCATTTTAGTTAACTATGTAATGATCGCCTGTGTGAGGGATGGAGACTTGAACTGTTCATTATTCAATTCAACTCCAGGTCTTTCAAAGGGCTTTCAAAACCTCGTTCTTTTATGCCCACTTTGTTTCCTCTAATTTTCGTACTTTTATTTCGGATGCCTTACACCCGCTTCAGAAAGCGAAAGTGAGGATGTAGCTATATGCGACCGTTTTGTCGTGTGCCCATGCTCCAGGAGGAAGGAAGGGTGTTGGAAATGGGGTATTTGTGCAGGGTTCAGTGCCTCTCAGAGTGTTGTCGCGTGAAACGGTTTTATACTGTATGCTGTGGGTTTCTGCAAGGAGTCTGACTTTTTTCTTTTTTCCCCTCTCATTTCCCTCTCTGCTATGCCCATGTGCGTTGATCTAGTATGGGAACACCCTCGTACTTTCCGCATTTTTCTTCGCATACTACATAGGCCTACCGTTTGCTGTTCCCCTACATGGGATTGTTGGCATGAATTGTCGGCAACATTTTCCTGCTCTCGCTAAACAAACGTAACCGCATGCAATAAGCCTCTAGTGTTCAAGTAGCACAAATACTCTCAGGGTAGAAGTGTTTATTTTGTATACTTCAAAAGTTTTTTTTTTGTACCAGTAACATGTTGGAGTGACGAACGAGGCCAGTTACTTGTCCAACTCATCAGATTCCTCGGTTAATTTCACGTACGTCCTCTCTTTGGATCACAGTGCTGCTGTAGGTACAGAAGCTCACTCTAGGAATATTATCATAATAAGAATTATTGTGCACTAAGATTAATTAGACAATTGTGGCTTGCACATAGTTTTTTCACGTCAGTATTTCCTGGGACATTTTAAATAACAAGGATGCCTCCTTTTGCGTGGGGGGTCGTTTTGGTAGCTATGTGCATTAGTCTTGTGTACAGTAGGCATCTGCGATTTTTTTTGTACATCTAATGTTAACTATATGCAGCATCAGTCATAAATACGGTAGACATTTGCAAATGTTTAGTTTCTTGTACATCAACTACTAGCTATATGCAGCATCAGTCATGAATATGGTAGACATTTGCGAATATTTTTTTCTTGTACAATAAATGCTAGTTCTATGCCTCAGTCATAAATACAGTTGACATTTGTGCATGTCTTTTTCTGGACATCTGCCAGCAATTACCGGAATCAAAATATTAGTGGATTCATCTAGCGCCGTAAGTACTGTCCGATCGTATAACTCCCCCACCCTGTCGTGAACAAAATATTGACAAGTCTTGCGCCCCTGGAGGCAGACTATGCCCTCAAGGGTATGATTTGACGAGCCCTTTGTTTGTCGGTTCATAGACCCCAGTAATACTTGACTCTTAGGTCTGACGCTGGCGGCCAAAAGTCGGCAACGGAAAAATGGCATTTTCTCAAGAGCTATTCTTTTCCCCCCTCTCTAATACTATTGAAAAAAATTCCAAGGTACCCAACATTTTTCGTGCCGAGAAGGTATCTTGGATACGGCAGGATGCACTTGGGCGCTTGCCTGCTTGACCGTGCCTGGACATGTTCATAATAGCTCTTGAGAAAGTCCCATTTTGGCCACCAGCGTCAGAGGCCACTTTGGACCCAAGAGTCAAGTACTGTTGCGGTCTATGGTCAGAATATAGATACATGGGCAGCACTCGCCCAGGGGGAGGGGGGGTGGGCTTACCCGAGTGCGTTTTCCGCAGATGTTGCAGCTGGCGGCAGTTTCTGCTGACGATATTAGTTTATAGAACTAGGTATGTTCTCTATACTTCCCCTTCTGTTCCTAGAGATGGGCCGTCGACTGGTGGTAAACTACCATATCTTGGGACTCTTATCTGTTCCCGGAAAGGGCCATCCGCAAACGTATTTCTGGTATCTGGTCTGGTTTTCGTGCACTGGTTGTGTCTGGGCCTGGGG
This sequence comes from Parhyale hawaiensis, assembly GCA_001587735.2. Taxonomy (NCBI): domain Eukaryota; kingdom Metazoa; phylum Arthropoda; class Malacostraca; order Amphipoda; family Hyalidae; genus Parhyale; species Parhyale hawaiensis. The sequence goes on along the minus strand of LQNS02278091.1, from coordinate 54,664,484 downwards.
GGATGCAGAGTTGAGTTTGCAGTGTCTTGCATCGTCGAGTGACTCGAGCAGCTTTTGCTTCCGCGTGTTTGCTGTGACTGGCCACCCTGTGGTGGCAAAACATGTATTATTTAGTGGTAGAGAGAGAGACTACATCTATCTAGGTGTATGGATGGATGAGTTTGGGTGTGACAGAACTAAGCATGAGAAAGTAAGCCTGGCAAATGAATGGTTGGAGCGACTGTGTAGTGCGGCCCGCTGAAGGGCTTGCAAGTATAAAAATGCGAAGAGATTAGCCTAATTTCGGCTACAGCAACGGTCACCGCGAAAACGAGCCGCGCACAGGGCCGCGTTTGTAAGTTGAGTGATATTCCGACCCTGCAAAAGTGGTGCATAATTAGAGCTCTGTAGTGCTCTCTGGCCGTATTAGGTTCTTATTAGTCTTTGGGCTAGACTTTGCTTGCCAGTCTTTAAATTGGAATTTTATAGGTAATTTTTTAATATTTGAAAAGATACAGCTTGATCGGAGGAATGTACAATATGAGATTTTCATCGTTAATACTCGTTTTTATATACCTTATCAGTAGCCAAGTAAGATTGACCCATAATTTGCTATTTTATGTATTATTTAGAGCTGACCAGCAACCCTGTGGGGGCAAAACTTCTAATATTTAGAGCTATCCAGGTATATCGATCCAAAGATATTGTTACCGGGCACCAAATAATTGTTCTGATACTCTAGCTTGTCAGGCGCCCACAGTACCCGATAATATTCGTGGGGTTTTTACTTGTTACTTTAAATTAGTTCATTTTCAGAGTGCTTTCAGTTTACTGTTGTCTTTTTTTGTTACCTTGCATTTAGGAATTAAGTATATTTCAGTAAAAATCTTAAGTTTATTAAGTTTTCTTTCCACTGGTAAAATTGGTCTAAAATAGTTTATTTGAGCTTACAAAGAATTGTTAAAATATTCAAAGGCTTGCTGCAAATTCTATGACAAAGCTCTTGCGTAATACTTTCAACAATCACGAAAGTTTAAAATGACTGGCAATGGGGCTTAGGAGGAGAGCGAGAACAGACATCCAGCAAGATCAGGCGCAGATTAAAGACTGCCTCCCGGCACTGGCAAAAGCTGTGACGTAACAGCCACCGGCTGACCAGGTCGCACATGCGATGTACCTGAGAGGCCTACTCAGCAACTTAAAATTTGGGTTCTCTCGCTCACAATATGATGTTGCGGGTTGCCCATGCCCTGCTGCACATTACCCTGCTAATGAAACAGGAACTTTAGGTTACGGTAACCATTTTTCAGGTTGTGGTAGCCCGGATTTGGCGTGACTGCGACGGGTCACTCAGGGGAGAGGTGGTGAGTTGTGGGGTATTCAGTGACTGCTTTCGTCTCAAGGCTAAGCTGCCTTCTGGCTGTACAATATTCACTGCTGAGCTTTATGCAATATACTCTGCCATATCTTATGTGGTTCAACTGCCAGGTAATTTTATTCTGCTTTCCGACTCTTTGTCCTCCATTGCTGCCTTGACAACCACTGTTAGTCCCTCGCATTATCTGGTAGTGTGGATAGCAAACCTGCTGATGTTTCTGCCGAAAAACAAAATAATAATCAATTGGATACCTAGTCATCAGGGTGTAAAAGGCAATGAGGCGGCTGACTCACTGGCTAGTGATGCGGCATTGACCTGCCAAGTTAAGCTTCCTCTCTCAATAGGAGAGTTACGGAAGAAAGCTAAACTTTATTGTGAGAATGCTTGGCAATCTCAGTGGGACCGCTTTTCTCCTCGCCTGACTTCCTTCAAACCTATCCTCGATGTTGACTCTGTCTCACATAACATACCACGCACTCAGCAAATCACCATTTCCCGCATGCGGTTAGCAACCACACGTCTTACTCATGGCCACTATTTCACCCGTACTCTCCCGTCAATCTGCCCTCACTGGCTGTGCACGATAACCCTAAAAGTTCAATCAGTGAGGCTAGAACACGTGTTTGTTCTTTGCCCGTTCCTTGAGACCGCGCGTCGTCCACTACGTCAGGCCTGTACTGAACAGGCCAAGCCCTTCACTCTGGACTCTTTACTGAGCCAACCTACCAAGCCAGAAGCAATATTGGGATTCCTGCGGGAGGTGGATCTCCTGAAGATCTGAGCTGATATAGCATTGAGGAGTGGGGGCGCCAAGGCCTGCGTTGGCGACGCGCCATATTCATCATCAAGTAAGTAAGTGACTGCGACACACACCCATGGCAGGGCCGGGAATCTTTATGTTCTTCACGTGTATTACTTATTATAATGGTGTAGAGAGTAACTTCAGCATTGTCTAGGAAACATCTACTGAGAATTCAATTATCTTTTTTTCTTTCTTTCATGCACTCTACCTCTCACAGACAATTGTTGTAGGCTGTGAGAAGTTTAATAAAAAGTCCACTAGATGGCGGCACCATTATTCGCCGATGGACCGCTCATGTTTTCAAAGTGAAGAGACCGCAAGAGAGTCTTTAGGGTTGCTTGTGTTCTTGAGTACGTAATTGCCCCTGATGGATTGTTTATTGTTTCTATGTATCTAGTGGTGGATCAGCAGCTTTGATAACATTTGAAAGTACATGAGTGATAAATCTGTCGGCCACTTGAATCTTAGTAAATATTCTCAAACAGGGAAAAAGTGTGGAACACGTTTTCGTATGGGACCAGACCTAGCTACCTAGTACCTACCAAGCTTATCTGCCACAATGTGCTCCAACCAAAACTGTTACTTGCCTATTGTGTAATACAGCTTATTAGTACGTGATATTTGATAGCTATTACTTTTCTCATTGGACGAAAATGTGCCTTAATTAGGAGGGGAAAGAGCCCAAACTCCGTGACTTTAAGCCAGAGCTAGCCTTGATAATTACCCTCAGGGTTACCAGAAGCTTTTTTAAAAAGTAACATGGCTAATATTTGTCTTATCCCCCACTTGAACTTCAGAATTATATTGATATCTTTTGATTTGTTAGAAATTACAGATTTAACTAGAATATAGGCTATGGGTCTTTATTTGTGGAAATTCTGTTTTGTTTTGGTCAAATTTTTGTCTTTTCAGCTTCTTAATTTACCCGTAGGAGCGCGCTGCTGCTTTAGATTAGGATGTATGTGTAAGAGCCAAACTCGCCCGACTTCAGGCCGCATTTCTGAGGGCGGCAAACTACTCGCCAAGATCTTGGCGAGAAGTGCCACACTATGAAATGAGGTTCCACAGGTCGCGGCGCTCATAGGCACCCACCGGCATTCCTGAGGGTGGCAAACTACTCGCCAAGATCTTGGCGAGAAGTGCCACACTATGAAATGATGGAGTTCTATTCCTTTAAAATTTAGATTATATGCATAGGTATATCTTTATACTGTATATACTTCCATTATCTCAAAAACTAAGGCCTAAATTGAAGAAATTGTAGGAGTAAGATGTGTTTCTTTTTCAAAAATAACATACACTATGTAAATAACTCACCTCTGCAGCCCTCGGGCCACAAAGCCCAGAGCAGGACAGCCAGACTAGGGAGGCAAGCACGGCCCTGCGCCGGCACCAGCACCAGCAAGGGAATGCACAAGCACACACCACCAATGAGCTGGAGAGGTGCGCAGTTGGCCATCAGGTCTCCACCAACAAACAACTCATACGATACATAAATGGACCACCACCAGGTAGCAACTCTAGCAACCCCACCACAAGGAGTAAGACCATCCACACTCCCACAGCAAGGGGCACCAGGCAAGCATCACCACAGCCAAGCAGAGCACCAATGTAAGCATAGCAGGATGAGGGATAGTTACCACAATTTAGCCCAAGTAAGTTAGGTAACTCCCTAAAGGGTAAACACAACATCAGAGTTGTGCCACACCCATACAGCCCATATTTCAGAAAGTGTGCATTGTCGCCAATTATTTGGCGACTTTTCATTATTAGAAATGACCATCTGTGTCTTTTTGGCGACTCTAAGAAAGGGGCTTTGCGCAAATATGTCTTTTTGGTGACTACAGAAAAGAAACATTACCCA
>LQNS02278091.1:54642487-54655063 GCA_001587735.2 Parhyale hawaiensis | reverse complement strand
TAAGCATTTGCGACGAAAACGTCATTCTTGTAAAATGTCTTGAATTGACCCAATTTACATACTGAACACAAGAAATGTCATGAAAATCATTTGTAAGTGAAAGTAAAATAATACCGTTTAACTTAGGAGTGAAGGTGAGATTAAAACATTAATACTTTTAAAATTGGAAACAGATACTACATCTCGTTTATTCAAAATGGTAAATCTGTCTTTCACCCTGTCACTGCAACAATTCTGATGCAGATATCTTGGCTGGTGTTTGTGTAGTGTATTGGGACATCAGCTGAACTTCTTAACTAAGGTGACAATAAATGATGTCCTTACCCTATTATATAGTTGAGTGACAGAGCAGCTTCTGCTTCTATGTTAGCTATGTGTTTACTGTGACCAGCCACAGTGAGCCACTCTGTTTTGGCAAAGCAGGTATTTAAAGCTATGCGGGTACAGTATATCGATCTAATGAGATGATGTTGGGGGTTCGCCATACACTATTTGCACATAGCCCTACAAATGGAACTGGAATTACAGGCCGCAAACTGTGGCAGTATACGACAATAAAAACATCTAGGCTACCTAGTTTACATAAAAAGCCAATTGGAAGGGAGTTTCTCTCCACAAAACAAAAAAGAATGCAGACGAATTAAGGATTAAGAAACGCAACAAACCAAGACCCAATCACTAGCGATGCAACGCGCATAACTCACGCAGAAGAGGTGCAAAGGGAGACTATTAGGGTTTACAAGAGAAGTACACCATAGAGTTCAGTTTCAGTTCCATTAGTAGTGTGATGTGCATTAGGTCATGGGCAAACCCGCAACATCATATCTTTGAATCGAAATACCTGCATAGCTCTAAATATTACATGTTTTGCCACCACAGGGTGGCCGATCAGCTGAGCTCTAAATATTGCATGTTTTGCCACTACAGTGGCCCAGGAAGCAAAAAACGAACCGGGAGGACTGTTTAAGGAGTTCCTGACTTATTAGGGCTCCGCAGTTAGAGCTAGCATGGTTTAGGTATTTGTAGTCTAGTTTGTTGTGTAGGGATTTATTGATATCTACTGTATAGCTGGTGTGGATGGCTCCATGGTCTGGCTGTCCTGTACTTTGGGTGTCTAGGCCTGGGGAGATGCAGAGTTGAGGCTTCAGTGTCTTGTATAGTTAAGTGACCTGAGCAGCTATTTGCTCCCGTGTGTTTGCTGTGATCGGCCACCCTGCGTTGGCAAAACATGTATTATTTAGAGCTGACCAGCCACTCTGTGGTGGCAAAACTTGTAGTATTTAGAGCTATGCAGGTATATCGATTCAAAAATATGATGTTGCGGTTTGCCCATGCCCTGTTGCACATCACCCTGCTACTGAACCTGGAACTGTGACGTCATCATCAACGAATCTGTGGCTGAGCAGTCTAGGAGCATTTTTGCTAATTTAACCCGAAAAATTATTTTAATAACGAAATTCGTTTCGAGTGTACAAATAAATTAGAAGAATATATACTAATCTAGTAACTATCTATAGACAATTGCAGTGCATGCTCGTGGAAACTTTCATAGCACTGCACTAGCGCCTAATTTGGTCTCTTTTGGCAACCGGATTTAACTTCTTTCTCTTAACTGAAGCTCTATTTACACTTCATTTTCAGTTAACGGTGTTCTTCACAGAACATATTTATTCCTTACCAACAAATATACGTATCATTATAGCCAATTTTGTACGTGAGAGAAACCACAGTAACAGGGCTAGCCTATTGCTCGAACTTTCTGTACTTGACTACAACATTTAACAGTATTCTGCAGCTCAAGTAGGTGGCCAGTCATGAGTGGAAGATTCAATCAAATAAATCGAAAAAAGCGATATGTTAAAGAAAACAACCTACGAAGGCCTGAGGGCCCATACTCAAATGCTTCGACGGGTCGATGTGATGTAAATTTGCTGCGTGCGGTCACGGCTAAGTTTTATTTTAGCCCTATAGAATCCTCCCGTTGCATTTTTTGCTTCCTGGGGTGGCCGGTCACTGCAAACACTCAGGAGCAAAAGCTGCTCGGGTCACATGATTATACAATTTACTGCAATTCACCTCTGCAGCTCCCCAGGCCCTGGCACCCCAGTGCAGGACAGCCAGTCCAGGGAGGCATGCATTCCAGCTAGAGATAACTATTAATCCCTAAACAAGCAAGACTACCGATACCTAAACCATGCTAGTTTTCACAGTGGAGCCCAAGTAAGTTAGGAACTCCTTTAAAATTAAAAGCACCCAACCCCAATAGCCACCTCTCTCTTACCTCACACCTGGTACTCCTCGACACACTCAGTCATCCTCACACTTGGAATCAGTTCCAGTTCAGTTCCATTCGCAACGGCGATGTGCAATGTTGCACAGGCAAGCCCGCAACATCATATCTCAGGATTGACACACCTGCATAGCTTATTTAGTTGAGCATACTCTTGTCCAGGTCAGTTCCAGTTTATGGTCCCCACAATATAATGCGGCCACTGTACTAAAACATAATTATGACTTTGCTGATCAGAAAATAAAAAACTAAAAGCACTCTACTACTGGCCGGCTCGTCACTCCCCGAATCTCCATCATAGATATCGATGTAAAAATAAAACATTTCCCTCCTGTGGCATTGGAATACAACAACCAGGGAGCAAAGAATGTAACGGGACGAAAATAAAACTAAGCCGTAACCGCATGTCCCCAGCATGGGAATGACTGACTGGGCGTGACAGTGAACGAGAGCAACCTAAGCGAACGCAATTGGAATAGGCGCAAATTTTAATAAGCGCGAATGAATAAGCTTGAAAATACTGATGAGCGAAATGCTTGCGGGTTTTCCTGCAAGTGTTTCGCTCTTCAGTATTTTTGCGCCTTTTTCAGTTCCGCTCGTTCAGGTTGCTTTTGGGCAGTGTCACATCCGTTCAGCCCTCCCGAGTCCCGATGAATCAGCGCCCTTAAACGTTTAAAATTAGTAGACTTCTACCGAGCATTATTTCTGTGGATCGCCAGCTCACTGTGCAACTGTTTTAGATTGATCACTAATTATAATAGCTACTCGTGTTACATTTCCGAACTGCAATAGTGGTTCTATCCCTATGATATCCCAGCTGAGTCTCCTATTCAGTTTCGCACTTATACCATGGGGTGCTTGTTAATTCCGAGTCGCGCCTTCTCTATCAGGCAACAGTTTTCCCGTAGCGTTTCGCGATCGAGTATCTTAGCGCTTATTCAGTTTCGTGCTTATTCCAGTCGAGCTTGTTCAGGTTGCTCTTGTGCAGTGTCGCGCCCATTCAGCCCTCCCGACCAAACGGGTCACGGGCCGTCTCGTCTAGAAATATATATAAAACACGCAATTAAGGTTACACGTGCACCGCTTCACTTACTTAAAGTTATTCAAGCTCGAGCTGGCTAGCGGAGGCCGCCGGCAAAGAAATATCATTCGGCATGACGGGATGGAAATTTAAGGTGCGTGGTAACTCTGATGAAAGAGGCTGGGATATACCCCAGAAGAATCTTCATGAGATTTTTTGACGGTTGTTGAGCTTCTGTAAATATCGGCGCCACGGGCGCTGGTGTCGTTTTCGAGACTAGAAATCGTGATTCAACATTAACACCATTGGAAGGTGTGGTTATCACAGCGCACAGTTTACAGCAGTATCTAATCTTCCAGCAAAATTAATTAGGTTATAGGACTTATATTTTTATGATGGCAGCAATACACATAAATAGCTCATCCAGCGTGACAAATAAGTTATTAAAAAATATATATAGATATAAACTGGTAAGTTATCAAATATATAAATAAGCTAGTGGCCCGAGCCGTCATTATAAATGACGGCAGAAAATTAATTGTTCGGCAAAATCCCCGTTGTCTCATGTGCTTTTTATTCCTCTAATGGCTTGTGAAATGAAAATTCAGTATTCTGCCTAATTAGATATATGTTTTATAGGGCAGTCAGTGGTATCTCCCATAGCACCTTTGAAGTTTTAACATCCAAACACAGTCGTGCAGGCAAGCTCAATTTCCTCAGCTGCACCTCCCGAATGCGAGCCCCGTAGGAGTGTATTCCCCCGTAGGATTGTGTTCAACTATTCACATAATACCGTCTTCAGCACATAAATTTTTCTTCCCATGGAGCGTGACAGAGTGATCCGTAAGATGAGCTCAATTTATTCCTGTAGAGCGTGATATAAAGTGCTCCGTAGTATCAACTGAATTTCTTCCTATCCTATTCCTATAGAGCGGGATAGGAAATATATAAACATATTTATAAATAAAACACGACGTGAATAGTACTAAGTAAATGTTTTGCTCTTAAAATCTTCGGTAATACTTTACAATCTTGGGTTTTCCCAAAAATTGTGTTATGAGCCCTCTGATTGGTTCACAAAGAAGAAGTGTTTCGAAAGATAGACATCAAAAGTGGGTCGTTATCACGCCAAAACCAGGCTACCGCAACTTGCAAAAAGGTCACCGTAACCCAAAAAGTAGTTCTGAAGGCGCTAGCGACGAGCGGTGTAAGCTCAATTACATTGATATTCAGCTTTGATTGAAATTTTGTCAATTTAAGTAATAATAAATTCATACATTTCTCATATGGATGCTGGGTCCATCATATTTACAGCACAGCATTCTGAGGCCTGTCGCATACAGCGCGCTGGGTAACCCCGAGTTACGCAGTGTTACCTCGAGGGTAACTCCCGTCTCCAAAATCCGTGTCGCATTGAGCTGTTTACCGCCAATGAGACACGCCAGGATTACCCAGTGTTACGTAAACTAGTTACCCTGCGAAATAGGTGGGTCGCGAGCGGAGAAACTCAGTGTTGGTGCGAAGTCTCGCCACATATGCATCGCATAAATATGTTCCTATATATTTACTACAAATATTATTTTGTTAGGTTATATTTGTCGCAAATAAAATTAAATATTTATTTACTTAACTGAGTGATTAGATGTTTCGATTGCGCTTATTGGTTTGTTTACGTTTTGAGCTCTCACGAAGTCAGTTTATTGAGCTTATGGAGAAAAGCCTTCAATTGGTGTAATTCATCAATTTCTTATGGTAGAAAGATTTGCAGAAACCTATCAAGAAATTTTTCGAGGCTATTTCATCAAAATTAGCAATAATTACGAATAAACGTCTGTGTTTACATTGGGTTTGTTTTTGTTTTGGTTGCTTCGGGGTTACGCTTTGAGAAATCCTATCTCATTCACCTCTATAATAGCGTAACGCCGAGTAACTCTAAGGCAATCTGAATGCAACAGGCCTCTGAGGTATTCATACTTAAGACTAACGTAAGAACAGCACTTAATACTAACTTAGGAGAGAATCAGCATATGTTGTGCAGTGTTCCACTTCATGCACTTCACAGAAAACAGAGAACAATTATAGTGGCCTGTCGTACTGGTAAAACATTTTAACTTGAATAGTCAAGGAACAAAATCAAGTACTGTATGACGTTTGGGGTACAATGGACTACAATACAAAGCTAAAAATGATTGCCCCTCAAATGTAGTTGTAAGTACATAATTGGCAATACACACTGTACATCGAAATTCAATAGTGTACTCTTCTTCTAAATTTCCTTATTATTCTGGCATATCTAGAATGAAAAATATTAAACAATTGAAATTCGGATTGCGATATTGTTTAACGTTTTTAGCCTATCTGCGATAAAAACAGAAAATTTAAAACAAAACTCTACATACTACAGTTTAAAATGCGGTGTGCGTTTTCCATAGAGCGCGATTTACAAATAAAAGAAATAAAGCCCGACGTAAAGTACTATATAATCCTAAGTAAATATTTTGTTCCTAAGATCTTCGGTAATACTTAAAATCTTTGGTTTTCCCAAAGTTCCACGTAACTGATCAGATTTAGTTATTCTGGTGCACTGAGTTTATTTGTTGCGTATTTGAATAAATTTACTGCTCCTTTTATTTAAAATAGACACTTGTGCTCGGTGACCTGCATCACTGAGGAAGACGAGGAAGAGTACCTAGTAGTAGCATAAGGAAGTATAAGCCTCCCTAAATAGTACTAAGCTCTTTTAGGTGAGGAAAAGGAAGGGACATATCGCATATCGACAGAAACGGGGAACCCACGCACGAAGGAGTTCCAGTACAGGATCAACGCGCATGGGAACAGCAAGTTAAGAAAGAAGAGGAAGAACAGGCGAAAGTTAGATCAGTAGGAGCATGAATGAGGAAGGAAGCAAAGAGGGCACGAAAGACAGACGTACCAAAGGCCTAGCTAAAGGCTAAGGTAAACAACATAATCCCCCGGCGGTGCTGCTCCCTGTAATATAAGATTGGATTGTTATTATATATTATTTATATTGAATAGTTTAAGCCTCCATTTCCACAACAACGGCGATCTAACCGAGGAAGAAGCAAGGAACATAGAGTATGACGACAGACATGGAATGGGGAACCCACACACGAAGGTGTTACCACACAGGATGAACGCGCACGGAAACAGCAAGTCAGGAAAGAAGGGGAAGATCAGAATAAAGCATAAGCAAGTAGGAGTATGAAAATGGAAGGAAGCAAAGTGGGCACAAAAGACAGATATAGGTACCGATGACCTAGCTTATGGCTAGTTATAGTTAGGAAGTTTAAGCCTCCGCTTCTCAGCAAAACCATATCACAGAGGAAAGAGTAAGGGACATATAGTATGGCATGCGAAGAGAAACTGGGAACCCATGCACGAAGGTGTACCCACACAAGATCAAATGGCTAAGGTAACCTGCAGGGTTCCCGATGGGGGGGGGGGAGGCTGCTCCCTATTACATAGGATGGCAAACCTAACCCTATGGCCAATCCTAAGCTCCCTTAGGGGCAGAAGGGAAAGAACAGAAGACCTATATATACATAATTTTGACAAACTAACATTAGCAGGAACTGTGGCCAGATGCAACACCCCCTGTTGAAAGCCACCCAGACTACCCCTGAGGTTAAAAGAGTTGTTGATACTCTGAATGGGATAGGGTCCAGTACAAGATTTCCCCCCACCGGAAGGTTAAGGCAACCTATAGGGTCCTGGTGCAACACGAGGTATACTACGTAGTCGTAACAAAGGTTGAAGAAAAGTCCGGTCAGAACACTCATCTTATAAATATGCTAAATCAGTTTAAAAGGTAGTATCTATTTACAAAATAGAAAATAAAATTACAGTACGATACACTAAAGAATTTATTCCTAAATACGTGCAGGTTCCTAATGCAATAACCCTTTCATTAACAGCAGTGACTAAAAATTTCTGTTTACAAGTCGATAAGTTATATAGAATAAAGAAAATACAGGTGAATATTCACAAAAAACAGTAATTTCATAAGTGAATAGATAAAGAACAAAATCAATATTGTTCATCAGTCCTTTTATATAACAATGCAAAACAAACGAAATCGGAGCTGTTGTTGTCGAGAAAAAGTTACTTACTGCAGCAATGTTGAAATTGAATAGGAAGAAAAACACCAATATTTAGAAGAACATTAGCACCTTTCATAATGATGGGCGCCGGGAAGGAACTTGACAGCTATAACATCAAAACATGGATATACCAAAAATTGCAAGCATAAGCCTTACATGCACCAAAAGATGCTCGACATTAGGCATTAAAAGATTCTCAAGTTGAAAGATAACAGCCATGGGATGTTGAGTCATCGCCTCTCGGTAGCCAAAAGCTCACTACCTTTTACCGTTGTTGTAATTGACTGGGCGTATAGCTGTGGGTACGTTAAAATTGGCAGCTGCCTGCTGCTGTAGTTGGTACGCCATTGGGTGAATCTTGAAGCCATAAAGTCTAGGAACAAATTGGGTGGTGGACCTCTTGGGACGGTATTCTGGATGGACCATAAAGAGCATGTGGGGGAAGCCGGTACCATAATATGAGCCATCGATGTGATTGTAGCGAGACGATTTGGGGTTGTATACGTCGCAGCAATTTGGGCAGTAGAGCTTCACCATCGCTTCCCCGGGCACGTCACTCAGGCCGATTGGCAGCATAGGCTGCACAAGAGTGAAATATTGCTGGTCAACGACGAGCGGATGAAACAAGCTGTTCTAAGGTTAGATTATAGAAGTAACCCATTGACTACACCATTTGTTGGACGTTTGAGGGTTAAGAACAGAGGTTCTCAACCAGGCAGGGGTAAATTTACCTCTAGGAGGTAAAAAAATAACTATGTAGTCGAGGGTAAATAATTTAGGAACCTGAAGTAGGACCTAAACAATAAAAAGGTTCTTTGTGACATTCTCGTTTTTCTGTTGCTTTATGAGGGCTATAAATATTTTGTATGGGAGTAGGAGGAAAATGGTTGAGAATGGCTGGTCTAAGCCATCCACTGAACCATACTGCACGGTCCTCTCAAAATGCCAAATAGACCTGGTGTTATGAATTAGGTTTCGAAGTTAATTAAATTATGATTGAATGTCGATTATACATACATATTAAAGTAGAGTTTGTTCTTTTTTTTCTCTGTAGTTTCGTTGATGCATGCTCAACAATAAGAACTACTTTCGTCACTAGATTTTCACCTAGGAAAGTACGTAAATGGAAAATAACTTGTATTATCACACTGATACAGGCAAGTTCGTCCTGTGGACGAGGGTAGAGCACTTTAGATGTGTGCTATTGGGGTGCTTTCGGTGAGGCGCGTTCGCTGCCAGGACAAAGAAGTCCCTGTGTGTCGCGAACGAAAGGGCTGGAAATATAAACATTGGACTGGGCTATAGCGTAAACAATCGGCCAAACGTGCCCTGGGGCAGAGAGTATCACTCAGTGTATCGAAAAGTGTCATGCCGGCTAGGTGGCATAGTTGATGTTCCGTTCACTGAAAAGCGGGAATAGTTTCCGCGTAAAAGCAAGCAATGGCTTTCTGATGTAAATCTTTACCCATTGAAAGGCAGTTATCTTTACTAGAGTAAAAGGGTAAATACCTTTTCATCTATTCATTCTTATTTAGCGGGCTATACTGCAGTAAAAGGGTAAATACCTTTTCATCTATTCATTATTTAGCGGGCTATTGTGAAGCCCTTGGAAAACCAGTTTTTGTCATTTGATTGATAATATCGACAAATCCGTATAGCCCACGGGAATGCATGGACTAGTGTATAAAGCTAGGCGACGGCACATCTTGCTAAGACCTTTTACGGCGTTGCAGTTGTGTGAAGAAAAACTCTACATTTAATTCGGAGATGCGGAGGGCGGGATTTCTCTTCCTCTCTCTTTCACCACAAGTGTAATCGTGCATAGACGACAACTAGAATTTCTGCACTCTCTGCGCCTTGGCATCTAGCTCCACATTCAGGCTGTGTGCAAATCTTCCAACCTCGTTTTAGGAGTGCTGCAGTCACTAATTATGAAGATTATATACTGAAGCCGCATCAAAGGGACATCACCACAGATGTTATAAAGTTTTGTACTGACATTGTATTTAATGCATACGTACGCAAATGTGAAGGTTAATAGAATTTCGAGGAGTGCCCAACTTTTGTCTGAGTCCGATTTTATATAGTTTACATTGTGGTTTAGGTTTCTGCGTGAATGTTCAATGATTTTAATAGTAATAGGCAAACTTGACCATGCCTTTGACTTCCCTGCAATGTAGGCTCGTCGCTGCCATCTTCCAGGTGAGACACCGTTGTTTGTCATGTGCATGTTAAATTTAAGATCATTTATTCAATGTCGGAGGTTGGCTGTCCTCCTAATGTTCCGTACTGAGCGTTGTTTGTGCGGCGTTGGGATTTTGTATTCCATGTGCGTAATCTCATTCCTTTTTCATATCTTGTAAGTTCCTCATTAATTATCTCTGATTTATCATGTTATTGTAGAATTAAAAATAATTGTTTTATATAGATATTCTCAACACGCCCATGCGCTCACCCTATATACCGTAACACTTGTTTGGATGTAAGATGGAATTGCATTAAAATATTATCTAATTAATAATAATATTGACTTCAAAGAAAAAGCAATATCAGCAAAATACAAATTCGTAAATGTGGCGCTCTGAAAGGGTACAATCTTATTGCTTATGGTCCATCTAAAGTTCAAAGAAGTATAAAGTCAACCAATAAACTCCTATGGACGTGTTCGAAACTTATTAAAAATGCGAACAATGTCAAACCCGCTCAGCTAATCGCGTTTCGGTAGTACTATCACGCCATTCACCACGCAGGAAATATCAACTCTTCTGAACGGCGCTCCGTATTGTTAATATAAGCACCTACACAGCAGAGGCGTAACTTTTCTATTTTGGAGGTTATATTAGTTATTTTAAGCCTCCCTAGACACACACAACTATGGTAGTTCAAGAGAGGAAAAAGAGAGGGATTTGTAGTAGGTCGACAGAACTGTGGAACCCATGCACGAAGATGTACCTATCAATGCGCATGGGAAGAAGTACAAGTCAGAAAAGAAGAAGAAAAAAAAAATACAACAGCGCATCATCAGAATGAGTAGTAGTGGAAGTTTTTACAAGCGCTTCAATGACACGCTGCCTATATCGCGCCGAACCTCGTCAGCAGTAACTGCGGCCTGATGCTACTGCGGAGAAGGCACTCGGGACCCTTGGCTGCGTGATGCCCAAACATATTGTGGCAGGGAAAGGGCCCGCCACAATATGTCCCTGAGGTCCATCATCAGAATGAAACCAGAACGGAAACAGAAGGAAGCAAAGTGGGTACAAAATACAGACGTCCCAAGCCCTAGCTTATGGCAAAAGTAATTAAAAAATTCCAGGGGGTCGCCGGACGAACCAACTAACCCAACCCTTTGGCCCATCTTGTGTCCCCTGATAGGTATTTGGAAATAAAAGTATGAGTGACTTGATAAATGAGCAGTAGTACGATGAATCGCGCATGGGATTGCTGTGTCCAACAGTAAAAGATAAAGAGCGTTTTGAGTTGGTGACATGTGTTCAGTCTGTTTCAATGTGCACATCGTATTATGGCTTGTAGTTAGTATGTATAGCGACATAGGTACCTACATTTGTGAGTACAAACGAATATGATCAGACTTTGCAATAGATGTCAAAGAGGAACAATTTTCTGGCATAAACTAACGAGAAAAAAAATTCCAAAGTCCCATATACCTATTTAGGAAGCTTCACGTGTTACAGACTCGTCATTGGTCCGAGTTTGCAGAAACGTCGGTCCGTGATGTGCTCAAATCGTCATACCATCGTGCATGTATTGCTGGCACAGCATTGCTTCAGTTCACTGTTGTTTACTCAATGTCCCTGCAGGATTCTAGAAGCAGTAATAGCAGTAGCAGTATAAGAAAGCTTAAGCCTCCCTAAATAAGAGAGGAAAAGGAAGGGACATATAGTATGTTGATAGAAACGGGAAACCCATGAACGAAAGTGTTCCCACACAAGATCAACACGCTTGGGAACAAGTCAGGAAAGAAGAGGAAGAACAGGCAAAAGTAGGATCAGTAGGAGTATGAAAGTGGAAGGAAGCAAAGTGAGCACGAGAGACAGACGTCCCGAAGGCCTATCTAATGACTAAGGTAACCTACGCAACCCCCCCCCCCCGGGGTACTACTCCCCCTAACATAGGATGGGCGAACCTGTCTAACCTAACCCTATGGCCTATTACCCATCCTATGCCCCCTAAGGGGTGCAGGATTCTTTCACCACCTCCACTGATAGCTAACGGTCAAGCTTACAAACGCCAGATTTTCATAACTACAGTGACATGTACCCTGAATAATGGCAATCATAGACTTGTGCCTGACAGAATTCTCAAGTGAATTTGGATGAAAACCGGAATATTACCTAACCCTGCGTTAGTCACACAGGGTGTGTTGTGATTGTGACTCCACTAAGTCTTTCTAATGCTAAATATTCCTACAGAGTGCAGATTTTCAAATGCTGATTTGGTAAGAGGAGACCAACGCAGGGTTAAATTAGCTAACGACTCAACTCACCCCTTCGCAACGGATTGCTCTCATGTGTTGTCGCTATAGCCATCACATAGGAGTGAACGGGTGACAAGTCCTAGACAAAACACTGTTCTAGGGAAGAAAAGCGACGAGGTACAAAGCATGTCAAGAAAATTAGCGAAATAAAATATGGAAGCATAAAGCAGAAACGAAAAAGGAAGACTACAATATTCATCAGCAAAGGTGGGGTAAATAATAAAACAAGACGTTCAAGGTTAGTAAGAAGGTTTGCTAGCGCACCGTTTCTAAGCCGCATCGCGCCATAAGTCAAATATTTTGTCTGTGCAGTTCTACCGGAAAGTCGTGAGTGACAGCACTCACACGAGTGAGATCTGTGTCTCAAATTTATAAAGCACGTGCATCTCCAACTCTTCACGGCTCGGCTGAACGAATTCGCTTAGCATCACGGCAGAGGGCAAGAGACGAAAAACGAAAATAGAAGAAGACAGAAGCGCCAATACTGACGGTCCATTCCGCGACCCTCCGCACGGGCGAAGACAGGAGCCCCGCAGGGTATCTTCTATCTCACTAGATTATACAATCTCTCCCTAGCTCACGCAGACATCCCCGCCTTATGGAAGTTAGCTATCATAATTGCCATCCTAAAACCATCTAAACCTGCGGA
>LQNS02278091.1:54565970-54595838 GCA_001587735.2 Parhyale hawaiensis | reverse complement strand
GACGACTCTGACCTGTCCTCCTGTCATGGAGAAGCCTCGGCTATGCGAGTCTAAGTGCTACCGACAGAGGTACTCTGCTACGCTTCACCACTGCAAAAGTGTTCATTGGAACATTCAATCTAATCTATTGTCGCGATACAGCTTACCATGCAATGTTAGAAAAAAATCACGGAACGTTTCAACTTATAAGATTGGCTTTATTCATTCTGTGACTGAGCTTTTTCTCATTTTAATTGAATAGTTATACAATTGTCATTGACGTAGCTAGGTGATTACAACGCTACAACATTTACCAAACACTATGTCTAATGCTTGGATTTTATGTGGCAACTCAAAGCAAAAGAATAAGCCGAGTCTGCAGTTCCTCATTCAGAAATGTAATATAGATATGTGTTACTCAAAGTATCACTGTAATTTCTGTGAAAAGATTGAACACATTGATGCCGATGGTTTCCTCATATAGTGAGGGAAAATCATGTAGCTACTGGTGTTTTATAGTTTGTTTGGTAATCAGTAGGGTTCTGATGATATGCATTTAGTGAAAGAGAAGTTGGTGATAACCCCACAACAACAACAACAACAAGCTCAAACATAAAGCTATGACGGTAACACAGCCTACAGAAGCAGTTGACTGTAGGAGCCTTTACTTAATGCTATTTGTTGTTTTGGAGTTATCTATCCCTAAATGCATAGTTATTGTCACAACCCTAGTAATCAGCTTATTTGATAATGTGCAGGTTGATGAAGATTACATTCAGGATAAATTCAACCTTACTGGTTTGAATGAAGTTGTTGTTCCTCACTACAGAAAGGCACTTGAAATTATCCTTGATGTTGAACCAGGTGAGATACTTGGAATACCATAACTGTAATTTCAGGGTCATTTTAGCAGTCGTGTCGATAGAAGAAGTCAATTTAAACTTTGTTCTTGGTAAGATAAATTGATACTTTGTAGCTATCTACTTTATAATACACTTAACAAAATTGAGGGAATTCCTTCTAGGTGTTGAGGGTGCCAGGAAGTCAGGTTTATATACCCTCCAGTGACATACCATACCTATGTGTTGAATTGCACCTTAGGAACTTAGCACTGAAATCCTCTTTGTTTTGCTCTCCCGCTTATTGGTTGTCTTTCAGTTTCACTGTGCATAAGATTCCCATGTTGCTGACACATCATGTGTAGTATTGTCGACTAGTCTCATTGTTTTTTCTCACCAGATACTTAGCTGTGTGTCTAGGTTGGCTCTAGCTAATAATCTAATCTAGCTATTGCGAGTAGCTATTATTGTGTTTCAGTTTAGTCTCGTTCTTCCACAGATGACACTGAAGGCAGCGAAGATAAAGAACAAAGTTCTGTGGTGGACAGCGCTGCTGTTATGCTCTATGGTCTCATCCATGCCCGGTATGTCCTCTCCACAAAAGGCATCATGGAAATGTGCCTCAAGTTCAACAGAGGCGACTTTGGCACCTGTCCCAGAGTATATTGTGACGGCCAGGTCAGTTGTGTGGTTTCTTGCAGCTCCTCCCTCTCTGGTATTAACAACTGCAATACCAGTGTCTCATAATTTTCCAGGGCAATTTTTCCTAAACTTTTCCAGCTTTTGGCTATTTGACTGCTCGATGGGTTCGTAGTAAGTAGTAACTACCTTATGAACATAACTACTGTATTGCAGGTGCTTAATTGAGTCAGAGGCAAGAGGGATCTGAGGCTTTAGGGTAAGTGGACTTGGATGTCTGCCAGTCCTAGGGGTGTTAGGAGGCTTGACTAATTTAGTAGGTATTCCTTACACCACCCAATCACCCCTAACATTATCTTTCAAATTTCGTCACCACCTCAACAGAAAGGGAGCGGGACGGGCGTTGGAGCAGCAGTATGCGCTTCGGGAAGGGATGTGTTATTGACATCCAATTTATTCTTCCGCCTTCCTTGTGCAATCATCGAAACCTGAACCTGCCATGTTTTAAAATTGACTGGTCTGGGGTTGGATCTGCAGAACTTCTCTATCTCTTGTATTGTAGTCACAAGTTGTGGTTGTGTCTTTTACTTGCGATCTGCATAACGGCTTTCATTTCATCTCTTGTGTTGGATGCTGCGTTGTGTGTCCATGCCCTTCTTATATTTTACAGCGTCTCTTGTCGCTTCGCTCTAGTCTTTTGAATATTATGCTGGAGCCACACTATACAATCGCACGCTCAGCTTATGAGCGAATGTTGAGGTCGTACGTCGTCTCAACATTACACAATGAAAGTCAGTACCGTAGCCAAGATACTAGTGGCAAATACTGAAGTTGAAGGACTTGCGAGGTGAAACTCCGCTCATAAAATGAGCATGGCCCCGGCGTTGCTGCTCTAATGCTGTTTTGCAGAGCAGTCTACAGCGCAATTACACTTTATATTTGACCAGAAACTTGCGCACAGGCTCTATGTTCATTTTTATTTGCTCTTCCTAACTAAGTGGCACCGATTGTTCGTAATAACTTCTCATTTAAAAATGAAAAATTGAAATAATGGTGGTAAATTTTTTACTGGCTAGTGAAAAATGTAGGTTAAAGTTTGAGAAAAACGAACAGTGCACTACTTTTGAGTGTAGGTGTATCAAAAGAAGATGCTGGCATATAGAGATTGCTGCTGCCAGTAGTAGAAGGGCTTAGGGGTTCAGTTCATACAGAGAACGAACGTGTTGGTTGAAATAACCAACGTGTGCACTATTTTATTATTGTAATAATAATAATGCAGATCTTTACAATTTCTCTCCGTTTCTTTCTATCGAGTTTCCACTAGTGATTAACATTTCCTTCAGAATGTGCTTCCAATTGGTCTGACGGACACGCCGGGCGAGGCGATGGTGAAGATCTACTGTCCTAAGTGCCGTGATGTCTACGTACCAAAGTCTTCCAAGCACCATCACATCGACGGCTCCTATTTTGGGACGGGTTTCCCTCACATGTTTTTCATGGTATATCCAGAACATCGCCCCAAGAAACCAGAAAAAGAATTCACCGCCAAACTTTATGGCTTTAAAATACATCCTAGTGCTTACAGCCTTCAACTAGCAGCTACCAATTCTCGTGAAAAAAATGATAAAAATCGGCAAGTTATACCCGGACGTGATGCTATGGTTCAATAGTGTAGCTTCAATAGCTAGTTATTTACCTGTCTTCTAAGTAACTTCCTTGCTGCAAGGCTGTGCTGGAACGCCTCACTAAGACTTTCAGTGCTGTGGTTCTCAACGTTTTTCTGATGCATCATGATCGTCAGAATATCAGTCCCACTTTCTTCCCTTGATTGCTGGCCAGATGAGGTGCATTCCAAACGTTAAATATTTTCAGAGCTGTTCCGGGAGCCCATCTCCCGGCCCCCAGTTTCCCTCACGAGACCCTGATATCTTCAGCGACGAAAGTTTTGCCCCGAAACAGGCGCGCTTTTCCTTACCAGGACCAGAAATATTTGCCTAAGCATTATCATCGTAACACAACTGCTGCTGTTTCATCTGTCCGTGCACGGGATGCCGTGCTGGGCTTGGGACAACACTCCTATTATTGTACCCGCCAACGGCAGTTCCTTTCTTTTCCATCAAGATGAGAATCACAGCTTAGAGACTATTGTATTGCAGGGTTGTGGCGTCGGATGGATCAGTAGTGACTCTAGCTCCTGTGTACAGCCAATTTTTCCGACTCCTACTCCCATTCCAGCTCTGCAACCCATGTGCATTATTGACATTTCCCTAGTACTAATGTTGACCTACCGAATGAACAACGCTGCTCTTCC
The DNA here is from genome assembly GCA_001587735.2 of Parhyale hawaiensis. Taxonomy (NCBI): domain Eukaryota; kingdom Metazoa; phylum Arthropoda; class Malacostraca; order Amphipoda; family Hyalidae; genus Parhyale; species Parhyale hawaiensis. Next base: position 54,592,070 of record LQNS02278091.1, on the reverse strand, counting down.
ATTGCTTTGTGATTCTTTTGTACTATATTTGTATTTTGTATTCATTTTTAAACGTATCTCTGTTTTTTTATGCAGTTTTCAGTCTGTTATCTTTCTGGTAACATGAACATCATGTTTCAATATTGTTCTTCACGTTCTGTCTGCTCTATTTTGAAATAATGCACGTAGCTAGGTATTTCATCAAATTTAGATTTTGTTTATCACCCTCTCATATTTGCATTTAAATTTATATTTTCGAACTTATGTTGCTTTGGGAAGCAAGTTCATAACTTTTATTTTTTATTTAACATATGGTAAAGATTATTATGTTTCGATCAAGTGCATCATATCGCTCTGAAAAAAGTGAATACTACCGTGAGATATTATTCTCTATAGTGGCTATGGCTCATTGTGTGCTGAAAGTGATTTTTTTTTCTTTATGTTTATACCAGATACAGTAATTTTCTTGGTTTTTACCGTAGTACTGTTTTGTACTTGTTGATTGCAAAAGAATAACTAAACTAACACGGTAAGTTATTGATTCATTCATAGAAATGCCGGGTTTTTCTTAGTATTGACGTGATTGGCATTGCCCACAGTAGGTACCTTCCTCGAGTTTCTGAGCTGACGAGCCACTGCAATACGGAACGTTCTACCCGACTAAATGTTTCGTAATTTAGCTGCTGAAAATATTTCCAACCATTGCGTTTCGTTCTTCATTGCATGTTTTTCTAAGAACTTCCTTTATTCTGTTGTAAGCCTTCTATTGAAATTAAATCCAGCTTGTTTGTCGCTGCTTTCTGAATAAGAATTTAAGCATTTTTATTGAATCTCATACGAGCTTACTGTAGCTTTACCTCTGGTAAGAAAAATGAAGTAGGTAGGTAGACTGAAGACATCAAATCTTGCATAAACGTGATAATGCTATTCCTATCTCCCATAAACTATAGGAAGATGATAACGAATGTACTTGGTGCTTTGTTATGCAGGAGGATAAAACCTCAATCGCAGTGCGATATGGGTTGAGCTCGCCCAATATATTCAGTGTTTTGTTTTGCTGGAAGATAAAATCACTGGAAATTCAAAGTGGGTCGAGCTCTGCAGCACATATATAGCTATAGGTAGTACGTACTTTGTTGTGCTGGAGGAATTATCATGGTTAAAATGCCGAGTGGGTTGAGCTCGTTCAGTATGCAAGAGGAGATATGACAAAAACATAACATGTACCGTATTGTGGATAACAACCCTGTTTCGCCGAGGGCTAAGTTTTTGGAAATTGCCGACACCAAATCTTAGTTTTTCACTTTAGCTACAGTGTTGCTAACGCTACTTTCGGTCTGGTAAGGGAGAGGGGCGTTCGTTGGGAAAGTTGTAAATAATGAAATCTGCAAAATTCACTCATTCCGTAGTAATCCAAATGAAAAATTGCTCTGTTCAGTTGTAAATACATAGCGACTGGCATCGTAAGAATTACATATTCACTCGCTTGTCTTATATGCAAATCATTTCCATATATGTTTCATACATGCGTGTATTCTGTACTTTACTATTTGTCTTATTGCAGCAGCAACAGCATGCAGTCTCCTTCATGGTAGTGCCTCTACAACAACTAGTGTGCTTGTCATTTACGTATTATTGTCTACTTTCTAGGTAAACTATTCTACTAGCTGAAGTTGCGTGTTCTTTCTCTCTGTTGTAGACATATTACTGACCTAAACTGCAAATTCTGCTCTGCTTTAGATATTCTATTTTCTGAGTGAAGTTGCATATGTTATTTTGCTGTTAATATTTGCTGGAAAGTCAGGTACACCATTTTATTTACATACATGCTGACTGAACACGATGTTCAGAATTATTGGAATGAGCAGTTCACCCTCGCGGTTGTTGTGTTAATTTACGCTATTTTCTCTCAATTGGTGAATGAGTCCTTCATGCTTCTCAGGGGCATAGTACGGACCGGCCGGTTAGGTTAGTTGTTGCCTAACCTATCAATGTAATTGGGAGCTTCTTCTTTTGCGGGCCCTCATAATTTACCTTAGCCTTAGTTAGGCCTTCGTGGCGTCTTTCTTTTGTGCCTTTTTTGCTACTGTTACGAGCCTCCCATGTTCACTTTTCAGACCCGACTTGTCACTCACTTGCGCAGTGCTCGCCATTTCTTCAGACATCGTTACGCGTCTCTTTCTTTTTGCCCTCTAGCAACGCCGTGTCCAGGGAGCCTCATACTTAACCCTACATGACCTGAATTTCTATATAAGTATGATAGATGAAGCATTAGATAATAGCCGACGAATTCGTCCGCCGCGGCCATATAAGGTTCAGTGTTACCTGCTATTACGCAGGCTCACGAGCTCCCCATGCACGTTGCAATACTGTCTTGTGTCAACTTTGGTAATCCAGTTTTTAAGAGTGGTTTTGATACGTTTTCTGGTGTGTTCTGAGCACTGGGATGTTGTTTTTCATGCATTTGCGCTGGCACCAGCATATACTCTCTTTTACAGTATTGCACGAGTGCGTGGGTGTTGATGTTGGCGGTCTTCATAATACAATTCATAATATTATCACGCGACAATGACGAGAATGTTTTATCTCATAGTCTTGCTCTTGATATAAAAGCAATCGTGATGTTGCCTTGTCGCAAGCGCGCTAATTAAGTCATGGTAGTGCTCTCTGTACAAGATATCGTGATGTTGCCATACTACAATAGCGCTCATTTATCATAGTATTGCTTTCCATGCAAGAAGTGATGTTGCCATACTACAATAGCGCTCATTTATCATAGTATTGCTTTCCATGCAAGAAGTGATGTTGCCATACCGCAGTGGCTGTAATAAGTCCTAGTATTGTTCTTCATACAAGAAAATGTGATGTTGCCATGCCACAATGTACATCAAGCTGATCAGTGCTGTAATATTATTGTGAGACATATGACCATGTAGAATAAAAGTATAAGGTGGGCCAAATGTCACTTTACCATTTTAAGAATTTACTACGAAAATAAAAATAAAAGAAAGAAATTTCTAGTAAGCTGCAAGTGAAAGAAGAATACTGGAAATTTTTATTGAAAATAATTTTCTTCAAATGGCGTCCATTATTACTCAAGCACGTACAAACTCTCTTCTGCGTACTTTCCTTCACACTTCCCAGCATAGGTATGTGGTGAAATGTTACGAGTTTCTTCGATTACGTTCTGTTTCAGCTCCTGAAGAGTGTTGGGGTTATTTACAAAGACTTTATCCTTTAATATCCCCCATAGGACAAAATCTAGCGGAGTTATATGCGGCGATCGAGATGGCCAAAGTGTGAAATTATTCGGCCTGGAAATGCTCTCCTTAGTAACGTCTCACTATTCTTCTCTGTACAGAATAATACCCTTGCCTCTAAGCAGAAAATAAAGATATATACATTTTGTTAGCACTTTCTTAAATTCCTCGGGTCGAAAACAATGTGGGGAGACACAGAAATTCAGAGACATTAATAAGGATAGCATTTCAAAGCCGAATAATTTCACCCTTTGGCGATATTCCTTGGCCACCTCGATCGCCGCATATAACTCCGCTAGATTTTGTCCTTTGGGGATATTAAAGGATAAAGTCTTCGTAAATAACCCCAACACTCTTCAGGAGCTGAAACAGAACGTAATCGAAGAAACTCGCAACATTTCACCACATATGCTGGGAAGTGTGAAGGAAAGTACACAGAAGAGAGTTTGTACGTGCTCGAGTAATGATGGACGACATTTGAAAAAAAAAAAAATATTTTCAATAAGAACTCCCAGTACTCTTCTTTCATTTGCAGTTTACTAGAAATTTCCATCTCTTTTAATTTTTGCGTAGTAAATTTTCAAAATGATTAAGGGACTTTTAGCCCACCCTATATTCCTCACTTAAGTTAAAGTAATTGTGCTGCCGTCCCTTCACTTGTGCAGCTGTGTTCAATGATATTTTTGTGTTTGTGTGGGTTGTGCACTTAACAGTTTGTGTTCCTATCTGCAGTCATTAATTTATTGATATAGCTGTATTAATTCTGCTCGCCATGAACGACTGTCCTTTTTATTATGTATGATTTATTATTCAAACCGCATTCCATCTTATTTTCCGTCCAGCTTGCCAAGACAGTCACGTAGAGCATTTCCATCTCAACTGCGCTAAGCATTACTTTACTGGAGCAGCGTGTAATACTTTCGTTTGTATGCCTTGCATCCATAAGTAGCTGTACCGGCCACGAATCTCATTTCTTTTTCCATTTCTGTTCACTCTTGTTACCTCAGTTTGATTCGATTACCAGTGTGGTATGAGAAGCAATCGCTGTTGTGTCTGATACGCGGAAAATTGAACGCAGATTGGTTACATATAATCTTAATGTTTTGTTGCTATAACGCGAGATTTTACCATTCCTCGAAGTGAGATTAATATGCTCTGTTGAAATCACAGCCGAGATGTTTACTATGCCCTCGAGCGAGATTAGTATGCCGTTGACGTATTACGGTACCGGATGATGCTGCGCATCGTATTGCATTACTTGCTATTTTTTTCTTTTTGCGTTTCTCATTTGAAACAACTCTTGGATCTGTAAAAAAAAAAAATCTGCGACTGAGCGTTCTTTTACTGAAAGTTGTCAGCGCTATGATTCCTCATGGTAGATTTTTAAATTGAAAAACAATTGCCAAATGTTCTACCGACATGCGAGGGTAGGTGAAACAGTTTCTGTTGAACGTGAGTTAAGGCAGATGTACCTACATATACCATGTTTGCTACACTTCGTTTGACATCGTGGAGATTTGTGTCACAGCTGCAAGATTACAGTTCGATAAATTTGCTGTTGTTATCCGCGGTTAATAACTGGGATAGAAAAAAATCAACTTTTTGCTCCAGATCGCTGTCACCCTACACACTTGACTCTCTTCTCACTGAAAGGATAAGATCCCACTTGCTAGAATTTTAAAATTAGTCTTATAGTTCTTCCGGTTTCTGGAACAATGATTTTGAATTGCCCTGGATTAGCCCTAATTATGTAAGTCACCCCGCGGGTGCACTAGATGAGGCTTACAGTTATGGGACTCACCGGAAAGTTGTAGCTTATTTTCATATTTTCTCGACATTGGCGAACATTTGACTTAGTCTCGCGCGTCCTGTTACTGTTGCCGTAGGTAGCTTTTCAAATAGGTAGTTGTTATAAAGTAGTACGAAAGGTCTAGTGGCTATTTTTACACTGTGTACAGTTAGTAAACTCATATATTACCGTTGCTCAATAATCTATTGTAGTGCGCATGTTGTCTTTCTGGATGACCACAGCCTAGGGTGCTCTTCTGTTATCTTGCATGTGCCTCTTTCCTGCCTGTCTCCCTAGTATCCCAGATGCGCAAATCGGATGTCCATACACACTTTGTTGACTCTTCCTGGTTGCAGAGAGACTTTCTGGACACCTAGGATTATTGCTAATGTCAACACCATTGTCTCTCGTTTCCTCAAAAGAAATGTCCGGGCCTCAGTTTTGTAAGACGATTCATCACTAAGGGAGTAGTTCCTAGGTAATTGACTAGCACCCAAGGTAACGGAGATCCAAGGTTTGTTCGCAGGACAAGACTGATTCTGAAACGTCATTTCTGTCTTTTTCCATCAGGGGGATATTCTGGCGGACCCTGTCTCTGTCAGAATATCTATGGGCCTCACTCCCCCTAAGGTCTACCCGAGCAACTTTTTCGTATGGGCTGTTGCAGTTCCTGCCGGTGGGGTTAGTAGGTAAGTAGGTTTTCTTCGTCTTTGTTCCGAGCCCCGTTTTCTTGCCAGTCCCCTCAGGGGGCATAGGATGGGCTATAGGGTTAGGTTCGCCCATCCTATGTTATGGGGAGCAGCGACCCCATGGAGGACCCTGGAGGTTATGTTAGCCGTTAGCTAGGCCTTTGGTACGTCTGTCTTTCGTGCCCACTTTTCTTTCTTCCGATTTCATACTTCTTCTGGTATTGCTTTCCGTTCTTCTTCATCTTTCTCGACTTGCTGTTGCCATTCGGGTTGATCCTGTGTGGGAACACTTTCGTGCCTGGGTTCTCGCTGACTATCGACATACTATATGTCCCTTCCTTTTCGTCTCTTAGAAGAGCTTACTACTTATTTAGGGAAGCTTAAACTATCCTTTACATACTACTACTTTCTTGCCAGTGGTGGCTTGCCTACTAAAGTTGAGACTTGACTAAGCGCCATTAACTCTTACTATTACTGGCCTTTCCCGATATTACCCGATAACGTTTTTTGTTGGGCTAAGCCTACTCACGAGTGAAGTCCAAAAGTGAGGTTCTGACGTTACTATTGTCCTACGAACATTCCTTGGGTCTCCGTCCATCTATTCATCATGTGCAGTGGCAAAACTTAATAAAAGTGGGGTTTTGCTCTCTAACAACTTATGTTCGACAGTGTTAGTATTGGTAAATAACATGCCTTGTTAGTGACGACAGTTTTCATGAAGTACCGTCGTGATTGTCATTTCTGTGAGAATTTCAGTAAGAGCTCACTGCCTTCCCGAATAAAAGTGTTGGTTTGGGACGCACCGTATCAATTAAGGACGAATTAATCTGCTCTCTTGTGCCGTAGCAGTATTGCTAGATCCACTCCAATTGTCTGCTTTTGTTATACTAGCAAAACAAATATGTATTTTGATATTTTTGTGATCTCAAGCTCCGGAGTAAAATATTCGTTTGTTTTTTTGAGTGCTAACTCTCCTTATCTTATCGGTTGGTCGATATTCCGTATTTGTTCTGGATGTATTTTAGGATTACTTTGCATTGCTATTTTCAAGTATCTGTTGTTACCCCATCAATATTTCTATTGCTAAGAAACACGGGAAGTTAGAAGTGAATTACTAGTGCATCGTTTATTGCAAAGTAATTTAAACTTATTAATTATTCTCTACATTTAATTCTTATAAACTTTAAGGTTGACCTTCACAGGTACCAAGTTTAAATTCTATAATTTGCCTAATAATCTATAGATTTGAGATCTACAAACACTTGTGTAATTTATTCTAAATGTTTCTTACTTCCCAATGCAGTGTGGAAGCACCGAACAAACTTCAATATAACTATTTTGCTTCTAAGGCTACGCCAATAAAGAAGGCAAACCCTGAATGTAGAAAGAAGTTAAAGCAAGGCAAAGATAAGAGTTTAATCAATAGGGCAAGAGCCAGCGTTTACATTGCCAATGAATGTGCTGTAGGCGAGATTGACAGGCTCCTCTGCCAGGGTGACATTTCGAATGCATCCAACAAACATGTCGAGAACAGGTTGACCGCGGCGCTGTGCCAGTCGGGGCTGAGAGCCCAAGAAGAGAGGGTGGCGTGTGTCCAGGGAAGTGGAGGCAATTGAACCAGAGTTGGTGGCCGACACACCATCCACGGTGAGTACAACCAGGTTCTTGACCTTAGCAACTGGAAAAAGAAAGTATTCTTATTAAAACTATATAGACAATTTGATAGTGACAGTTCTACCAATGCTTTCTTTCTTGTCTCGTACGGTACTGCACCATTTTTTCGCACTACCCTCAAATGGTGTTTCTGGACTATAGCAGGACAGTTTAAGGTTAGCTAACTCGGGAGTTCGACGGTTGCTATTCCATCTAGCTTAAAAGATTTGTAGCAGAAACTTTTGAGAACAATACGTAATCCTAAAGCTGGCCATCAAGCAGGTCTATGAAAAAATAAAAATATTCTTTTATTGACCTATGCAGCAACGCAGCATCGTCCTTGCTTTTACTTTTGAACCGTAACTGATGCTTTAAGTGTCAGTTAACGCTACTGATCTTCTTCACAAATATCGGACTGAGAGCTTTGTCTAGCGCTAAAACCGCGGTAACAGTTGGATTTACAATACAATTTTAGTAAGGCTCTGTTGCTAAAAAAAATTACCAAAAATTCAAAGAGGGACGGAATAAAGCTACTAAGGCGTAAAATTTGCTCATAATACTCGACTCCTATATTTCTAAGCATGTAATATTTAATACTAGCGAGACCCATGGAAATTCTTGCCAGTGTGTACCCTGTCTCCACTACGACGTATTAGGTATTATAAGAAGATTTAAGCCTCCCTAAATAAGTACTAAGCTTTTCTGAGAGAGGAAAAGGAAGGGATGTATAGTATGTCGATAGAAAAACGGGGAACTCATGCACGAAGGTGTTCCCACACAGGATCAACGCGCATGGGAACAGCAAGTCGGGAAAGAAGAGGAAGAGCAGACAACAATAAGTAGGAGTATGAAAGTGGAAGGAAGCAAAGTGGGCACGAAAGACAGAAGTCCCGAAGGCCTAGCTAATGGCTAAGTTAACCTACACAAACCCCCTGAGGGCGCTACTCCCCATAACATAGGATGGGCGTACCTAACTAACCTGACCCTATGGCCTATCGCCCATCCTATGACTCCTGAGGGGCCACTACGACGTATCTCTTCACTATCAAGACCTTTCAAGCAATAGCTAGACTGGGTCCGGTGCCTTAGGTTAAACCCGTATTGTTTGAGGACTCACTTTGTAGGCTGTGCCATTTTCCGTGCAGAACGAATAGATTCTGTTTTTATAGAATGTCTCGCCTTGGAAACGGTACTATTTGCCGTAGTAGGAGGTATAGTTACTGCATCATGGAATGTTATATCTCGGAAGCTGTGCCAGCTACCACGCAGAAGGAAGGACTTTGTATTTTTATGGTATGCCTTACTTACATTGAAAGTTGTGGACTTTATGCTGAATTAAAGTATGGGAGGTTTTAGTGTACCAGTTGCCATGGCAGGAGGAATCAGTACTGAGCTTTGAAAAGTATTATATCGGGAAGCTGTGCCTTTTGCCACCCAGAATGAATAATTTCTGCATTTATGTAATGTCTTACCTTGGAAGCCAGGATTGGCAAGGGAGTTTTACAAGGACTTGGTACAACCTATGGTAAACCTCGACTGAGGCTCGGCAAAACTGTTATACCAGGCCTGGTAAAACTCTTTTGCCATCCCTGTTGGAAGCTGTGCCAGTTGCCACAAAAAATAAAATAATAATAATAATTCCTACATTTATGGAATGTCTTACATGGAAGGTGCGCCAGTTGCTGTCGCAGAACGAATAAATTGTGCGTTATTGAATGTCTTACCTTGGAAGCTGTGCCAGTTGCCGTCACAGAAGGAGTATGGATGCGGAGGAGCAATCACTGCCTTGATGATCCCACGGCCATTGTCAGCGCTCACTTCAGCAGAGCCGTTCCTAAGTTGCAACATCAAGAAGTCCCTACGTCCATGGATGGACATGATGACAGCATTGTTGACGCGAGACTTTATTTCCATGGACAGCTGGAACTGGTGTCCCACGGAAAAGCGAGAGCCTGCCAAATAAAATTGCGAATTTTTCTTAAAACTGAGGGAATGACATAGAGAGAATTTCTCATAAAACAGAGAGCCTGCCCCGTGTAAAGAGTAAATTGTTCTTTAAAACTAAAAGTGTGCCACAAATAAGTAAAGGCTTCTTATAACAGAGAGTCTGCCACAAATAAAAACGTAAAATACTTGTAAGTTTGAGAACGCCACAGCCAGCAACAAGTAAAAATGTAATCTAATAATGAACTTCTCTCAGGTATGTCACTAGGGGAAGTCGCACTCCCAGGATGAACCCGTAGGTCAATTAGGTCGACGCTACATCTTCGGGATATCATTCTTTACACCCTCTTTTCGTTATTGTTGCTATTCTAACAAACCTTGTTCTTTTCTTCGTTTTCTTTCCCGACTTGCTGTGTTGTGCAGATTGATCCTGCGTGGGAACACTCCCTGGGGGTACGTTCCACCTCTTTCTAGACTTAACGCGGCATTTTCGATTGGGTGCCAAAGTTAAACCTTAGAGGGTTGACTTGTTCGAAACTTCACGCAGGTGCACTCACTGGCTTTGACCCTCAATCGGTTGTCCCGGAGACTTTCAGAAACTCGAATCTTATTCCGTAAAATGGAGTTTTCAGCAGGCTTAACGTAATTTTGTTGCTTTTAGCACTTTTAAGAAGATTCAAAGTGACAAAGCCAAAGCGTCAGTCTGAAGTTTTAAACAAGTCAAATCTCCAGGGCTTGATATTGAGGCCGAATCGAATATGCCCATAGGTCCCCTCCTTTTGCTCTTGGAACAGTGAAGCTCTTGCGTCTAAGGAGGCAACGATTTTTCAATAATTCCATCATTTATTCCTCAGTTTCAATACCTAGCAGGAATATAAGTTATCTGTTGCTAAACTTGAGAGCTAGTCAGGGATGAAAAGTTAATTAGTAATAATTTTCTCCTTACAACTACTTTATAATATAAAATGAGACATATCCCCGTCCTAGCGGCGCACGAGCCTGTGGCAAATAGAGGAATAGTTCGGCGCGATATGGGCAGTGTGCCACCGAAGCGCTAGTAAGATTTCTACTAGTACTCTACTACTACTACTATGTCATAATTATTTAAGCTTGTTTATTGATGATACTGGTAAGTACTCAAAGATATTTCTTCAAACTTGAATTGAATCATAAGTCAGGAGGCTGTGCAATTTGCTGATGCTTACAAGGAAGCAACGGGCGGCTGACAGGCTCTCACAGCGTCAACAGACTAGTGTGAATCCGGCTTTATGCGGCAGGGGAAATTTGGCACTTTCATGGACGTTTTTCGATTTAGTCATCAGTGCCCAGCGCAGTCTAAATGTTTCCTTAAGCTCGAAATATCCGGGGATTATCACCTCCGCCGTGGAGGTTGTTCTTGTCGAGTTCGTTTGTTTGCTTCTGACTGAGATAACTCAAAAACTTACGGACGGATCTTTACGAAATTGACAGGGATTGTTAGGTGTGTTAGAAGGAACAGATGGTTAACCTTTGGTGAAGATCTGTTCAATTGTTTGTTTGTTAGTCTGCCTCTTTTTTCTTGGTAACATAATTCAGTAGTCAAAAGTTTATGGACTCATCTTCATAAAATTTGCAGTTGTTAGGAATGTTACGAAGAGCAAAGGTCAAATTTTTTAGATGATCCGTTCTTTCTGTGTTCGTTCATCTCTATGTTAGGTTTTATACTTGTCAGCAACATAACCCAAAAGTTATGAACGGATCTTCATGAAATTTGTAAAAATTTTAGAAGGACACAAATCACCAAATTGTGATCATGATCGGTTCGTCCGTTTGTGTGGCGAAGCGTTCTTGCCTAATTACTTGTTCGGTAAAATATTAAATTTAGCAGGAACACAGCGAATTACTTCTACGGGTACTCACGTGACCAACACCTCACGGAGGGTTATATCTGCTATGTGACGTCAGCTCATGCGCTGCTACCTTTACCTAACATCAATCCAATCAATTGAATAAAACACAGAGATAACATAAATGATATTGGAACTTACGGAGAATGATGTGAGCACGTTTTCCTTCCCCGAAGAAGACGCCATTCTCCACGTTATCGCTGCAGCGGCTCACGCTGTTCATTTCGTCGATGTCGTCGACTCTCTGGTTGTTCATTCGGAAGGCTTTCAAGCAGCCAATGAAGGACAGCTCCACGGACTCCGAGTTGCCGCGCACCAGCTCCCATATGTTGGGGTTCGTCCCACCGAAGTAATAGGGAGACTGTACAGGCAAAATGTAATTGTGCCAAAATAATACAAAATGAAAAAGATACACGCACATGCTGCTCATGGGAAGTGACGCTAAAGAAAAAAAAGAGCCTACTATTCACATACGACTTCCTGCAACACAAGATGGGTGAATACAATAATAATCGCATAGTGTTTTCCTATTTATGAGGTATATTACCAATTTTTTAAAAAGAATTACTTAACTGAAGCATGAATGTCTAGAACTCAGTGTTATGCTGCTGCACCAACGTTCACCTGTTTAACCTCGACGTATATGATGAGTAAAACCTCACAAAGCTGTCCTACCTGTAGCCTACACTGGGCTAATTGAGAGATTGTCAATATTGGGAACGTCTCTAGCTCGGCTGCATCTCTTTGTGCACTCAATGTTGTATGTGACGTATATATGACAGGTAACCCTAATTGACTGTAATCTTAGCCCATGCCTTCCGAGGAGGGTTAAGACATCATCGACTGGGATGCCGAAATCGAGTCCTCTAGAATTTACCCTTTGCTGTAAAAGTGAACTTTGGCTTCGCCGCATTAAATGATGTTGCACGCTTTAAAAATAACCCAATTAATTTGAGACGGCTGAAAAAGCACCATTAGTTTTCGGCGGTCTCCAGGGTTAACAGATATGGGTTATCGATTGAAACTCGATTGCACGGGTCGAAGCCATCGTACCTGTCTATCTTCATTTCCTGACAAGTCGTGTTTCGTGGCACCTTCACTATGTACAACAGACAAGTCTGGAATCCAGTTACGCCCGTGTACTCACACTGAGCTCGACGTATCTGTCAGAGACTGAACTCTCTTCAGTGTTGGCCGCCTCGAAGACGCCGTCTATGTACAGGCTGGTGCGGAGGTTCTCCCGCTGCACCACCACAGAGTGCCACACGTTGTCGTCGTAAATGTTGCTGCTGTTGAGGACGTGCTTGTCGTGGCCTAAGCTGTAGCCGAAGCGCACCTGCACGGTGTAGTAAACAGGTAGCGTCACTTTTTGTGACCCCATCCAACGCAAGATAAAACTAGAATGCCTCGTGACGTGACGTAAGACCATCACCCTCGGTGGGACCAAATTCAACGAAGTCATTTTTGATGGCCAGCAGAGCCTGGCGTGATGGCCATCGCCGATTTTACGATGGCGATGGTGTGTAGACCGTCACCATCGGAAAAACTCCGATGTCATAATGGAACATCTCAAAAATCCATCGGCGATAGCGATGGTCCAATGAAAATCGTATCAAACCATCAGCGATGGCCATTTTCTCCATCGTCGATGGTGTTATGAGGAAGAAATGGTCCAATCAAATGACTGAACATGCCATCGGCGATGGCTTACAATGGGCATCGTCATCGGTTGCACTTCCGATGCCGATGAAATAAGGCTAAAACTACAGAAACGCAGCCTTACGAGATTGAAACATTTTTATAGTAACATTAAAACAAAGAGGGGATTACAAAGTTTATTTCAATAAGTTTCCCAGATCTAACAATGTCAATTAATAACCTGGGCCTTACATTTCGCACCTTCTATCAGCTAGGAATAGTATTACTGGTTTGAAAATCGCACACAGGCCGAGGTTATAACAGATGCTGCTTTTATTCGATGTTTGTGGTCTGAGAAGTTTGCATTTTTAAAATGTGTTAAATGCGATGGTCCATCGCCGATTGTGACGCCCTACGATGGCCATCGCCAGCGGTTATTTCATCATAGGTCATCGCCGATGAAAGTTGGCGATTTTTAGTTCCGATGCCGATGGAGCGATAGTATTGCCATCGCCATCGTTAGAACGATGGCGTTGACCATCGTACCATCGATTTTGCCATCATAACATAATCGGAGATGCCGACCTCTGATGGCCAGCTAATCCTAATTTTTCATATGGATGCTGTGTCCAACAAGGCTAGCGCTACGTTTACCGCCCCATTCAGATCTCTTAATAATATCATAGGAAAAATGGGAGACCTAGTGGCGTGAGACGATCTGCCGCGGTGGAGGCACTTTCGCCTCGGTGGAGGAAAATTCAACGCCGTCATTTTTTATGGCCAGTTAGGACTAGTTTTTTTGGCATGGATCACATCTAGGTCAACCCCCAAATTCCCTACAAAATATTATGAAGATAGCTCAACTCCTTCGACCACTTATTGGGTGGACAGCAAATATGCTTAAATCTTTGTGTCACTTCGTTCGCGGTGATAAAGAGCGCAACTGTAAGAGTACAATCCAGATAATACTAACGAGAGCAGCACACCAAGATTGTAGACCTCCTCCAAGCTACGCATTGCGCTAACGGAATTTTCCAAACTGTTCAGAATTTAATATTTCTTCCTGATCAGTACAAACTTTGATTATGTGTCCCTCTTTATATTACTAACAGATCCTATAAATTTCGTAAAAGTCCATCCATAACTGTTTGAGTTGCTGAAAGACAGACAAACGGATCCTCTTGTTCCTCATGATATTCCCAACAGTTGCAATAAGTTTCAAGAAGATCCGTCGTTTGTAATATTTTAGTTAAATCACTAAGAGACAGACACACGCCGGCTAAAATATAACCTAGGCGATGGTAATAACAGCAATAACAATTAACTATAAAAAGTGATGTGGATGGCTTGTTCATTGCATTGTTTAGAGACCTGCGCGCACATCTCACAATGTTCCGTAGCTTTATTGCACATATGGTCAACAATTATGGGCAGAGCACAGGCCTTCTAAGGTCCGTAGCCTATTCTAAGAGGTCTTGACAACGCTCAAACGTGACCCACGACAATTGGCGAGTAGAGACTTTCTTCAATGACATCAAGATATTGAAACTGAAAGGGGTTGTTACAGACAGAAAGAAGGACAGGGAAGCCAAAGAAGGAAGCAGCAAGGTTGCTAGACAAAATGTGGCAGAAATAAGGTCAATAGCATATTGGATGAGAGAAAGAAAAATATGGGTGTAAAAAGTCGAGTAACACCGTGACTCCAAGCATGAAAAATCGCAATAGGTACGTAGGCCAAGTAGAGTCACGAAGGAAGAGTCATACAAATTCACAATTACAAGTAGCATACAAAGTTTTACAAGATACTCACCCCGCCGTCCTTCATATACACAGACAAGAAATCAGAATGTGAAATACTGGCGGCGTAGAAGATGATGCCATGGCCAGAGAACGTCTTGAATCCGAAGGAGAACTTGAAGTTTCCTCGCAGTGGGTACGGCAGCTTGTTGTACTCGATGCGAGAATCTTTCTTATTTCCTGGGTACCGACACGCGCAATTGTTAGTAAGAGCAGAGCAAGATATATGGTAACCGCTGACAGTGCAAAACATGGCCCTACATAGGTTACATCTTAACTACAAGTACCATTATAAGACTCGCAACAGCTCTTGGCCGCATCCATTGGTTGGAGGCGTCTCTAAACATGTAGCACAAGATACAACCGTCTATTAGGGGAAATTGTGATAGCTACAGAACGAGTGGCAGTAAAAACAAGCCTGCATTTGAAATTAACAAGAAATTCTTACCAGTGCAAATCCACTACTGCCAGGAAGTAAAAATAGCAGCAAAATCAGACGAGCGTTGACGTCGTTTTAGACCAACGAGCTGGGTACATGCTCGTCGTTTATGTATAGTCTTAATTCAAAATTACGTTTATTTGTAATCTCACACGCCTAAAATTTGAGATTAGGGAGCAATAATACCACGTCCTATGATAGTTCTAGCGTCATTTCATTATTTTTAATTTTTATCTCCCCAAAGGAGGTTATGTTTTCATCGTATGTGTCTGTCCGTGTGTTTGACTGTCACCAAAGATAACTAAAAAAATTATTGACGGATTTCAACGAAATTTACAGGGATTGTTAGGTATGTTACGAGGAACAGGTGATTAACTTTTGGTGAAGTTCCGTCCATCCATGCCTCATTTTTCTTATTGCCATAACTTGAAAAGTTGTGGACTGACTTTTATGAAACCTGCACGAGTTGTTAGGGATATTACGCAGAGTAAATGACCAAACTTTTGTGATGATCTGTTGGTTCGTTTGTGTGTTTGTCTCTGTGTTTTATTTTATGCTTGTTAGCACAACTCGAAAAGTTATAACTGGATCTTTATGAAATTTGCAGGAATTGTTGGCAACGTTAGAAGGCACAACTGATTAAATTTTGGTGATGATCGGTTGGTCTGTTGGTGTGTTTCAATAATGTTTGTCGGAATGTTTGTTCGCAGCACAACCCAAAAAATAATGAACGGATCTTCAAGAATATTACAGGAACTCTTTATATTGTTAAAAGGCACAGATAATTAGATTTTGGTGTTGATAGAAGGAAAATCATAGTTTCAGAATCAAATTGAATTTTTCGTTACCGTTGCCTTGCTTAGCGGAGGTATACGCTCTCAGAGTGCTCTAGTTTCTCTGTGCAACAGTGGCGACAGGAGTGACTCAACAGGATGTTTAAAGAAACCGCATAAACTAGAGCACTCTGAGAGCGTAAACCTCCGCCAAGTGAGGCAATATTATTGAAAAATTCAAATTGGTCCTGGAAGAAGGATTTCCTCTTTATCGTTGCCAAGTTTTGATCATTTGTGCGTCTTGACAGTAATAACAGCTTCTCTAATTTTCTTGGAGATTCGTACGCATGTTTTGACAAACTTTAGTCAAATACGAACGGGCCAACCGATCATCACCAAAATTTGGCCATTTGCGTCTTTTAACATTTCTAACAATTCCTCAAAGTTTCATGAAGATTCGTTTGTAACTTTTTGGGTAATGTGACTGACAAAGATAAAAACAGAGACAAACCAACAGATCAGCACAAAAATTTGGTCATTTATTTATAGAAACAACCTCATCAATTCCTGAAAATTTCATAAAGATCCGTCAATAACTCTATGAGTTATGCTACTTCGAAAAAAGAGACAAACCTACCGCTGAACGGATCGTCACCAAAAGTTCATCACCCTTGTTCCTCGTAACATACACACAACCTCCGTAAATTTCGTAAACAGCCCGTAACTTTTCGAGTTATTTTGGTAACGGAGACAAAAGCAACAATACAGACTCAACAAAAATATAACCTCTTTGTCGCAAGTATTCAACACTAAATAACATTTTACTGTTTCCATCTATGTATAAAATAAATTTTTCTGTCACGCTCAGATAAAAATTACAAACATTGCAAAATTTCGCCGTCATTTTTGATGGATAGGTATACTAGTTACCCTATAAATCACAACTGCAAGTGCCTTTTGGACTGTTAAGAAACGATGCGTGTTCAATCGATGGAATGTAAAAGACACAGGATGCACACAAGTTGCATGACCGCAGTGCTGTCTTCATATCCCTGCTTCCACCAACAGTTTTTCACGTGCTCTTCCTCATCCTTCCCTACGCTGCTCGACGGTACGTTGTTCCCCTGTTTCCCGTTTTGCTTGACATATCACACGTCCCTTCGTCTCTTCTCTTGAAACACCCAAGTTTCTTGGGACGCTTACACTTGTAAATCAACTGTGATACATTCTAGATATAAGACCAGCCGCTTATCAGGACGACTGAGAATCATCGAACGCCAAAAAATGCTAACGTCGAACCTGGCAACGCCACAGCTGATAACACCAAAAAGAGGAAGAATTTGTACGGCGGATACTCACCGAACCTGGCCCCGTCATCCATGGAGTAGCTCTCGATCGGTCCCTCCGCCTGGTACGGCACTCGCGGCAAGGCGCATTGGGACATCACAGGACGTGCTGAGGTTGTCACTAGACACAGGGCAAACAAGTTATTCTACGCTGCGACCAGGTGGCGTGCAGAGTGGGCGGTGGCCCGGCAAATATTTGGTGATGTGGTCACCAGACACAAAATATTTTATTTTAGGCTGCGACCAAGTGGCGTACGGAGGAAGCGATGGCCCGGACATCTTTATGAAGGGAAGTATCCAACACAATCATTCATGAAAATCTGAATAATTAGTACGTTAGCTAAATTTTGATCGGTTAATTTTTTTTTTGTGTGTTTCATCATCGATTACAAAGCTACAACAATGTCTACCTCCCGATAATATTTTTAGTACTCGGCCCTAGTTGAATCTTTGGGGCTTACCGGACTTCTGCACGCCGCTGAAAGTATTGGGTTATCCAAAAAGTTCGCTCGTGTTTTCTTCAAGAGGAAATTAATTTTCCACACTTATTTTGGATGCGTAGAGAATGTCTGCGCTGTCTGGTTGACAGACTGCAGTCTTGTTCGACTACAGATATCGTGTGCCGAATACTTTCTTTTTAAAGAATATACTCAATAAATATCTAAAAGGGACTTGGCTATGGTGTCATCATCACTCACAAACTCACCGTCATAGTAACCAAAGATGTCCTCCTCCGTGTACCGGGGCGGGGTACGCGTGGTAACCTTACCCCAGTCGGGGTGATCGTACCTGGACGTGAAACCGTGATCGGGGACGGGGCCGGCAAATGGTTCGTCAGGTGGAGCTTTGCGTGGAACAACGAATGATTAGTACGAGAGACAGTTACGGCTGATCAGCAATGTTACATTATTAGTGCTACGAGTTTCAGTTAAAGCTGCACAGCAATGCCAAATGATTAGCACTACCAGCGACAGTTACAGGTGCAGAACGATGATACGCTAGTACATTGCAGGACTAGGATGCAGCTTTAGAATAGATATATGAATGCAAGTCTTGTAAGTCCATAACACAATAGTATCTGGATGATAGCAGTGAGCACATCAGTAATTTTACCGACACAACTGGTTAAGGACTTTTAATATAATACACAAGGGGCAATCAGATAATGCTTACAAGGGCAATCGAATAATGCTTCTAAGGTTGCATAAGGCGGTAATAAAGGGAAAAGAATTAATAAAAATGGAAAGGTACCAAGAGAGGAAAAGTGATCAATAGAGGTAAACACGAGAGTAATGAAGAGACGGTTAAAGAAGGGTGAGTTGAGACGCAAGCTACTTGATATTGGATGCAATAACTTCCACAAAGAACTGATGGGTAACTTCGAGGGTTTTTGGGTACTTATATTTTAATAAATAGCTACAATATGTTAAAAGAACAAGAGTGCTTCGCAAGTGGGCAAAATATTTTTCCGCTGTGTCATTTCAAACTTGCATTAGCCTTCGGGTAGCCTTTTTTGAATCTTTCATGAAGTTTAACATTCATTTGTTCCATTTCCCCGAGACGAAAAGGGCAGAAAAAATTGGATGTGAGCACCCCGTGCTTCCCTCACAAAGTTCCCTTCCGTTCGGTAGCCTACTTTTGGGTACTGTGCGGTTCTTTTCGTTTCTTTTCGGTACTTGTCGGTACATGTCAGTACTGTGACGTCATCACTGCCCCTTCATCCCTCTGGGAGGTGCTACTCTAAATAATGCGGCCTGAAGCCGGTGTCACAGTTCATTTACTACAGGTAGTTATGTCAAGCAATAAAGCGGTAGCACCTGCAGTTGCAACAAAGTGACGTCACAGTCGTGATGTCATAAAAATGCATCAGCCAATAGCGTCACGCCTTACAACCTCCTTGGGGCATCCTGGCGAAGACGCCAAGACAGAGGCATCTTGGGTACTTTCCAATATAGCGTCGTGTGTGCGGGAGGTTGAGTGTGTGTCGCGCTCGTTTTTTACATAAACGTTGGTAATATTGTTCAGTTGCAGTTTCTTGTGCTTTTCATGTGTGTATAACATTCTATTTTATAGCTTTGTAGTGAGCTGCTCTTGAAAGCAGTCACTCAGGGTGTGAGCGAACCGACAAGGTGAATGAAAGTTTGCACCAAATTATTAATTATATTAGTGACAATATACAGTCGTTAGTAAAGGCAAGGTACCGATAAACAATCGTCGTAGTACAATCTTCATGGCCGTGCTGTCATGTACCAAGTCTTCTGGCGGTGTGGAACTGAACGTTGCGCAGCTTCGTCGCTAAGGACGCCGTCACGAGGATGCNCATGAAGCTCATGCGAAGTCAGATGCGAGCAGCCAGAGACGAGGAATAGCGAGCACAAGCCGATGAAGTACAGAGCTCGAGCCGTAAAGCAGCTTGAGTACTGCAGCAAGTCAGGATGCAGCAGACTGGAGGCAGCGTGCGGAGCAGCAGATTGGGAGGCTCCATAGGGCCCCCGGAGAGAAGTGTTGCTGACCGGACCTCTAAGGTGCTGTAGTAGTAGGGCTGCAGACTTCAAGTTCAGGTAGTAGAGCTGTTTTAGCTTAGGAGTCGAGCTAAAGTTGAAACTTGAGACTGGATTTCGACCCCAAAATCTGGCCATGATATGCTGAACAGAGCGCTAGCAACTTCCAGGAGTGCGCAGTCACCGGCCAATGCCTGCGCTCACGTCGTCTTTCGTTGACCGCGCACCAGAGATTTCGGGTATCGTCTCAAAAACGGGAGATGATAAGCAGTGCCGAGCGTTGGAAGAGGTTTCAGCTGTTGTGATGCTCAACTGTAGTGAACTGATGATGGAAAGTTCACTACAGCTTGTTGTAATGCAAAGTTTTCTTTGTGAACGAAAATCGTCTAATTTTGTCTTTTTAAACTCATCCGAATCATTCGATTCCGCGCAAAGCATTCGCTTCAGCTTAGGCAAACATTTTCAGATGATTTTCTTGGTTCTTTTTATGACGCTGATAATCAAGATAGTTACAATACATTAAATCTATGGTATATTATTTTCCTTTACTTACGTAATTTAAGTATATGGCTAGTATTGGTTTTCCCAATTTAACGTAATAAATGATAAACAATTGGCGGGAAAGCCTTTCTGGTATACTGCTGCACAAGGAGCCGCCGCCCGCGTCCTCATTTGTCTACACCAGCAGAGTGACGTGGCAGTTGCCCATTGGCTGAAATTGGTGCCAGTCACGGCGGTCGCTGATTGGCTGAGATTGGGAGAAAAGGTATTCCCTGAGGGCTGGCATATCTATCTCTAGTAAATGAACTGTGCCGGTGTTCCTCAGATCGTCTTGGATCTCTGCACAGGCAACATCTCCTCCAGCACAGTGCTACCCCGCTACCCGGCGGCTAACACAATTTTCCATTCCATAAAGAAAAAATATTGCTACTTTCTACGTCAGTAGGAGTTATTTTTCCCCAGATTGCGCATAACCCATCGGATTTTGAAACCAAAATTCTCCGCAGAAATACTTCAATGGTAGGGTATTTCAACTGTGTAAATTCACCAAGCGGATAATAAATTTATTATAGGTATGTTGGGGCTTAGAAATCCTGGCAAAACAAGTTAAATTAGAAACAACTGTAGATTTTGGACTTTTGGACTTGAACAGATTTAAAAAAAAAAATGTTAGAATCGTCAAACTAGGGAGATTCTCCAAATCTTTACACAGAAAAAAGGTAGTAGTTTATAATAGGGCAATTGCGCAGTGGCTTTGACGTTCCGAAAAGTAACGGGCAACACACTATCTATGAGGAAAGATTTTGCCACCTGAAGATGCAACATTGTAATTTTTTGAATGAGATAAAACTTTTTCTCTAAATATGAATTCATTAAACGGATACTGAATTTATTCTAAGTATGGAGTGGGCTACGCATGCTAGTAGTATCAGTGAAATCGGGTACTGCAGATTTTGAAAAATCACTTAGGCGGTATTTAGCAATTTTTTTCGAAAAAATATCAAAAATCAAGGTTGGCAGATCCTCCTTCTCCTTATACTTGCACTGTAGAAAGGTAGATGCATGGTGGTATTCCTGTTCCCCAAATGCAAACTAAAACGCACAATCAATGACAAACAAATTTGCCAACTAAAGACGCAAAATTGTAAGTTTTAAATAAGCTGCAACATTTCACGTTTTCACAAAGCATAAATTCACCAAACGAATTTTAAATTTATTTTTGATATGGTGTGGACTAGAAAAGCTGCTACAACCAGTGACATCCGTGATAGCTGCAAATTCTGGAAATATCGCTAAGGGGTAACTTGCAATTAAAAAAAAAAATCTAAATAAAAAGTTGGCAGATCTTCCCCATATTCATGCAGTAGAGAGGCATTGCCATTGAGGTAATTCTGCATGAAAATTCCTTTCCTAATGTACACAGTCAGTCTGTGATCTATCGGAGCTCGAACAGAGTACACGTACATGGCGCTGGTCCACGGGCCTCAACTTTCTTACCTTTCATTTATTTTGGCAGCATACCAAAAAATACCACGGCATCACAATGGGTCGGTAGCAGCTTACCATTGAAGAAAAGACTCTGACCTTCACTCTAATCAAGCAGAGAGTGCCGCTGAACCGCGTAGCTGTCGAACTGTATGTCAGCAGAGTGTTCCTCTTCAAACTTGAAAAAATCAGCTGCCGCACTCCCTGCCGGGACTATATCGCCACGCAATGCGGAATATGGACGCAAGAGAGGTGAAGCTTCACCTTTCTCACCAACACCTTGACAGTCCTTGCTGTTGTCTTTCTCTCGCACCCACTCTCCACTTTTGCATGGCGGTATGGTCCCGGCAGGGAGTGTGGCAGCTGATTTTTCAAACTTCAAGAGGGACACTCGGCTGACATTCAGTTCGATAGCTACGCCGTTTACCGGCACTCCCTGTTCGATTAGGGTGAGGGCCAGAGTCTCTTTTTCAATGGTAAGCTTCTTCCGACCCATTGTGATGCCGTGGTGGTTGTTGGTAGGGTGCCAAAATAAGTGAAAAGGTAAGAAAGTAGAGGCCCGCAGACCAGCGCAACGTACGTGCACTCTGCTCTAGCTCTGATAATTCACAGGCGGACTGTGTAGCGGGGATTTGTGTGTGACGCGTGAGTGGAGCAACACACATCATACCACTCTCCTCTCATGAGGCGGCAATGCGAAGAACAAAGTTATCAGCGAATTATGCGATAACATTGTTTCGCGGCAGAGGGGTAAACTTTGTTTTAGCTGCCACTGTATATATTTGTCTGTCCACCCAAAAACAGGTAAAAGGAGTTATCAACGGAGGTTGGCCCCCTCCAAAGAGCTGCGAGATGACTTTCCAAAGAGTGCGAAATCTTAGAATAAAGTCGCACATATAAATTTCCTATCAATACTGCATGGAGCACATTTCATTATCATCAGGCGAGTTATTATTTTTTGTAGGGGGTGCGAAAAACCTATAGTTTCTAGGAGTGTCAGGCACAGAATACGTTGGGAACAACTGGCTCTAAAGGGGTACTTTACATTTATTTCAGAAATATGCCCCCCAAAAAAATAAATTTAAGTCAGCGCATGTCAGAGAGTCACTACCACTGAAGTAATTGAGTCTTTTTCAAAAATACAAAGAGACATGCAACATTCATGAAAAAGTATTTCACCCATGAATAAAAAAAAATCTTTTTATGTAAGCAGTAGCTAACGTTTTACCAAAACATGATGAGCTCAAAGGGATACTGAATTTGTACTAATTATAGTATGGACTATAGCTAACTGCAATCAATATAAATGAAATTGAAGATGTCATCCTTGTAAAAGTACCCATTTCTGTAATCAGTCAAAAACAAAATATGTTTTAAATCGGTTGTAACATCTGACTGAAAGATAAATTGATTACAGGGGAACTGAATTCATACTTGCTCCAGGGTGAACAATTCCAAACGCTAATAGCCCAGAGGTCGAAAATGGCTGTAGCATTGGGGAATAACGCAACAGAGGCTGTACGTAATGTATTTATTTATCTTTCAAAAACGTTTTCATATTTGCGCAGTTGAAATGGATTGATACCAAGGTAAATTGCACAAGGGAATATCTCTTCTCAAATGAACATGTAGAAGCACAATGCATGATGAAGTGCAAGAATCAGTTATATATACCGAAGAAATTACGGCAGTTGAAGTTCATAAGAAATTGTTTATAGCAAGGACATTTTTCTTATCTTCTACAACACGATTAGGCACAACAATCACGAACAAGCAGAAGTTATCAATGCCATAGACTATACGGTTAGGCACGCCAAACACTTACAAAAAATAGTCTCCAATTGTAGTTAGTGAATGCCCTGGTAGTGGACTATGAATGTCAAACACGCTGACTCTGCCATCTGAGTACAGCAAGAATTTTACCTACTTGGCGGGGAAGCGAAAACCCGACCTTCAGGGTGCCAGCGCAGCACTACCATTCTGCTGTTGCTAGTATACGAAATCTATCGTCTGTCGTGCCAACCAACAAGCAAAGTATATAGGACAGCACTTACTGCCTCTACATATGAAAAAGTGATAAGAATCTTGCCATTGCAGTGCCCGTGGCCTTTACCTGTACGATAAAAGGTGAGAACTCTTCACCCGCAATGCCAGGGTCACCATACGAGGCGCGCCTGCCCCATTATCACAATGTTCTCCATTCTCTAGAAATTCCCAAGTTCTTTTACCTCTACAACGGGCCACACTATAAAACTCAGTGTATTAGAACGTATAGATTTGCTACTTAAGCTTAAAAAAAGTATAGTGGAAGTCCCAACTCGCAAGGTTACGACTCCAAAAAGTAGCGCGAAAATGAGCGCTGAGGCACAGCTACAGCAGCTGATTTTGGAGCGACGCGTAATGGAAGCTTCCGGTGTAGCACACTTAATGATCGCTTGTTTTTTACTCACACCTCTATGAGGCTCGGTGTTTTCATTCACCCCTCGCACCTATTCCAAGTACCAACTTAACGGATGGAACAATGACCCGTCATCTACAGTACGGGAGCATAGAGCTACTTACAAGACAGAACAGATGATGACCCGTCTTCTGCAGTACGGAAGCATATACTCAAGTACCTACATAACAGAAGCAACGTTGACCCGTTATCTGCAGTACGGCAACAAGTACGTAAACGAAAGCAATACTCACGAAGAGTGTACACGGACACCGGGTGTTCCCGCAGATCACACGCCTCCAGTAGCGCATTGGGCCTCTCGTCCGTCTCAGAGAACACCATGACGCGGTCGTTGACTGTGGCATCACCGATGCAGCCGCTGAAGCTCGTGATGCCGTAGGGGGCCAGGCGAGCAGGCACCCCACCGAAGAACACCGGTCCGTCGTACCTCACTTGCTCGTCTACGATAACAAGCCTGCGCAAAATGGAATTATGTCAAACCATCAAAAGTGAAATGATAGTCCACAATTATTATTATCATAATGTTAGTTGTTTCAAGCCTCTCTAGAGACACCTTTGGTGATTTAAGAGAGGAAAAGAAAAAGACATCTAGTAAGTCGATAAAACGTGGAACCCATGCACGAGGGTGGATCAGCGCGCATGGGAATAACAAATCAGAAAAAAAGAGGAAGAATAGAACAAAGCATCATCAGTAAGACCACGAAAATGAAAGAAAGTAAAGTGGGTACGAAAGTCAGACGTCCCAAAGGCCTAGCTAATGGCTAATGTAACCTACAAAATCGCCACGGGGTCGCTGCTCCCCATAACGTAGAATAGGTGAACTTAACCAACAACTTTCTTCTGTGGCCTATGGCCCATCCTATGCCTCCTGAGGAGCAACCCAAGGCGCAATGAAATGCTTGTTAACAATAACAAGTCTGCATGAAATGAAACGAAAAGCTTTTCAACGTTTACACGAAACAATCACCTACAACAAACCTGCATGAAATGAAAATCTCGTCGTTAACAACAATCCCGCGTCAAACAGAATCAACTGTAGTCTGACCAGCCCACGAAGGCGGCCTAGGCGGGGCATGAGAGATTACGCACGTGTCATATTTCGTACTTAGATAAAATTTATATTTTTATTTTTTACTTTTCAATAAATATAGAATTATCTTAAGCAGTTTTAGAAGTTACAATTGTAATTAAGCATTGAATAATGGCAACAAATTTCTTGCAAATGATAAAATATAACAATATTTCGGAAACATGGCATAGCAGCATTTGCTGCTTTGCCAAATACATTGCTCAGAAATGGGAGGATAAGGATGCAGATCGTTGAACCTTCCGTCGATGGCACCATAGTTCTTAACAACCGGTGGTTGACTTCAGCCGTTGTTACTCCTCTGGGGCCAACTGGCCTACATCTGTAGCACGAACCCGTGAATGTGGGTTTCCTAGTGGAGGGTGCAGTCGAGTTGACTTAACCTTTCATCTCCTTTGCATCTGTGAGAAGATCCCCTCGGCGTCTCCATCTATCCCTCTTCCCACCTTTCTCCAATTCCTCACCCCCTCCGGAACCTCCACCGTATGAGAAACGCAGTTTGACGTGATTTGAGATAACAAGAAAAACTGGCCTCACTTGGTGACTTCAGTATAAAAAAATTAGGCTCAATATTCGGCAACAAGCCACGGCTAAGAGTAGTGACATCGTCAAACGGCGACGACTCAGTTCAGTACCACTAAGTCCACACCGGCAATAGCTTGTAAAAAGTCACAAAGACTATCATATATTCAGAATAAATACTGTAGAGTTTCTAAAAGAACAACATACAAATTGATCAACTTAGTAAATGTTGCAGCACTTGTGTGTGCAGTTGGCTTAACCGGCGGTATTGCGGTTGCGGGGTGATATCCTCGGGTCGGACGATGGCTTAGTCAAGGGTTGGAAGGAAACGTATCGTAGTGCGGCTCTCTGTA
>LQNS02278091.1:54495335-54547575 GCA_001587735.2 Parhyale hawaiensis | reverse complement strand
AGAAGGGGAAAAATAGATGGAGGAAAGATCAGTATAAGTAACTGGTGAGAAGGACGCAAAATGGGCACGAAAGACAGACAAGACGATCGTAATAACGACCCAACGGGTCACGGGTCGTCTAGTATCATTTTATTTTTTCTGAGTATGAGTGCAGCTGGCCGAGCAAGTTTCCTGCATCTGATATCATTTGGGTACACTTTACAACCATTCCTATCCTGTGCAGCCCATGAGGAAGAAAATAGATTAACACACAAATACGCTCATACGCCATGACTGTCACACAACAAGTGAAAAACACTAACGTAGGGAGAATTGGCTACGTAATGGCGGGCCACATATGCATTTGAATACCGAGCTGGTGGCTAGGATTTGCAGCACGCGTGTCGTTTTGATACATACAGTATTTTAAATCGGTAGCATAAATTACCTACGAGAGTCGCATCCTTGCATTAATTGTCTGTGTGAATGCCTAGTGTGTCACAAGCATAAGAACATGAACTGTAAGCAAAGTCAAGATTGTAACGCGGACCGGCAGAAGTAATGGATGTAACAAAAGAGTAAATTAAAAGCTGGTCGTAATATCCGTAGATTTTCAGCGTAATAAACACCATAATTGACATGTTGGTCTAAATCCGCCTAGACGTTTGGCGTAAAATGAATGATCTTTGAAATTGCAATACCGTAGTTGCACTTAGCAAAATAAGTGAACAACTAGAGAGCACTCTGAGAGCGAAGACCTCCGCCCAGCAAGGCAACGGTAACGGAAAATTCAGATTTTTCCTGAAACCATTATTTTCGTCGTATCAACACAAAAATCCAATCATTTGTGCCTTTTGATAGTATTAACAATTCCTGTGATTTTCACGGAGATCCGTCCATAACTTTTCGACTTATGCTGCTAACAAACATTCTGACAAACATTAGTCAAACACCCACAAACAGACCAACCGATCATCACCAAAATTTAATCATTCATGTCTTTCAACATAAGTAACAAATCCTGCATATTTCATCAAGATCCATCCGTTACTTTTTGAGTTATTGTGCTAAGAAGCATAAAATCAAACATAGCGACAAACAAACGAACCAACAAACAGATCATTCAAAAAATTTGTTTTTTTCACTTGTCGTCTTATACCTAACAACTCATGTAAATTTCATAAAAATCCATCCATTATTTGTCGAGTTATGGCCGTAAGAAAAAATAGGCAGACTAACAAACAGACAGATGAACGAATTTTCACCAAAAGCTAATCATCTGTTACTGTTAACATACCCAGCAATCCCTGTAAATTTCATAAAGATCCGTCCATAATTTTTCGAATAATCTTGGTGACAGACAAACACGACAAAACATAACCTCCTTGGCTGAGGTAAATAGCGCAAAACCTGTATATTTTCAAATCAAAGGAGCTCGTAATCGAAGCAGCATTAGGTACTTTACTTTGAAAAATTTAGCTGTACATCTGTCTTCAAAGAACTACAACACACGCCTCTATAATACGCCTGCAATATTCACCTTTCTACAGAGATCTTGCGCCACACGCCATCCGAGATGTACACCTCGCGGTTTTCGATAGAATCGGGGCCAGAGCCGAGATCGATGGTGAGTCTGGCGAACCCGTTGACAACCTCCAGGGCCATAAAGTCGTCCGTTTTGGTGCGCCGCATTTGCTGGTGTCCACCGACAGGGGTGCCCATGAACAGCAGAAGGCCCGTGGGTTGCTCCGTTCGGGTGTACAAGGAGAACTGAGATGACAAACGAGGTGAGTAGGAATTATTTTAATGTTATGTAGATAAACAAGTTTTGGCCTAAGTGGTAGGAACTATATGATGATAATAAGTCTTAGCCCTGCTAGCCATTGCAAAGACGCACCAAAAGAAGGAGAGAAAAGGACATAGGTATAGTATGCAGAGGGAAATCAGGCGTCTCTATCACAATGCGTCTCGTGAATAAAAGCGAAACGCTGTCTACTAAATCGTGTTGAAAGCCGCTGTTTTAAACTGGAGCTGATGTGGTAGGCTTTACGATATAAAGGAATGAAACACCAGGGATATTTTTTAATTTACAGCTATTTAGGCGCCAGATTCAACATATAGCGTTACATTCTTACAACAGTCCTGACTCGTATTTTGTATCAGTTGTATTGCCACACGCTGTAAATGATCTGTACAGAAAATATTTTTTTATGATTAGATTAGATTATTGAATAGTCTAAGCCTCTGTCTCCACAACCAAGGTCATCTAACAGAAGAAGAAAGAAGGGACGTAGAGAATGACTATAAAAATGGGGAACCCATGCACGAAGGTGTTGCCACACAGGACACAGGATCAACCCGCATAAGAACAGTAATTCTGGGAAGAACAGGAAGAACAGAAAAAAGTAATATCAGTAAGAGTATGAAATCAGAAGGAAGCACAGTGGGCAGGAAAGACAGACGTCCCGAAGGTCTAGCTAATGGCTAAGGTTACACCTATACAAAGACATATTTTATGGGTCTTCACAAACTTAACTGGACTTACACGAGTAGACGTGGCCAATTCGCTAAGGTCTTGAGGCGGGATAACTTCCACGGTAGTGTCGTCCTGGAAGTCCACACCAACTCGGACTTTGTTGGTGAGCTCCCTGGTCTTCTGGATGTTCATCTTAAGCCTCTCGAGCCGATCCCGCAGGTCCAAGGACCGCTGCCTCACTCGGCTGCCTGTGGTTGTGAGCTCCTCCGACATGACGCGAACGCGAGGGATGTCCTTCTCCAGGCGCTCAACTGAAATGATAACATAACATTGAGCCTTCCAGAAACTAGCGTCACGTTTTAACAACTCCTACACCATGAACTACAAATGGTAATAAAATTGAACTGGTACCATTAAAAGCCAAAGACTGTCAAGCTTTCGTGCACTAATTTACATGAAAATATTCAAGTTTATATTAGTTCTTAACACTAAACCCTGGAAAACATTCGTACGGACCTTCCAGGCTGGCAAACTCCATGGATTTCACTGCCTCAGCCCCATCATTAAAAGCTTTCCTTGAGGTGGCTGCATCCTGTTCTTGGCGGCTGGCTACCTCCTCGATGGAGACCAGCGCTCGATCGCTGCGCAGCCGCGCTTCCTCAGCCTTGCGAGTCTCAGCAGCTGTGTCCAACAACTCTCGGTCCGTCTCCAGCTGCGTCAGGGCTCTACAAGTAAGCAATATGAGAGTCCCTTAGAAGTGTTTTAAGTTTAGAGCGGTTAAGGTCTGCCCACCCACACGCTGAGAAAATGTTGCTCCACAACCAGCACACTGCCGTACCCTCCTCCCCATGCAAGACTTTCCTTGGCGAGCTCGAGCGGCACGAAGACTGGACACATTTCCGTTAGTGAGGGGAAGGCGCGTTGACGTTGGGACTTTTTTTTTTATTAGTACAGCGCTCGCTGCAATGCAACGAGAGGAAGACAGATGGGATATGTCGCATGAAAGGTAAAACGAAGAGTTCAACCGTAGGGAAACAAATAGAAGATAAAGAGGGTCACCTCGTTTCTGACCACTTTAGATACCATCATCAATCTTTGGATGCCATCATTAATCTTCACATATCAACATCAAAGTGAAGCAGCTTCAAGTGATGCTTTTAAACATGCGAATATCCACTGATTAAAGTGTTTTAATACTTGTATTGTAGGTCATTGTACTGGTGTAAATGCAATGATACTATCATTTTTGTTTCGGGATGAGAGTGATGACAATTTTCCTGATTTTAATTGCAAACTTTCGGATGTCAATGATTTTAATCGAAGAACTAAAGTCTTTTATAATAATTCCTCATTGTAGTAAATATTCGCAGTATGCATAAAAATTTTCCAGTAATGGAACTATTGCTCCAGTCATTTCGTATTATATTCGACATCATTGTGTTCACTGAAACTTGGTTATCGCCTGACATTAACATGATGTTTTTGTTACCTGAATATGATCAACTCAATGTCTTTCGCAATCGATTTGGAGGCGGTATAACTCTTCATTACAAAAAATGTTTAGAGGTCAAGTTAGTCGATAACTTATGTCAAGTTGATGATATAACAGAAGTGCTACGTGCCACTGTAAAACATAAAGCTAATGTAATGTTCTTTGGACATTTTGATAGACCTCCAAGTGGATCAATAAATTATTTTAATATATTTCTCTTAGACCATTATCTACATCTATGGCAAATTTTAATAAGTCAATTCTCTGCGGAAGAGTTTCAATTGGAACCTATTCAACAATCTTGGGTTGTCATCAAGTGAATTATACACGTCATCAGTTCTTATGGCTATTTTCCAGCTACTGATAAACATACTAGATTTTCACCGGAAAACCCAATTACCAAGCTTTTGCTGTAAGACCATATTTGGTTAAATTTTTACCCAGGTGCTAAATGTATATCTGGAGTCCTGAAAGTTGGTGTTTCTGATCATATACCAATATTCCTTTCACTTTCCTGCAACACTGAAACCCATTGCCCTGGTAATTATTTAAGGCCAATCAATGTTGTCGAGCTGCAAGAACGCTTTGTCAGCAGAATGCAGGATGCAAGTTTAGCGAGTGTATACAGCAAATCCAATGCTGACCTTGCAATGAATGAATTGTGTGACCTCTTTTGCGCTATTTATTACGAATGCTTTCCATTAGTAAAAGTTAAGAATAAAGCAAAAAAATGGCAAGCCGAAATGACTTTCTCGTGACTTAAAATTTGTCATAGAAAAGAAATATCAATTGTACAATTTATTCAAGCGAAATATAAAACAAAAAAGTCCTATACAGTGTACAGAAATGTGCTGAATCGACTTGTATGCAAATCGAAAGAATGCTATTACAAATCTAGGATTTACGAATCTAATAATTCATCTCGTAAAACTTGGCAAGTTCTAAATGAGATTTTGAGTAGAAAGACTAGTTCTAAAAATATCTCGCGAAGCTTAAATGGAAATGTGCTAACTGACGCTGAATCTGCTAATCTCTTCAACAATTGTTTCACCTCTATTGCAACGTCTCTTGTACAAGACTTTCCCCAACAATTTGCAAATTTTTCCATTAATACTAATTATGTTCATGAAAGTTGTGTCTTGAGGCTTACTGATGCCCATGAAATAATAGATATATTAAAATCAATCAGCGATAAACGTTGCAACCTTGATGAAATCCAACCTTTTCTTCTCACGAAAGTTATTAATTATACAGTTAATCCACCTTGTTAGGTCTTCAACTTGTGCTTTGTGACTGGTATTTACCCCAATGTTCTAAAGCATGCTCGTGTTATACCAATATTCAAATTAGGCGATCCTAATGTTGTAGCGAATTTTAGACCAATATCAACGCTGTCAACGTTCAACAAAATATTTGAAAAATTAATTCATTCTAGATTAACTGAGTTCCTAGCAATTCATAATGTAATTTCCACCCAACAAATTGGCTTCCATGCAAAATCTAATACTACATTAGCGATATTTCATCTTGTGACTGATTTTTAAAGAGTTTTCAGGGGTTTGCCTCTTTTTAGACATGAGGAAAGTCTTTGATACCGTTGATAAACAGTTGTTGTTAAAAAACTTAAACACTACGGTATTTGTGGGACAGCAAATGCATTATTGTCAAGCTACTTATCCAATCAAGACCAGTATGGGTTATATAATAATGCCAAATCTCACAACTTACCAATTAAAATTAGAGAACCTCAAGGAAGTGTGTGCTTGGACCATTGCTCTTCAACATTTTTGTTAATGATATAACTACCCTTGGTATGAAGTGTGTTCTGTTAGTAGATGATGCAGTGTTGTATACTAATAGATGCAATTTCCTCTCAACCATAACCGATATTAATTATATCGTTAATAAATTGTCCGAAACGTTAACTCAAAATATATTGATTGTCTATGAGGGTAAAACCAAGCTCAAGTTATTCATTCCATGTTCTCGTCCTTAGCTGCCGACGGTACATTTCAATGGGAAAGAATTGGAATGAGTGACTCAGTTTCGATATCTTTGTTTAATTTTTGACGATGAACTGTGCTTCAAAGCCCACATTGAAGAATTAAGTCGAAAGCTCGGTAGAGTATCTAGGGTCTTGATGCCAAAATTGTTTGCGGATGATACCACATTACCACTAGCCTCAACTAATTATAATGAACTCATCACCACCTTAAATTCCGAATTGATTAAAGTTAAAGACTGGATGATTACAAATCGTCTCTCTGTTAACGTTAATAAAACGTTCATGATTATATTTAGAAACAGAATGCAGTCAATTGACCAGCAACTAAATGTCTACTTTGACGGTCAGAGGATTAACTTTGAGGAGAGTGGTAAATTCTTGGGTGTCACTGCCGATAAACGTCTTTCATTTAATATTCATATTGATAATATTTGTGTAAAAATTTCAAAAACCTTATGAATTTTTTTTAAGCTACAGCCATATACTCCTGAGAATAGATTGGTTAATTTGTACTACGCCCTTGTATACCCATATTATTTGTATTGCAATGTTGTTTGGAGTGGTGCTAGCGACGTATACATCAATAGGTTATTATTGCTGCAAAAGAAAATTGCAAGAATCATAACGTGCAGGTTATCTAGATCATTGTAATCCTCTTTTCTATCGAACTTCAATACTAAAAATCCATGATCTACTTACTTACCTCATCTGTATAGAAGCTTATAAATTACATAAAAGTTCTGGTTTTGCTTATGTGCAACATGGATACAGTACTAGATGTAGTAATAATCCTGTACCTGCCTACCAACGCTTGACAGTTACAATGTTCCCTAAATTATATTGTCCCTTCTGTCTGGAATACATTACCTGTAAAAATAAGAAACCTTCCTTCGTTAAGTAAATTCAAGGTCGAACTGAAAAAATATCTTCTTAATCGTTACCAGTAAATTGCAATATATATTATTATTATATACTTCATATTCAAAGCCTCAACATCAGATAGTGTCTCAGATCATAATGAACAACTTGCTTGCTATGAATAACAAATGCCACGCTGATTCCTCAACATAGTTTAAGGTGTATCTTGTATTTTTTTATTTTTGAAGTTTTTTGCCGGAAAAGCACTTAGTAGTGCTTAGATGAAGGCTTGTAAATTATGTTATGTTACATGTAACATTTATTTTCAGTGTCTAATTATGTCAAACGTGATTCGTTGAAACAAATTTATTATACACTAGCTCATTCTTTGTTAATACAAAATATCATCATCTGGGGTGCAGCCCTTAAATGTTACATACGTAATTTAGAAGTTGTTAGTTATAGTTAGGAAGTTTAAGCCTCCGTTTCCGAGCAGAACGATATCACAGAAGAAAGAGCAAGGGACATATAGTATGTCAAGAGAAACGGGGAACCCATGCACGGTGTTCCCACAGAGGAACAACGTGCATGAGGACAGCAAATCGGGAAAAAAGAAGAAAAAAAAGAATAAAGCATGAGCATGTAGGAGAATAAAATCGGGAAAGAAGCAAAGTGGGCACGAAAGAGAGACGTCCCGAAGGCCAAGCTAATGGCTGAGGTAACCAACACGGGCCCCCTGGGGTTGCCTAGCCTAACCCAATGGCCCATCCTATGCCCCCTGAGGGGGAATTTAGAAGTTGTACAAAATAAAATACCAAGGCGAATACTTCGTGTTAAACGAGACAGATATAACATACCGTTGATGCATCGTAAAATGTACCGCAAATTACAAATGTTCCAATTTCAAGATGAGTATAACTATTCGTTGCTTGCATTTTTTCGTTCACTCGTACATAACCATCCTCTTATCGTTCAACAATATTACAGCTCACTCATACCCCAACAAAACTTCGAGATGAGACGCTCCATTCTCTATCTTCCTAAAGTGCGTATTGATGTAGAGAAAAGGTAAAGTATTTTCCAAACGGCGTTTCTTATTAATAGAATACCATCGTACTTATTAGATCCACTTGCTAATAACGCTTTCAAAGAGCGGTATAAGGATTACGTCATGCTATTGCACTAGTATAATTACTACTTGTTGCCCAAAAAGTTTTACAACTTTTCTAGGGGTTATACAGATATATTATTGTATGTGTATTCTAATTCAAGAGTCTTTCGTATTGTAATGCATATCTGTGAGTAATAAACCTATCAAACCTCTCAATGTTCAGATACCATCACCCATCTTCATGTACTATCATCAGACTCCAAACACCATCATCAATCATCAGATACAAACATAAATTTTCTCAAACTATTATCAATCACAGCTTGCCAGTGATTGACGGACTCTAGAACAAAGTCCAACAGCTCGACTTAGTCTCAAAGTAGGTGGCATCTAACAGTCTTCACAAATTCCAGAATATGAAACTTTAGCCCTTCACAAGTAGGCGAGACACACATTTAACTTACGCTGCAGCCGGGAAACGTTCATAGCTGACAGCCTGACTATAGAATGAACACTAGCTCAAAGTTGAAGCAGCTTCACCCTGCTGGTGATGAGTCTTAGTTCCTACTATATATACATATACGTAACGCATGTGCGCATCAAAAAAAGGGGAGGTGTATAATGGCGGAAAGTATTTGCTGTTTATACAGAAGTATCACTGACCTGTATGTAACTTGCAGCTTGTTATCGACAACATGACCCATACCTTCCTTTGAGTTCAATCACATTCTCTACCAGCAGGCTGTTGATGACAAAATCGGTAATTTCTCCGAGTTCGACAAAAACTACGTTCCTATTTATGCAGCAATTAAGAAGGTGGTACTCACCCATTGACGACTTGCAAGCTGTTCTCGACAAAGTCAGTCATTTCTTTGAGTTCAACAACCTGCTCGACAGCATCCTGAAGTTGAGGCTTCAAGTCTTCCTCCACCTGCCGCACCCGCAGCTCCGCTTCCTTTTCCTTGGCTTCCGAGTCATCGAAGGTCTGAATGGCGCTGTCGCTAACCCCACTCGACAGCTCCACTGCCTGCCGTAGTAAGAATTGCTCTTATTGGATAAGACTGATTAGATTACGACAGTTCAAGCCTGCTTGGATATGACAGGGTAATTCAACATAGAAAAAGGAAAGGACATGTGGTATGTCAAAATGGGGAATGCCATACAAGGAAACAGCAATTTGGTTAAATAGAGAAAAGACGCAATAAAGCTGCAGGCAAATGTAAAAAAAGGAAGAAATAACATTGCTCGTAAAGCGCTCAGAACAGGAGAGTACGTACCGGGAGCAAAGTTCATAGTAAGCTCATAGCCATCAGAGATCACAATGAGTGATACGCAAAACAAATATATATCAGCAATCGTATTTGAGACGCCAAGTAGCATATCAAGCAACTGAGTGTAGAATGAAAGCATAGATGAAGCTCTGCGCAGCATGAAGAAAATGTTACTGAGAACAGTATTTACTTTTCAAATAGATGCCGTATCATGCCTATGGTTAACACACATTATTATTATTATCATATAACTTTTTCACTTCCAGTGATGCTCAAAACGGCATTTCAATAGCGTATCTGTCATTATAATAGTGCTTCGGTAAAATATGGGGTATTTGTTTTCAGTAGTTTACGGTAGTTTAAGGCAGGGATTTGCGGAAGTAGATCTTTCTGTAAAAGTCAATATTTTGTAAAAATTGCCATAGTAGGACAACACACACTGCAAATATTTACAGTGTATTAGAAGGTAGCTGCAAAGCCTGATTGTATTTCTTGTTTAAAAATATAATAGAGAGCAGCAAAGGCTCGTGATTCAGCGAACATTTACCGTATTTCCAGCGGTCTCGGCAGCCTCTGCAGCCTTGCGGGCGTTGGCGATGGCGTTGACAATGTTGAGGTAGGCGTTGGCCGCCTGCAGGGCAGCGTGGGACAGATCCCTCGTGTCCGTCAGCAGGTCGTCCATTTCATCAGCCTGGCAATAAACATCTCACTGATAACTTAAGCCTCTCACAAGTTATGACCAGGCAGAGGGAAAAGTAGAAAAAGAAACATCAGAGATGAACTTATTGGCCGATGAAACGAGACCACGGAAGAAGTTAGGAAAATGTAAATAAAAGTTGCAGGGGGATACAATCCTGGTATAATATTTGATCCGCTCGTGAAGCATAGCGACAGCAAAACACAGTCGTCCCCCCCCCCTATATCGAAGGCGTTCGTCCAAGAATGCTGGAGACATAACGAGTAAGAACTACATCAATAACAACTTTTAACACACTTCATGCGATAGCTAAAAAAAAATCTG
Source organism: Parhyale hawaiensis (assembly GCA_001587735.2). Taxonomy (NCBI): domain Eukaryota; kingdom Metazoa; phylum Arthropoda; class Malacostraca; order Amphipoda; family Hyalidae; genus Parhyale; species Parhyale hawaiensis. The sequence continues at coordinate 54,537,362 of LQNS02278091.1, read as the reverse complement.
CTATTTACTACGATACCTACTTTATGGTCGACAAATGTCGCATATGGAACACCCGCCTTGCCGAATTTTCTGCTGGTTCTACAATTTCGCTCAAGATTCAATATGAAAATGAACCCAAGGGTGAAAGCCTTGTGAGCAACGGGTCCTCAAGGAGGATCCTTTCGTGGGAAACATGTCATAATAAACTTAGCTGACGTACCCGCCGCAGCAGCACGGCCGTGTGCTCGGCAGCAACTTGTGCAGGCAGCTCGCTGTCCTCCAGCCGCTCCGTCAGCGACGCTACGACGGACTCCAGCATCGTCTTCCTGCTCCGGACCTCCCCCAGCTCGGCGTCTGCAACAGCAAATAACATGACACAGTAATGCTTTGGTAGGTAATACTCGAGACACTGCTTGGCACAGACCGAGGAGCAAGTGAAGCTTATAATTAATTTTTATATTATATTCAGCAGTGTAAGTCTCCGTATCCACAACGATGGTGATTTCACAGAGGAAGTAATAAAGGACATGTAGCATGACGATAGACACGTGAAACCCATGCACGAGGATGTTCCCACACAGGATCAATGCGGAAAAGAAAAGGAAGAACAGATGAAAGTAACATCAGTAGGAGTATGAAATCGGAAGGAAGCAAAGTGGGCACGAAAGACAGACGTCTCGAAGGCCTAGCTATTGGCTAAGGTAACCTAAAGGGTCCCCCTGGGGACGCTGCTCCCCACAACATAGGATGAGCGCACCTAAAACCTAACTCTGTGGCCTATGGCCCAGCCTATGCGATGCCCCCTGAGGGGCCTAACTAAAGTTTTACTGCAAGAACAGGAATAGCAAGAAAGTTACATTAGAAGTATCAGAAATAGCGTAGCATCCTCACTGAAAAAGGAGCTGTCGTAAAACAAGTAAGCCTTTCCGAGCACCGACGAGAACGGGCTGTCTCGGCGTGTCCGTGCAGCACGAAAACCGCTATTGTTTCTATTAGTACACGGCAAAACGAGTGCTCGCCGCTATGGGTACCTTGTGGTCAACAACTGACGGGCAAGGGCAGGCATAGCTCGGGGTTTTGGGAGGAGTCGAAGTTTGGACTCACCGGGTCGGAAGGATTTCGGTGTTGCCCCACGGAAAAAATACAAATAATACATCCATTTAGTCCTCTCTTCGACGCTTCAATCAAGATAGAGTTTTCGAAAATTCCTAAGGTTTGGAGCAAACAGGCCGAAAGGAACTCCCAGAAATTTTTTTTATGGCCTCCTGCCATGTGCCCCCCCCCTAGAGGGTAAAAAGTCTTGATGGACACCAGAATCCCAAATTAAGATATGGAAACAGTTGAAGTTTGCCACTAGCTGAGCATCCTGCTGTGAAATTGAAGGTCACAACGAAGTCTCAACGTACTGAGCTACTTGTATATGGTGCTAAAGTTCCGAACCAAATTAGAAAATAAAAACCGCTGCACACTGCATTTTATATTACGCGAGGCCATGCGGACACTAACTGCCCGCAGCTACGCAGCCTACATAACAACGTGCTGCACCTGCAGCAAGTACGACCTCCCGTTACGGCCATCGGAGAGTTACAGCAGACTCCTTCCGGGACTTGAATTGTCCGCAACTTCAGGCAAGAGCGTTGGCTTCGACCCATTTGTTGAATCGAGTTTCAGGCGTTGGTCATCAGGCCTTTGCCCTCGACCCTTCCGAAAAGTCAAATTTGCTCCGTAAAAGGGAGTTTTCAACTGGCTGAAAATAATAGGGTTCAATCCTAAGCGGACCGCCCACACACGACATTTGTCAGCGGCAGCGCCAACACAGGTTTACCGGAAACACAAAACCAACCAACTTTTACCTAAAAATTCCGTTGTACGTTGTTCGTAGTGCCTCATCACAAACGTAAATAATAGTTCGACGTTCGGTATCCTGTGACGAACAGATGTTGTAAGACGGCTGTCATTTTATGCATTTTTTTTTCTGCTCATTTGTTCATTTATTATTATTTTCAGTGAGCTTTGCTAATCTATTGGAACATAAAATCACACATGCTGCCGCTACACAACGCTTTAAATAGGAATACAGTATCTATACTATTAGTGAAAATGCTTGCGAGCGCAGCAATTTTATAGGTTATGAAAAAAGGCTGTTGAAAAATTGTTCTAATAATACTTTTTCGAAAGACACTTTCAACAGCCATTACAATGATTGCATAACGCACACGAAAATCGGGCAAGGAGAGTTGGGTTTGGAACAACTAAATCGGCGCTGCGTCGGCCGACGCCGCATCGTACGTTGATTCCAAGCTCCTAACGCCGACAGCATTCGCAAGTGAGCAGCTCCCCCCCCCCCTTCACACTTGCGGCGCCATTTTAAAGTGACGAAGCCCAAGTTCCCGTCAGGAATTTTACACAAGTCAAGACTTTAACGCTTACTTTCGTCGTCCAAAGGACCGCACCCACTGTATACAACAGCGCCCGATACTTACTCAAGTCGCTGAAGACTCGCGTGATGTTCTGCAAGTTGTCCTCAGCTTTGTCCACCAGGTCCTCCCCGTCGTCTACGTTGGTCTGAACGATCGTGCCAGTTTCTTCCGTCTGCCCTAACTTTGTGTTCAGTGACGACAGCCTGGCAACGATGAAATGCAGCATTTGATGAGGCAGTTTGATTGGAGAAAAGAGGAGTTAAGAAAGTCTAGAGAAACGAGGAACCCATCCACGAAAGATTTCCGAGGCACGAAAGAGTTCCCATACACGAAGGAGTTCCCATACACGAAAGAGTTCCCATACACGAAAGAGTTCCCATACACGAAAGAGTTCCCATACACGAAAGAGTTCCCATACACGAAAGAGTTCCCATACACGAAAGAGTTCCCATACACGAAAGAGTTCCCATAAACGAAAGAGTTCCCATACACGAAAGAGTTCCCATACACGAAAGAGTTCCCATACACAAAAGAGTTCCGATACACAGAAGAGTTCCCATACACGAAAGAGTTCTCATACACGAAAGAGTTCCGATACACAGAAGAGTTCCCATACACGAAAGAGTTCCCATACACGAAAGAGTTCCCATACACGAAAGAGTTCTCATGCACACAAGATGAACGCGCAAGGGAGCAGCACATCGGAAAAAAAACGAAGAACAGAATGAAGCATCATCAATAGGAGCATAAGGCGTTCGGGTTGTGAAATCGAGTTTAGGTAATCAGCCTACTGCTGACAATTTCCGTCTTTCTTGACGAGGTGAGCACAGGAGCTGAGCACCAACGCACCAACTCCAGCCCTACACACTGGCAGCGCTCTGGTGATAATCATAATCCGCTGTCAGCAGCTCATGACACACCACACTTAAGAAAAAAGGCGTCAGCGAGTCTCACCACTTGATCGATAAACTCCTATTCGCTTCGCTCTACATTATTCATAAATTTAACAGCGGTCTTCCGATTCGACCGTTAGGACAGAGTTTCAGGCGCCCGTCGTAAAACGATTGTGCCTGAGTTTTCAGCCGTCTCAAGTGTAATCGCCTTGAGATTAGTTACCACATGAACTTCGATTTGTAGTGGTGAACCGAAAGCCCTCCTCAACGATAAAAGTTGCGGACAAGTTGAAGTCGGGCACATTAGATTAATTCCATCACAACTTGGCGCTGCGAGTCGGCGACGTTTCAATAGCGCCCTTCTCTGCAATAGCCACACAACTCAATTGCCTCCCCAACTTCGTCGAGTTGGGCGAGACCACGAGATGCGAGTCTTGTTTAAAGGGCGGAGCTTCGGCTGGACTGTCACTACCGGCCAGCACCGTGCGACGTCATTACTGGCCTACATGAGATGACGTCACAACTAAAAGCTAAAGGTACAGCCCCTGCATTTGTGTGACGTCAATGCTGGCCTGCATTGCGTGACATCACAACTGGTTTACATTGGGTGACATCATTACTTCTATAAAGATACAGAGACACGCCGCTGTACAGGGTTGCAATACATCATGACACTCGCTAGCAGAGTCAATATAGCCAACAACACAAGGTCACGGGCGCAGTGACGCCTCCAGCAGTAGGCGTACTGTAGGTCTTTGCTAGTGCACAATTTCAGAGCTGCATCAGTTTGAAGGTGCGAAGGTCTTAGCAGCTCTGCCGGATCGTCTCAGTTTAAAAAGTATGTGCTTCAATACAATATGCTTGGAGACTAGAAATTAACTTGTCAACATAGCCGACATAAAACCGGTTTTTTTGACACTACACACGTGAGGAGCGCCACCTGGATATCGTTCGGAGACGCTCAAAGCAGGTAAAGTATCATGTATGAGACGTTTCCTCCAGTTAGGGCCGGAAAAAAAATACAGTAGGTAAAAGTAAGAGCTGTACGCACCCGTACTCCTTGTTGTTGGTGTTGATGGTGACGGCGGAGTCGGTGCGCTCCTGGGAGGCGGAGATATGGTCCTCGATATCAGCTACTCGGTCCAGCAGGTCCCGTAACATGTCCGCCTTCTCCTTGACCACATCTTGCAGGTCCTGTGCATCCGGGAAAATGTTGAAAATTATAACATATTTTCATGTAAATAAGGCTGAAACTACCTTATATGGTTTGGACTCGTAAGAATATCTGTATACCAAAGACTGCATCCGTAACTTTCCTCAGCCTCATTTGAGCGAATTCCAGCCATGTATTTAATCCTCAGTATACAAAAGTTATTGCGAGTTTAAGTAAAAACTATTTTCATGGGAATGAGGGTTAAGGAAACAAGGAACTTCTTAAAGCTCGCCATAGCGAAGCAAAAGTGGTGCAGTCTAGGCGACAGTGCGGTGTGTGTGTGTGTGTCCGCACTTTGTGCCTCAGGGGCAGTATTTGTTCCGGGCTGCGGACTCAGTGCATGAAGTTACACTATGAAAAGAGCTGAAAGCTTCCGCGATAATTCTAGTTCATTTATCAGGCAGTGCCAAGGTGTCCGTAACTTATTGCTAGTACAATAAGTTAGCTTACAATAGTGTCGCCAACCTTTGGAGGACAAGTGACCATATATGGTCACTTCCATAGAGCTATTCTTATGAAAAGGTTTGTCGGTCGCTCAGTAAGTGTAATGACATACTAGACGCGGAAAACCGCAGCCGCACGCGGCTACGGCGAAAAGAAAACCGCAACATGTGTTATCCTATGGGACGTGACATAGAGAAACAGGCGCCGCGTGCGGTTGCGGTTGCCGCCGTCTGATTTTTTTCTGCCGCACTTGTTGGCGGGAGAAATCATAACCGCAACCGCACGCGTTCGCGGTATTCTGGGTCAACACATGTAAAGCTATGGCTACTGACATGCTATGCCGCGTGCGGCTGCGGAAAAGTTCTAAGCTTCTTTGGTGTATATGTATTTCGAATAATATAAGCATGTTGAAAATATCCATACATCACTTCTATAATTTCCTTATATTTTCATTACTTCACTATTAATACAAATATCACCATTATGGGTAGCTAGCAGTGACTTTTGAACTAACAAGATAAAACTATCAGTTTATAAGTATTATTGTCATTCCAAAGTTGGCAACCCTGCCTATGATGACTTTCATGACTTTCATCTGCAGTAGCTTTCAAGCATTCGTCAAGTGCGCTTCGTGTCTCACACTCCGGTTTGGTTTTCATATATAATTATTCAGATACCAATAGTGATTTTTTTAATATGGCTGCTGAATCGGTTATTTCTTGCGCTGATGTCCGAACAACACTGAAGAGAAAACCGCAGTGGAGGTCGGTTTAGCCGCATATAGTATGTCAGGTTTAAACTTTTGCGGTTTGCCGCAACCGCACGCGGCATGGTATGTCATAAGCCTCAAGGGTTAGCGTCGCAAGTGCGGTTAGAGAGGGGAGGCGGCAAACTGGGCTACTTGTAGTGCAAAAAATCTCGAGCTGACTGGAATATGCGGTAGCACCAGGCAAGGTCGACTAGTGTAGCTCAGTGAACTAATTCAAGTTTCATTTCTGAACAGTAAAGTAGTTGGCATGAGAACAGTAGGCTACAGTGTCAATTGTCTACTAACAATTAACAGCAAATAATAATGAGTAATCCAGACGAGAGCTACATACTGGAAATGAGAATTACGCGTTAGCATAGTCACTCTTTAAAGGAAACGTTAACACACCCTAGCTGGGAAATGCACATACACTTGTCCGTGCTGCAGGTTAATACCTAACAGATCATAAGGAAGCGTGCTGCTGCAGCTGGAGGTTTAGTTCTTTTCTTACTCTACATTTTCTTACAACAGAAATGTCAGTAATTTGTATCATAATAAGCATCTGTGTGCAGTAAACCTATATAATAAGAAAAAAAAATTGATTCTCACGGAAACATAATCACTAGAAATGTCTATAAATGTGGGCACTCTGCGCTATAGAGGTAAAGATTTCAGTATTTCACGTCAGTGAATTGGTGACACCAAATGGGACAGGTCCAGCGAAATAAGCTAATCTCATTAGCATTACTTTGTTTCTTTGTTTCACTCCAAACCGGTGACTTCGCTATGTTGGCTCGCGTTTTGGGTGTTAAGTCCAAATCGGTATCGGTTGAGACAGCCTATAACTCAGTCCTGCTCCACAAGACTGAGCTTAGGGTCGCCTCAAACGTCATCAAGATTGCGGCAAAGACCATCTCAATGATAATCGGTGCAGAATTAACGCTTGAAACTCCAGCCAACAAAATAGGAACCGAAGCTCAAAATGGTCGTCCCAGAGACGTTAAAGCGAGTGAGGTTAACTTAGAGGAAGTCACGGTGCCAATCGCAGCCACGAACGGACCCACATACCGTGATGGGCTGAGCGAGACGGGTGATGTTCTCCAGGATCTCAAGAGCGGTCTGCCGCTCCTCCTCCGCCACATCCAGCGGGTTCTCCAGGTTGACCCGCTCCAGGGACTGCAGGATCGCCTCGCCCTCCTTCATGGCCTGGTCCAGCTTAGCCCCTGAGTCAGAGTACAAAACTTATGCCAGGGCTCACGGGAAAACTTAGTTTCCTGCGAGTACGAGGGGAAATAGCGTCGTGTGTGGTGCTAAACTTTTGTCGATGTTGGCAATAACATTTCTCGCAAATAAAAAGACACAAGCATCAAGTGATAATGTTTTTCTGATTTCATTAATGCAATGATGTAAAATCGTTAGTACCTATTGTCAACGATTGCACCCTCCACTTGCTTTACAATTTTTAGCTCGGGTACGCAATGGCAAGCAGTCTCTACGGTTAAGCTTGCACGATATATCATAAGAAGATCTCAAGCAGTGCAAGTGGCCACTCTCTCTTGTTATCGAACAATATTCTTTATAAGAGAATAAACTACAAAATACTTTCGGTGGATATATCTTACTAATAACGTACAAGAAAGAGCATAATATCCTTGCATTTCCTACGATATTGTTTTAAGCTTTTGCTTTATTTGTTTTGTTGTAAGTATAAGCACAAAATTTCAAGCACGGTCTCTGATTCTACATACTGACGGAGGAGTAACCCTAGACCTCGCAGTACATACCTGCGCCGAGCTCAAGCCCAATGACGAGGGCGTTGATCTCAGCCACCACGTCCTTGCCGAGCTCGTGGGCCTTCTGCAGCAGATCGTAGACCTTCTGAGCGTCATCCTTCAGCATTCCTCCTTCTTCCACGCTGCCTTCTGCTCGTTCCAACGCAAGCTTCACCTGCGGCACAAGCAAGTCGTATCCAATGATGCTAACCAACAGGTCTATCGGGGGTTAAGCCAAATGTTTACAATGAGTAAATATATAGAGCGAGAGTAAATAGTCATGTAAATGAACGGTCTAAATCGATATAAGACAGGCAAACCTAATCAACTCAAGCCTATAGCCGCATGACGGCAGTGAGCACGGAGAAACCAATGTTTATACGGCCTTAACTTACGGCAAAGAACACCAAAGGTAATGTTCATACACCCTGGCTTCGCTATCGCACGGAATGACCAGGTCTTATGATTTACTGAGTGATAATTGTCTTGGCACTACTTCTATAGCGGGTGGCGAACCGAACACAGATTATTGGGGGGGGGGGCACCGGAACCCTGCTCTACACTGCGTGAAATTACCTTGTTGAGGAGCACAGGAGCACCGAGCCTGTCGATGGCGTCAACAATAGGCTGGATGTCAGCAGCCGAGAGGTCCACGCTGTCCACCAGAGGGCGCAGTTCTATGGTGCTCTCGTTGATCACGTTCAGTCTTTGATTCAAGAAGAAGCTGTGCGCCGCGCTCTGGAGTGTTGAATATATATTTATACTCACGTATCAAATACATTATATGTCATTATAGATGCCTTGCTATTTCGTTTCTTCGAAGCGTGAGTAATCCAGGAGGCACAGCAATAGCTATCCTCCTTTAATTAAAGTAAAAAAAATATATATATATTAAAAAATGAGTTTGTGGAGTAAGAATAAAAGAAGTTGGGCTTATAATCTACATTGCTATCTATGCGATCTTCTAAAATAGCTAGTGAATAGCATATCAAAATTAAGAGTTCTATATAACATAATGATCTTGTTACAAAAAAATCGTAGGAGGAGGAAAGAAAGAATGTCGCAATGGTGTTACCTCGAACTCTGTGATGGTTGGCATGATCATGGTCTCCAGCTCATCCGCCGTGTCGAGCAGCGTGTGGATGCAGTGGGGGCATTCTTGGCACCCGACACCGTCTACCAGCACCCATCTGGGTGGGGTATGGTGAACTTGATGTTACATTTGAATCTGTGTAGAATATCTCCGACGGCAACAATCCGAGTATGTTACTCTTTATATTATTTATGTATTGCACCATGGACTATTATATATATTGAGTAGTTTAAGTCCCCGATTTTACATCAAAAGAAATCTTACAGAGAAGAAAGAAGGGACGTGCAGTATGTCATCAGAAACGTGGAACCCATGCACGAGGGTGTTCCCAACGTCCCACACAGTTGCGTAAACTATCTCGAAAGAAACGCCGACGCAACACCGTCAACCAGCACCTATTTGGGTTAGGGTATAAAAAATTCCATACTTGAAAAGAAAGATGCTGCATTCAGCACGACGTTCCTGGGTTTTACGTAAGTTCTGCCAATATTTCAGCTGGTTAGTAGCTACCACAGCACTACACCAGCTGAAGATTTTTGCAAACACTTGACTAATACAATTTTTCAAGGACAGTTTTTCAACTTATGAAGCAGAACATGCTCTCAGGCGGATAAAACGTCTGAAAATGAAACACTAGGGAATGTGAGAGGACTTTCACAGAGCCTGATATACGGAGCACCAGTGTGGGGACAGAAGCGAGTTACCACAGGCACGTCAGCATCACCTGTACGGGCAGCCGTCGCAGTTCTCCCCCTCCACGCCAGGCAGGCAGGAGCACACGCCTGTCCTCGGGTCACAACCCACGCCGATACTGAAGCCCTTGCGACAGGTGCACTCTGTGATCAAGGAAAAGACACATTGGCCAAATATTCTACAAGTGTCCTTCGACAAAACAATATATTATAATGAGTTACGACGGGCGCTATCTCAGGAGAAAGGAAAGATATTAGAAAAATCCAGCCAGTGTAGTACAGTTACCGGGAAGAAGTTGCAAGGACCAGTCAGAGGTGAAAAATTTGTCGGATCGGATATATCCAACAGAGCTAGAGCATGACATATTAATAAGTTACAATAGATAGGTACACTCTCAGTTCAAGAGCCACACACACACCTGCCAGTCACATACTGCCGTGGCAGTCTTATCTTGGCACATATACGAGGAGTCCGCAGAGACAAGGCAGCTACTATATTATCCTTAACAACAAGGCAACACTAAGAAGTTCATATTTAAAGAGAAAAAAAACTATGAAAAAGTACACTTCATCAATGGTAATTATTCATTACAATAACTAAAATTACGATAAACACTGCAACTATAAGTTCCTTCGACTGTTGGGAGTAACACTGGCCCCGTTTCAGTCGACAAAAACCCACTTTCCAGGCAACTGCAGAAAAATCCTTCATTGATATACACTTTTCCTTCGTTGAATTTTTCAAAGATCACCTTAAAGCTTGGTTCACAGCATGTTTTTTTAAGGAAAAACTAAAATGAGGGATGGCACCACTTAAATTAAAGGAGCATACAGGTTTATTTAAAAACCTTGATAACCTCAGGGTATTAGGATGTTGTAACGTAATTGCATACTATATAAAAATCATCGAATTGATGTTAATAATTACTTCCAATAACTAAACTAGAATAAACTGTGAGTCAAATGAAATCTGCAATGAATGTTAATAACTGCTCAGAACCATGAAGAAGACTGTACTTTTTTATCTAAGTACCTTGACAGCCTCTAGGTGTGAGGTTCCAGTAGCCAGGCTGACAGCGGTCACAGAACTTGCCGGAGGCGCCGGGCTGACACTCGCAGTCACCCGTCAGCAAGTGGCACTGGGTGATGATGGACGCGACGCCACACTGACATGGCTGACAGCCCTGCAAGTACAGAGTGTGTGGGTCTCCGCTTAACCCTACTCCGCCCAAAACGCGACGGCTGGGTCCTGCTATATAAAGTGTTATTCCTGTGATTGTTGGTGCCCGTTGTAGAAAATTATAAATATTACTTGAGTTAGTAGTATTGGTAGTATTATCAACGTACTATAAAGCTTAGCTTCTTTTTTTACTTCCCTCACAACGGGAAACAAAGAAGTGAGGAAGATATAAAAAGTAGCATGACGATAAAAAAGTGGGACCAATGCACGAGCGGTGTTCCAATACTAGATCAACGCGCATGGGAACAGCAAAGAAGAAAAAGAACATATCATTATCAGTAAGTAAGGTAAGTATGATCATCTACAGTGTCATAAGAAGCATACCAAAACTTGTTTGTTAATCTGACGAGCAGCAGATATGAGGGTTCCAGAGCAATAGTTGGACACACGCTTGTGCCACAGTCTGAATCGGTGACAACGAGTCTAATTTGTTAAGAAGTGAAGTCTGAGTCATTAGAAGCCCTTAGGTTTATTACAATCTTACAAATTTAACCAACCGAGACACACTCGTTAGGTTTTGGGAAGTCTAAAGAGTTGGGGTTGGACACTGGCCAGACTTATGACTCTGAGTCGGACACTGGCTGAACCCAGACATCGGGAGTCGGACTTGTTCCATAGACGCCACAAATCTGGCAGACGAAATAATACAAATCTGTCGGTACTATCCATACGTCGGAGCCGCACTATGCATGGACACGAACAAGCTGATACGAGGATGGGCAGCTCGCACTTCCTCCATGCTACCGACTTTAAATACATGGGCCACCACATACGAGCATCAAGTTGCACAGCAAGTTGCGCGTGCGAACGCACAGTGTAGCCTCGGCTTATGACAACAGGTACATCAACTAACACACTATTAACGTTAGAGTTCGTCTAGAGCTCTGTAATTATAGCACGCACATCGAGGGAAGCCCTGTACAGGGTAGCACCGCAAGCAGAAAAGGCTGAGTGGGGATGAAAAGAAAGAACCAACTAAGGACCAACAACTACAGTAAGAAAAGAGCAAGAAATAAAGTTAACAAAGTGAAAAGATAGCAGGAAATGTCTAGAACTCTAGCTCATTCTACTTACAGCTAGAATCATTCGAAACATAACTAATTGGTGTTCGCAGGCATTAAAGGGCAACTGATCGGTAAAGTAACAAGAAATTACCTGGCAAGAATCAAGCCCCCAGTGGTCGGGGGCGCATTGGTCACACAGGACCCCGATGACGTTAGGGTGACACCCACACTCGCCGGTGCGGTGGTCACACGTGCGGGTGCCGCACAGGTTGCACTCGCAAGCTGCCCAGCGAAACAACATTAACACACGGTACTCTTCTTCCTGCATTTCAGCAACCGTTTTGTGTTGGTTTGGAAAATAGTTGTAAACTACTTCTCAGTCAGAAATTTTCGTCGGTAGCGCCGATAATTATCGGTGTACCCAGAATTTTATGGGCTTTTCTGAACGGGTGACCAATTAAAAAGTTTTGCAACGGCATGCCATCTGAAATATCTTAAGAGACGTCCCTTGATTACAACTGCTGATTTTCTCATGCACAAGCGTCGTCCGTAATGATAGGCGATTATCGACCATCAGCATATAACTTCTATATACATATACAGTATGTATGTAGGTATATACAGTGTGTTACCTATGATTATGCAAATAGAATTTTTTTACTTAATTTTGCAAGATGAGTGTCTAACTTCCAAACATCAATATTAACTAAATGTATGGCTATGTTGCCAATATAAACAGTACTTGTACAGTAAATATTTTGCCATTTGTTATGCTCATCATACAATTTGCTTAGTTACGAGTTTTTTTTACTGTTACCTCAGATTATGCAACAAGCTAATAAAAACGTCATAAAGAGGAAACAAATACAAGTGAACAGGAATATTGTTATTAAACGTTCAAAATAAAAAAATTATCACCAAAACAATTCAATAGACACAAATGTTCAGTAGTGGTAAACACAAGTTAATTTTGAACATGGCAACCTCCATTTTTGATTATTTTTCAAGGCGATTATCAACAGACTTCGTCAGGTTTCATATTTCAGATGGTGGAATAGAATCTGCTGCTGTTTTTACTGCATTCCACAGGCTTGCTTTGCTCGCAAACTGCCGACCACCTTCATAGGCCTTCCTTTTGATCATTGCCCAGAGGTTCTCAATGGGATTTAAATCGGGGCAATTCGCTTGCCAGGTCATAATCCATTTTGATTTGAATCCTCCATCTGTAAGCCAGTTTGAGTTAGCAGTGTACCGTGCTCGGTGTGAGGGAGCGTTATCGTGCTGAAATACCAATTTGGATCTGCGTGCGATAGTCTGCTCATCAAGCCATGGAATCAAGTTGGCTTCAAGAAACTGGCAGTACCTTTCTGCATTCAGTTTAACTCCTTCTGCCACTTCAAATGTACCAATAAGGGTATCATTTACTATCCTGACCTAAAAAATTTTACCTCCATCACCTTGTTGACGCTTAAGCACTGTCTCTTGAGGTCGGTCGGTCATGGAGGACCCATCCAGACGCCCATCCATCTGGACCATCAAGAGTGGCTCTGCATTCGTCAGTAAATATGACATTGGAGAAATCAGTTTTCATATTCTCCTCAGTTCATTTGACCCTAATTTCTTTACGAGTTTTTGTTAAAAGTGGTCGTTCAATTGCTTTTTTCACTTTCCCTAGCTTCTGCAGGACCTCACATCTTGTCTTTCTGCTTAGTATTGGGGCTCCAGCGTCTTCAAATATCGCCTTACTTGTAGAAAATTGTTTTCTAGCGATAGAAATCTTCAAATGTCGCATATCCCGAGCAGTCAATTTCCTCGTAGAGGCTCTATCCGGAGTTTTCCTGTTGACTTCACCTTCATAATTATTATTATTATTATTAAAACTTCACGCTTGAGCTTCCACGGACAGGTAATACAACACAAATGAAGCATCTTGCAACACCGGGAAGCCCAAAACGCTGCTAAAGGAAATCCAGCAAAAAACCATTAACAGCTGACTTAAACGCCTGCAGGCCAATACGACCAAAAGCCGATGCCGGCAACAAATTCCAAACCTTAACTGACCTTAACTGAAAATAAGTAAACAAATTTTATTTGCATAATCAATGGTAACGCACTGTATATAGCTAAATCCTACGTTACACTTAACGGAAATTGACTAAAAGTGACAATAAGTGTAAATCCGGCCGTTAGGTGTGACATTGCACTTTACTCCTAACGGCCGGGAAAATCCACGGGCTTCTTCTCGTACGTATCTCGACAGATATATAAACGCGCTAGGCCTTCCTTAGTCCGCCGCCACCACCACCCTACTACAGAGTCCCTTCAAATTTGCTCCCGCTCATATAGGTTAGGTAAGCCAGGTTAGGTTCCTGTCGCGTCTCGAAGTGTTTTTATTGAATGTATGTGGGCTTTTAGTGTTTTGTTCACTTTAAGTGTTTTTTTTTGGTAAAACTGTTTTTTGGCAGACTTCTGTTTTTGTTACTTGCACTCATTTTTTTTTTTTTTTTTTTGCCTTACTTGGCGTCAATCTTTGATTGGCCTTACTTACCGTCAATCTTTGATCGAGAGCAGAACCAGTCCTTGCCCTAACCTTAATGAAGGCTAGCTGATTTGGACGTTAGCAGAACCAGTCCTGGCCCTTACTTAACCTAGATGAGAACGAGCTCATTGGCGAAGTATAATACACCCAAACGCACTTTGTAATGTAATGTGTAAGGGTATCCAGTGCCTTTTTGCACTTTTACGTACCCTAAAGGTACGACGTCCTCATATACAATTTGTGATACTCTCCAAACACAGTATCTCCTTCTCCGGTACCTCATTTAGGAAGTCATTCGCCATCCGAATAGTTGGGTCGTTCCACAAATCCGCCACCCGTCCGACCACCTCCTCCAGCTCTCCCGTAATTCTCTCGTACCTCTGCTTCGTAACAGCCTCAAAATGGTCCCTGAACTGCTCCACGAATATTACATTTCCATGGTTCCCCTCCCCCTCCAGCCTCCTTAGTGCCCGGAACATCTCACCCATGTCCCTTTTCGAGGCGCTGACGCGCCATTTGTCGCACCACCCAAACGGACGTGCGGTCCAGCTTGAGCTTGGGACGAGTCCCGGAAGCTGCGCGTCCGACAAGCAGTCCAAGTTTCCTTTTATTGTTCTTGTCGTCTTCGTCTATTGTTTATTTTGATTTTTTCTTCACTAACGGGCCCGCTCTTTCTTTAGTTCACAAAATTACACCTACTGGCCAAAAATAACACTCAACGGCCATTTAGGGTAATTTTGTGAACTAAAGTGCGTTTTGATGCCTTACACTTAGGACAATGAGCTAGTTCTCATCGAATTTAGGCAATTTTAATCGTTTGGACTCCTATTGGTGCCGATAATTACCGCCGCTGCCGACGATAATTTCTGACTGGGTTAGTAAATAGAAGTTCTGACCATTAGCCAGAGACATTTTTTAATTGTCTTAAACAGATGCGTAGCGACTACTTTACAAGACACTAATAGACAAAACGGCAACTGAATTCACGATTGCCAGAGTGTAGATAACTTCAAACATTAACGCGACAATTTTGCGTACTTCCCAATAGAAGTCTTTTATGATGGTAAAATAATATGAGGTAAATTGGCAGTTGCCGTACAGTGAACAATGTATTACTATATTTATCAGGAAAATTATGCTTAAAGAAATAATGGAAGAGCGGCGACGCATATTGGAAAATTTAGTTCCTTACCGATACCAACTGAGATATATTGAGACAAATACGGTACTCTTCATCAACACCCTGTTCCAAGACCTTTCTCATTCCACAATAGAAGCCAAGTATAACGGTAAACCAACGTCACTATAGCAAACAAGTGAAGCGACATACTTTGGAGATTTTGCTCACCAACACCATACTCAGACCTGTAGAGGTACTCATCACCGTAACCAACACTAAGGTCTTCCATGATGTGGTTGATGTAGCTCCGCTGGGGCTTCGGTATAGTTAGCCGATGGGAAACAGCGTCGTCGGCATCGAATGTTCCGTAGATCATAAGGCTCAATGATGGCTTCTTCTGGGTCGGCAGAGATCCTTCAACTCGACCAATGCTGATCGTGGCGTTAGAGAGGTGAATCAGATGACCATATGATCCAATCCCAGGTACCCTTTCTTCCGCTAGTTTCCCTGGTCTCTCCGAGCTACTAGTGGGTTGGTGAATTAATTTTGTCCCGTTAGCATCGGTAACGCCAACAGCTTTCAAATTATTGGATAGGGATCTGTTTTCGTTCCTTTCCGAGGCAGGTTTCCCAGCTGGGTAGGTCGTCACGAAAGAATCTAAGCTCGCTTCGGAGGTAAGCGAATTCGACGAGGAAGAAGAACTCTGCTCTCGCGCTGACTTGGGAATAACATCATCTTTTGATATTTTTTCCTCCAAAAACTCTGATATCGGCGGAATACTTGAATTCCACAATCCAGAATTAAGCAACTTCATCGGATCTACTGCGCTCATGACAGTGATATTATTTGCTCCAGATGAATTAGATGATTGATCAGTAATGTTTCTCTCATATTCAAAGAAAATTCCACTGAGGAAAGAGCCCTTCTTTTGGCTTCTGACATTCGTCACTAAGACTGACTTAGTATCCAACTCGCTCTGTTGATCATGCAAATGTCTAGACTCAACATTACTCGGATTATTGGTGATTGTAGACACTGCTACAAGATTCCTGATTTCCGACGACGCATTTTTACTTATATTTTCAGAATTTGGAACGAATCGAGAACGCTGAACTGCTCTGCGTTCACTGGTCCCAGTCACGAAGTCAATCTCGTTTTCGGAATTCGATGCGGACGAAATTTCAGACACAAGTTGCCTTCCAGATTCATCAACTCCTGTATTTGACGGATATTCTCCATTTACAATATGTTCTAAATCGAACTGATCCTCAGTTGGAAACACAAAACCTGCTCTATGACCATTGCCCTCGCGTGTAAAAGAAAGCTTAAAGTTATCCTGATTTTGCACTGGAAGAGAATGTGGACGATTCTCATACAAAAGGTGTTCGATCCCAGAAAATCCTTTGCCGATGAGCGGCGGTTGACGTTTCCTCGAGTTAAGAATACCACTCGATTGCGAGAAAACCATATTATCTCTAACAGTTCTGCTGATAGCGTCAGTCAGTACCATCGTTTGCAGAAGTAACACGCCGATCAATGGTAGCATCTTTGTAACGATTAAGAGCTCTTGTTTAATACAATTACGTAATATAGCAATATATAGTCAGTTACTTCTGCATTTGTACTATAATTACAGAAGCATTCATTAAGTTGCTACGATCTACGCACTGAAAATTTAAAATAACGACACCCAAGATACACGGCAGTACAACTTTGCCGACCCACTAAGCAATATAGTTATTCCTCACAATTACGAGTTCACTCCTCAACTCCAGTCTCAGCAAGTTGAGTTCCAAAAAGCTTTACCAAAGGGCAATTCCATTCGAAGTACACAGTGATCTTCACTACAGTGCTCTCATTTTGCACCAACTACACAATTAAATGATTACGACTATGGAGGTTCCACACAGAATAACAAAACTTTTGGAAGAGCACGGAGTTTCAGCAGAACTGTAGGTTAAACAGCTAAGTTTATAACGCCTCCTAAAAAATTAAGGAGACAACGTCTAGAAAGCTTGTCACTGTTTATAGCTCAAAGAAAACGAAGCCTTATACGCGATTAAATTGAAGTTTTTAATGTCTACAGCAACGAAAAAAAATACAGTTTGGGTTTAAGTCTTTATCGCTTTTTTTGCAGCTACCACAACCACAACCGAACGAAAACTGAAGCTTCCGCTGCAGCTCTGAGCGCCGCACTGAACAGCTTAGATCGCTACATAAAAATAGCTCACTCGCAACTAACCAAAGTCCCTTACACACCATTAACGGAAGTGTAAACACGAGCGTTATGTGGATCTCGTGGCAGTGTGTTGGAAGTGCCGCACTCTGTGCCACATAAGAGACGCAACAACCGCTTAGTCCGTAATGCACCAGCGCATTACTTCTCATAGCTACGTCGTATCAAGCAACGATGTTCCGACGAAAAACCGACATCTTACTCAGTCCTAATAGGGTTAATTCGCTCACATAGAAGTGACTAGAGAAATATATAGTTAGCTTCTTAAGGCGCCATCATTTGACCTCGCTATAACGATAATCTACAACTACAGGAATATGGCAGATGAGACAATTTCCAATCGAAGATGCTTCATGTAAGTGGCTTATGCGGCCTCGTGTATTGGTAAACACAACTAAAGCCTGGTGCCCGCATACCTACGATGTTCGTCGGCTAGCAACCTAGAACCAACTCAACTTATCCTACTACGTTGCCGTGACCGTAGCTTCAGCAAGGCGGATATGGATATTATGCTCTAATTCGTAAACTTAAAATCCTCGTGAATTTATAATGTTCAACAGTAGGAGCGGTTGTTGGAAGTTGAAAAATGGCACTTCTTATTGTATAAAAATTGCAGCAGCGGCAAAGAGTGTTGATAATTATGTGGACAATTAAATTTTTCGCAAGCTGCATCTGCGCAGCGGCAAAGCAAACAATTTAGCTAAGTTTGCTCTAGGCCGCTAATGTCGACAAAAATCGTATGCTGGTATTGGGCTGTAGGGTAGCGGGCTCCCTGCTCTCTAACTACATATGCGGAAATCAGCCGATTCCCGTCAAACACTTCCAAGAGGAAATCAGGCCCTTTCTACCTCTGGACCCAAAGGTTATCCCATTTTATTCACTCTCGTTCAAGAAAACTACGCAAAAGTACCGGTACCAAGGACTACTACTAACTTAATAGTAAGTCCTTGACCGGTACGTAAAAAATCAATACAACAATAAATGCATGGCACAGTAAACATCTTTTTTACATTGAGCTAAAAGTCTCGTTCCAAATTACCTATCGAATCATTCAGTTTGGAAGTATGTATAAAGGTCCTGCTTAACTTTAGAAGTTAGCCATATCAGACGGAACTATTCCCAGGTGCAACATCCCCCGTGAAAAGGCACTCAGGTCAACTCGTGGGGTGGGTAGAGTGCACGGTCAGATTCAGCCGCCAAACCTCGATCAAAATTATAAAGCCTCTATAATCTCAAAGAATAGCAAACTCTAGGGCACTGGTTCACAACCAGTGGCCCATGATGGCTTTTTGGGTAGTCCACAGGATTTCCATTGTATTTGTCAACAAACTGAAAGTGACCATATAATTTTTACTTAACTGGGTCTTTAATAAAAAATGGTGGTTCATTTTATTGTCCTTTTTAAAAACATATTGACATTCTTCAAGCCTAAACGCTTGTTGTGTATACTTTCATATCTTGGTTAAAAATGAAATGGTCAATGATATTGTTTAGTTTCGGTTGATGGTCCATGGTATGGGACGATTTGGGAACCACTGCTCTAGAACCATGGCGAATACTTCACGAGTATAAAAATCAGTACTTACGTCAGTTATTATGCATTGTTTACTTAGTATCTACAGGAGGAAGTATTCAGTGCGATTCACTACTGTTCGCTTTGTACGTAATAAATCAATGTTTCCTTTAGTTTGATGCACTGCTCACTTAGCACACGAAAGGGCAGGTACTCACGTCTGCAGTCCTTCCTGACGAGGGCGTCCCCGTAGTAGCTGTTCTCACACACCTCGCACGAGTCGCCGGCGGTGTGGTTGAGGCAGCGCACGCAGCGGCCCGTGATGTCGTCACAGGCGTACGGGTCCGACGGGTCAATGTTGTCGTTGCACTGACAGGACTGACAGTAGCTGCCTGTCATGGAGAGACACGCACAGCGTAGTTGCTTTACTATTACTGATGAGACTGAAAGCGTCGGTCAAGAAACTGTGCTAAAGTTGCTTTCTTCACAACTTGTGAAAAAAACCATCAGAAACTCGTGAGGTGAAGATTAGAACAGAGCTTATTCAACAAAAATGACTGAAATTTTTCTGTAAAGTGAAAAACATCGGTCCTAAACATGTCATAATCAGACGCAAACATTAGTTATTAGTACTCACGCAACAAACCTAACGTAAATTTCTATAACAACTGTTTAGTTATAGGTGCTCCGAAAAAAATATATCTAATACTGATGGGGCATAAGTATTCCAAGTTAACAATCAATACTGATGGTGCACAGATACTCGGACATATAAATCGTCCCAACGTATGACAGACCTATGGCCCTTGGGTTGCCGAAGTGTCCTGGGGCACACTGCTGGCACTGCTGCCCCACGTAGCCAGGCTGGCAGTCGCAAATAGGCGGACGACCCACTTCCACAATGCAGCTGTCCGCGAAACTGCTCAGGCAAAAACTTATGACACCGCATGGAACTATGCGAGTGCTTCTTATACATTCAGCAATGGAGTCTTATCAATAATTTATGTTGCTGCACCGGGCTTCTTCTGAATGTCTTGTCCACAGCAGTTAATAATGCTGCATAGGCATTCTTCAATGAAATTTTGTTGACGGTTATAATGCTATGGGACTATATTCTCATATATAACGGAACTTAATATTTTGAAATTAAAATTGCATGTCTAAAATATAAGAGACAGCTGCCCATGGTACAGTGAGTGCTTGAGTTGAACGACGTGCGAGCTGCACGTCCGCTCATAAAGTGAGCGAGCACTTGCATAGTGTGGCACCACACAGGAGTGCCATAAGTAACAAATAAGTTCGTTAGAGCAGCGATTCTAAGCCGCATCGCGCGGAAGGTCAAATACTTCATCTCAGTAGATCTTCTGGAAGGTCTAAAGCTGACTGAGTAGTAGTAGAAGTATAAGAAAGCTCAATCCTCCCTTAATAAGTACTAAGCTCTTCTAATTAAGAGAGGAAAAGGAAGGGACATATAGTACGTCGATAGAAAACTGGAAAACACGCACAAAAGTGTTCCAAAACAGGATCAACGCGCATGGGAACAGCAAGTCAGGAAAAAAAGGAAGATCAGAATAAAGTATGAGCAACTAGGAGTGTGAAAATGGAAGGAAGCAAAGTGGGTACCAAAGACAGGCGTCCCGAAGGCCTAGCTGATGGCTAAGGTAGCCTACACGAGCCCCCTGGGGTAAGTTGACTGAGAACATAGAAAGTAAGTCCTGTGTCGCATATTTTAATCAATTGCCTACTTCTGGCCGGGAAACGAGGTGTGATGAAACCCAAAGAGATGAAAGCGGATATGAGAAGAAGACAGAGGAAGCTGGTGCGGATGGTCCCTTCAATAGTAACATCTCTCGCAGGAAAGTTCTCCAGGATCCCTTGTGGGCGTGAGGCCAACGATATTCTGAAAGGGATAAGATCCGCTAGAATATCTCCCTGAGGGAGCACCACACCGGAAGAATGGTAAGAAAACCAGGGAGCGGACAGCGGGGCACTGCATCCACTAACAGCCCCGATCGGGACAGTCGAGGATCATCAGAACAAAGCCTAATTCTGAAAGTACAAGACCAGAAGGTCTACGTAGTCCCTGCTTACTTGTTAGAGAGAGCGGGGATGGGACAGGCGCAGAGCAAACAGTCATTTGGAGTCTGGCCGGTGGCGTCGCCATGGAAACCTCGACCGCAGAGCTCGCAGTGGTCGCCCACAGTGTTGTGCTGACAGTTCTGTAAGAGGATGAGTCGGTGGAGCTGTTATGTTTATTGTTTATTCAACTACAGCTGCACTCCGAGAGAACAGATCTCCGTCAAGCAAAGCAGTGCTTAGAGACAGAATGGTAATCATCACTAATATTCAAGAATTGCTCCTCGTGACATTCTAACCGCTCCTGTAAATTTCATGATGACCTGGCCATATTATTTTAAATTTTACTGCTAAGAGACAAACGAAAAACGGAGAAAAATAACCTCCTAGGCGGAAGTAACTCCACTCTTAGCAGAAGCTCAAAACCTGCAACATAGCACTACATCCCGTTACAATACTCTACTCAAAGCATGCCCTGAGCAGTCAGCCCCGAACGGACAGCACCCCCGGGGTACAGACACACACCATACTGGCGTCTACACAGCACCACTTCCGCTGCATTACAGTAGGCCTTATTAATAACACGGTAATAATGCATGTAACCTGTGATGCATTATTACCATATGTTACGCTATAAAATGAACGGATCCGGTTCAATGATAGCATTTATATCAGGAGACTGTACGACGCAAGTGTCCTTTGGAGAACCTCTCCACGACGTAAACATACCCTAGTAACCCTTCCCAGACAAATACCCTTGTGACGGACACACATGCACCCACACTCACCAGACACACTCCCGTGACGGGATCACACGTGTCCGTGTGTCGGTTGCACTGACACGGCACACAGAAGCCGCCGAACGGTCCCGTGTGCGCTCTGTAGAAGCCTGGGGCGCATTCCTCACATGACGTTCCTGGATTGTGATAATGTCGGCGTTACATCTATGTAGGTCCGCATGCGTGCTGTGTGCTCCACTGGGCGGCCTCATAATGCACCTTTCACCCCAGTACATACACTAACCTAGCTAAGATGCACAATACTACAGGGTATAAAAAACAGCTATTAATGTGATGCGCTATTGCTACCCTGAAGAATTTGTAGTTAGGGTTCCAATGTTAAGTAAAAAAGTTGTAATTCGAACTTTATAATAAAAAATACGGAATATATCATGAAATGATCATTGTACGTCTACTATCCACATTTCAAACAATATATCGAGACTCATGCCCCCAGTCCTGTATAATATTAACACTACCTTGGTAGTTGACGGGGCAGCGGCACTGCTCCACAGAGAAGGCAGGAGGGGCGCCCTGGAAATACTGTGCTGTGGCGAGGTCCAGCGTTACGTCCGACAACCTGCAACATTATTATTGTGTTCCCAGTCTTACCACGGCATCCACTTCGTGAGACGTTATCCAAGCACTGAGGCTCAATTCCTATCACAGTATTTTATTCCAGATATTATTTCTGCGTTATAAACCCAGTTAAGCTAGGCGAACATATAAGTAACATGAGCATGATGATTAGCTATAGTTAGTTATAGTAAGGAAGTTTAAGCCTCCGTTTCCGAGCAGAACGATTTCACAGAGGAAAGAGCAAGGGACACATAGTATATCAAGAGAAACGGGGAACCCATGCACGAAGGTGTTCCCACACAGGATCAACGCGCATGAGAACAGCAAGTCGGGAAAGAAGAGGAAGAACAGAATAAAGCATGTGCAAGTAGGAGTATGAAATCAGGAAGGAAGCAAAGTAGGCACGAAAGAGAGACGTCCCGAAGGCGGAGGTAACCTTCACGGGCCCCTGTGGTTGCCTGGCCCCATAGCATAGGATGGACAAACCTAAACTAACATAACCCTATGGCCCATCCTATGCCCCTGGGGGGATGATTAGCTATAAGTAATTGTAATATTACACTAAAAAGTCAGATCAGGTAATAGTAACTGATGTGTAGATAGTTATACAGTACTGTACGCCTCAATAGGTAACAGGACCACTGTCACCGAGGAGGTTAATTGTCCAGCCGCAAAGGCTGGTTTTGGGGGAAGTGACGGCGTCGTGAGTCGGCAACATGGGAGAGCGTTTTTTATGATACTGATGAGAGCTTTCTTTCATCGGGCTACATGAAACTCCACAGATTGTACTACTGCTGCACGACAAGTTCCAGCCGCACTGTTCAATGACTGGTATTACTAACGCCAAGGGATAACAAAAACAATAATTACATATTATTCCATTGCTATTCAAGTTTTCTAACCCACAGTGTTCACTGCTGTCCAGAGAGTGGAAAGAAATAATTAACTAAACGATCATTACTATTTAGCAAAGCGAAAACAATACTGCACTGTCGATGGTCTATAGTCTGTTCCAGACTATCTCCCCAAGACTATGTCTGTTCGGACCTGAGGGGCCAGTATTTATCGGTGCGGTAACGAAACGTGTTGAGCTGCGGGCTGTGAATTTATGTGAGGGTACTTACTATTGTAGACCACGCTTAGGCTTAACAGATGAAGAGTAAAGTCAGGAGTGCAATCCAAAGGAAACCAGGAATGAGCGCATGTTCTCTCCATTGGAGAACACGATGATCAACTATGCAGATGATTCCATATTGACAGCTGCGATATCAAGCCCCAGCATGCGCAATGTTGTCGCTCAGTCTTAAAATAGGGACTGGAATTAGTGCATCGTGCTCGGCCTGGAGTAACAAGCTGAATGCGGGCAAGAAGGAGTCTATGATTGTCAGTCGGTCTCGGACATTTTTACCATAAAATCCAGCTCTGAAAATATACGACACTGTGCTTCAGTGGTTCAGCTCACTGGAGCGTCTTGGTGTCCTCTTTGATGAGAAGCTTACATTTGAAGCGCATATTACACGTCTCATATCACGTTCTTCGAGTAATAATTGGTCTTCTGCGTAAGTCGAGTGATGAGTTCTGTGGCAGGGACGTAGCCCGTAGATGGTTTTATGCATTCTCTTTGCTTTTATGGGAATATTGCTCACCGGTCTGGGCTTCGACTGCAACCAGTCACCCTGCGTCTGCTAGAACAACTCGTTAGCTCAGTCAGTGGGCTGTGTGCCGAGAGGGATCTGGTAAATCTGTCCCATAGGCAGAGTGGCCACCCGTGTATATTTTGTAAGTTGAACAGAAACGATAGACAATGGCTATCCTTTTTCATCTCTGCACTTCAGGTTTTTGGGAGAAACACTCGAGCTGCAGTTTACGCCAACTTCTCTTTTACATTGATTGATTTGAAGAAGACCCGTCGTACGCTTTCTAAACTTATCCTAGTTCGTAAACGTACCTCGTCTAACCCTATATTATTAGCAGAAAGTTCCTCGCCTAATCCTACCATACCTTATCTAACCCTAACGTACTTAACAGTCGCCGTCAAAACCACCGCCGTTGTAAGTGACTTGCAGTTGAAGTACTGAGCCTAACTGAAGCAAATCCTCACCTGCTCTCCACTGACTCCTGGTTGTAGTGCGCACGGATGTAGATGCCCGATAGCTTGTGTAACATCATCATGAATTGCTCCCGGGTCATTATGAGACCTGCCGCCGGTAGTTAAATAAATAACAATGTATAAGTTCCATTTAATATGGGTAGTAGAGGGAAAAGCATCAACTCATATGTAGAATCTGAACTACAACTTGCTAAGAGAAAATTACTCATCAATATGCGAGTTTTTTTACTTTTGCCAGAAGACAATAATAAACAACAAGTACAATATTACAAAGAACAGATATAAAAAACTAAAAATAAGAAAGAAGTGTGTTTATTAATATGGCCAGATGAGGAAATAATTAGGAAGTGCGTTTATTCCTAAGGTGAGATGATAGAACAGTAATGACAAAGAAGAGCGTTATCAACAAAGAAAGTCCATTAAACATAGCAGCTCTTGGAAGAGCAGTTACATGCTACACGCCAAGGAACAGACCTGACAAAGTTCTGAAGTTCCTCTCGTTGAGAATGAAGTGGACGGCCGTCCTGATGCCAGCAGGGATAGGTTCAGGGTGGAAGTACTGAGCAGTGATATTATTACCATAGAGTACCACGTCACCGGCTGACAGCTGGTCGTCCAGGGCAGGGGCTGTAAAATATTTAAATAATGTGAAGAGGGTGCAAGTGTGCGTTGATCCAGTACTGGAACACCCTCCTGAGTGGGTAGCACTCAATCTTACCACACGGCATGTCCCTTACAGTACTTCTTCCTCTCTGATTGTGATAGTTGTGGAAAACGGGAGGTCTAACTTTCAATATAGTTAAAAATACTAACAAAAACGGTAATGTGCAACCTCTTAATAATGCACTGCGTCTGCAACAGACGTCCATCGACATCGACTGAAAGACAGCGCTGCTAAGTAGTATGAAATTTACATCTAATTTATTATATCATAAGCACTCTTCAACCCCTAGACAATACAAACACGATGATATGAGGGAGGAAATAGGAGAAACATGTAGAATCAATGCTAGGGCCCAGAAACCAAACATGGAGGATCACCGAACGCGTGTTCTGAAAGAGGCAGATCTGTAAAATAAATTTATAAACTCAACGTAGAAAACAAATTATGAAGAAAGTTAAACTTGGCAGGGAAGAACACGTGTTGAAGTCTACGTTAAGTCTAAAATTAGCAGTTGGGTTTTCCTAGGAGAGCGTATTCCCGTAACCGAAGAGTTTTCCTACCAGGGTGAATTCCTATAACATGGTGAAGTTTTCCTATAAGCGGAAGAATTTGTAAGGAACGTGATTACCATAACCGGGAGAATTTTATATGACGGCGAATTCCCATAAGTGGACGAGTTTTTCGAGAAGCGCGCATTCCTAAAGCCGGGAGAGCTTTCCTATTCGCGCAGATTCTCATAACCGGGAGAATTTGAAGATTTGCGCGAGTTCCCACAACCAGGCAAGTTTTCCTCAGATAGCCTGTGGAGTTTTCCTAAGCACAAATTCCTCTAACATAAACCGGGCAAATAACACCAATAACTTACTATCGTATCATTCAAGCGGTTTACAGAATTTTAAGAGAGCATTATCACCTACCGGGCAAATATCCATCAGCCGTGAAGTGCAGGATATGGTACGAAAAAAGTCCTCCATAGGAAGTGATTCTGTTGCCGAGCAGCCTGTCGGGGGCAGAGAAGTAAGCCGTGCCCTCCTGACGAGGAGCCAGGAAGTCCGTGGTGTTGAGGCGGACCATCCTACCGAGCTCCTCGGCCTCCTCGTACAGAGGTGAGTAGTACAGAGTAGCTCCTGAGAGGTCCAGCTGGACCGACGTCCAGCCTACCATGTGGTAGAGCTGCAGAGACGCGAAAGTAAAAAGTAAAGTTGCATTGACCGCACACTTAGACTACGAAGCTGACATGTAGTGGTTTGTGCTACATGGACATATCTGCTTGGACGCAGAGGAGCGTACGGCTGCAGCCGACTACCGGTTGTCCAGGTGGGGTGTTCTATTGACCGAAGAACCTAACGACTACTGCCCCTCTCCCTTGACCCTGGGTCTATATATAAGGTGGCACATATCCACACCAGGTGCCAGAGTAAAGGTGACTTCACTCGGCAGTCTTCTGTTCTCCGTACGTACTACTCAGCGTCTGTATGTTTTATTGCATCATTGTAAAGAAACTGCGCGTATTATTACAAGTTAGCTCAGGCCTCCTAAAACATTACTAGGCGTCTGAAAGAAAGAAAACATCATGTAGAACGCCAAGCAAAAAGCATAAGTATAACCGGGGTTGAATTCATACGAGGACACTGTGGCAATTGCCCCGATCCCCCTTACCATGAAAAGGTTCATAGAGATACGGTAAGTGAATATTTTATTACGCAACCATAACTATACCTTTATGGTTTATGGAGTCACCCCAGCTCAACTTGCTCTGTGATCCCACTTGGTATAAATCAAGACCTACGTATTATAAGACAGACAAAAGGAGACTTCGAAATGACTTGATCATCAAGTACAAACACAAAGCAAGAAGTAATGTCATCACGAAACAAACGACGGCCAGATGTTTTTACTTTAGCTAAATTAAAGTAACCCTTGAGCCACCCTGGGGGTCGATTTTCCTAAAAATGAAAAAAAAAAACGAAAGAAACTTAACCCTACGAACCAATTGATGCTCCGGAGAGGATTTGAGAAACGTACCCTGGTCCACAAAATTGGCGGTACCAAAAATACAGTGGAGTCGTTCACCCATTCTTTCCTCGGTAACTTTAGGACATGAGACTCTCTATATGTCAATCTTCCACAAATGTAAAGAAACGTTTCACGATTTTCTAGGTAGCATTTTTTTTACCCGAATGAGACAGTAACTTGAACTTAGTACATCCCACATCAACAATGCATTCAGGAAATGATGTTCTAGTTATGCTTCGGGTCTTATCAGAAGAGAATCAACTCTTAAAGTGGCTATGAAGGTATAACGTAGCAAACGTCATTACCCTGTAGTTATGGAGCTTGCTGTGCAATAAACAAATAAAATCCAATCAACAAACCTTATCCCAGAAGAATTCTGACGGAGAGCAGGAAGAAGTCTTCCCGAAGCAGAAGCACCGAGTACAACCGTCGGGGTTGCTCTCCTCCAGGTTGTAGGCGCCCTCGACACACGTGTCGCACGTGCGGCCCTCCACGTTGCTCTTGCAGTAGCAGCTCGCATCATTCTGGGAGGCGATGACCGTAAGAATTTTATTAGGGATTCCACGCGGAGAGGGAGCTCAGGGGGACCAGAAGGAAGGCATGGAAAATGCACCCGGGGGAAGCAGATACGGGATACCAAAGTGATGCGAGAATAATAAAAATTTAAACAAAGTGCAATATGCTGATGCCATGAAGGGGTCAGGTGGAGGCGCAACAGTTAATCCATTTCCATGTGATGAAAACCCGGCAGCAATACCACTGATTGTTCAATCGCTGCTTTTACGGGATCGGTGTGTGAGTCTGTACGCTGGTTTAATGTCTAGGCATTCTCTAAATTCTGGCGTAACAGAATATTATATACTAGGCAAGCTTACGCTGATATATCAGCGTCAGTCTCGTCTCAACGACGAGAAATAATTTATTTGATGTTCAATTACGGATGTTGGAGAGCGGGTTTGTTCACAGTTTCCCAGTGGCAGTCTGCATCAATCTAATACACTATGGTAGGTATGGAAAATAAAATGACAGACAGTCCAATAAAGTGCGGACTAACACGATTTTAACTCTCAATAGCTTAAAATGATTGGATTGATTGCCAGCTGAACAGCAGACCAACATGAAAACATCGTCGCTTGGTAGGAAAAGTTGATACACCGCTTAGTTAGTTATAGGAAGGAAGTTAGTTATAGTTAGGAAGTTTAAGCCTCCGTTTCCGAGCAGAACGATATCACACAGGAAAGAGCAAGGGACATATAGTAGGCCAAGAGAAACGGGGAATCCATGCACGAAGGTGTTCCCACACAGGATCAAAGCGCATGGGAACAGCAAGCTGGGAAAGAAGAGGAAGAACAGAATAAAGCATGAGCGAGTAGGAGTATGAAATCGGGAAGGAAGCAAAGTGGGCACGAAAGAGAGACGTTCCGAAAGCCTAACTAATGGCAGAGGTAAGCTACAGGGGCCCCCTGGGGTTGCTTGACCCCCATTGGATAGGATGGACGAACCTAAACTAACCTAACCCTATGGCCCATCCTATGCCCCCTGAGGGGATACACCGCTTAGTATTACACAGTGGACTCCATGCGCACCCTCACAGTCCACTAAGGCACGCGCCACCAAGAGGAGAGAACACAACCTCCTTGCGTCGCTGCTTGCTCCAAACTAACCTGAACAGAGTGATGCGGACACACAGACTCACACAAGACACCACGCTATTCCTATTCCCAACATAAGCTTTCGCTCACGTTACGGGAAGGTGCAAAACTTGGCTCACATACATATGAGCGAATGAACTACTATAGAGACTATAGACAAACCAGTGTAAGCAGACTTTTAGGGGCGGAGCTGAATTGAACGCAGCAGTGCCAAATGAAATCTATTAACTAATGCATTTTGAGTTTTCGAATATAAATACAATTCTATCGATTGAGACAAGTAGACCACCCACTTAGGAGAGATTTGGCAACGTTGCTTGGCGCTCCTAGCCACGCCCATGGACTCCATACGCTGGTTGAACTATAGTGCAAGGGCCCACACAATACAATCACACGCTCCACTCACGTGTGGATGTTCAGCTTGCTCGTCGTTCGAATTACAGAATGAAAGTCAGCAGGTAAGATACGCCTCGCAAGTTGAAAGTGCGCGGTTAATATCGTGTGCGTGCGCTTATATAGTGTGGTCCCGGCATTAGGTAACGAGGAAGACATGAATATTAAGCTCACTACAGACGCACCTGGTCGCAAATGTCAGCCTCAGTGCCACGGATGTCGCAGTCGCACATCTGGCACTGCGGGTAGGCCCAGTACCCCGCCTTGCACTTGTCGCACCTGCACACAGATAATATCTCCAACATAGCAACACATGTTAGCTGGTAGTCCGACATTGGGGGAGTGCAAAATTTCTGTAAAAAATGGACCTTTCTTCACTAAGAATGTGGAA
Source organism: Parhyale hawaiensis (assembly GCA_001587735.2). NCBI lineage: Eukaryota > Metazoa > Arthropoda > Malacostraca > Amphipoda > Hyalidae > Parhyale > Parhyale hawaiensis. Next base: position 54,507,796 of record LQNS02278091.1, on the reverse strand, counting down.
GAAAATATTTTTCAAGCTGTCAGACCTATCGAGGGGGTGATCTAGTCGCACGGAATTTCTCATTTCTATAATAGCAGGTTGCAAAATTGCGAATTTCGCTGGGTCACTAGCGGCAACCAGCGGCAAGGCCGGCGGCCTCGCTAGTTTACTTCAGAGTATTGGGCGTCTTAACGAATATTGAAATTAGGGTTACACAACTTTTCCATGCAGTTTATTAATCAGTTATATTGAGTAGTTTAAGCCTCCGTTTCCAGTAGTTACAGAGGCGATCTCACAGATGAAGAAAAGAGACATATAGTATGTCGTAAGAAATTTGAAATCCATGCTTGAGGATGCTCCCACATAGGATTAACGCGCATGGGAACAGTAAGTAAGGAAAAAAGAGAGAAAGATTATAATCAAGCTGTATCTTTTACACATTGGAAACGTCAATAAGGTGAGCATAACGTGAGCAGGTAAGGAAGTAACAAGAACAACAATCTCTATGATCTTTTACATATTGAAAACACCTAAGGTTTTCTCTTGTTATTAATTCTAGAATTTTGAAGATCTGGTTGCATGAAGACCAGGAGAAACTTAGAGAATTCTCATTGTGTCTCACTCGATGGATCTATTATTTGGCTAAAATTCATATTCATTACTACCAAGTATTTGCTATACGTACTCTTAATTTGCTCACTGTACACATTCTATCAACACTATTGCTTATTTCTGAAAGGTAGATGCTATGGATTTCAGAGCAATAAGAATTATTTTCTCTGATAAATTAGTGGTTTCCTTACTGGAAACCAGGGGCATACAGAAGGAGATATAAAAATAATACGTGTTGCGCAACAAAAGTTGCACCCCATATAGCTAGCTTAATTAACGCAGGTACGGAACGACACGGTACCTGCGACCAACCACATTGGAGAGACAGTCGCACTGCCCCGTGACGCGGTCGCACTGCAGGTTACCCGAGCGCACCCCGACCCTGCTACACTGGCACTCCTCGCAGCCGATGATGGAGTCGAAGCCGTAGGTGTTCGCTACGCACTGGTCACAGCGGTCGCCCTGCACCAGTGGAGGGCAGATACATTCGCCTGCCCGGAAAATAAAGAAACGATTTTAACACATGTAGAAGTCAGATTCAAACAAACTTGTATTTCCACATTGTCATAACTATCGATCTTTCGTGTGCCACGGAACGTCTGTCGAAAGTTGTGTTTATGTCGGTTGCAGTCTTTCTAGTCCCAAAAGAAGAGATTTAACAAGTGCATGACTAACGCAAATTAGTTCGTTTTGAGAAAAATTTTTGAGGCGGCCGGCGAACTCTTCAGATCGATTTGGTTGTTTCTCTGTTGAGTGTTCCGTGCAAGAAACAACCAATTTTAGGTGTATGCGAGTAGCTGCAAAAGACTTGCCAGGTCCACAGTGCATTGTCATGAGCTTGTACGCCACGATTTCCAGTCGTTACTATCATCTTAATTTCGGAATATTAAAGCTTTTTTTTTCACCACACTGGCCACCAAAGAGAGGAGAAACTGAAGGCATAATATATGAAGGGAAACTGGGAGCTCATGCAAGGTGTTCTCACACTGGATCAACGAGCACAAGAGCAGCAAGTCAAGGATGAAGAAAACAGAACAAAAACTCCTATAAGTCCAACATTCTCTTTGTAAAAGAAGATAATTGTGTGTCTTTGCGGCTGACACTGGCAACACGATTCAAAGCCGTGAGACCAACGCCCTTATCTGAAGTTCAGGACAAGTCGAGGTGCGTTAGTTCTGCTTGACGTCGAGTGCCAATCGATGACACATTTAGCATGATCAATGACGCACAATGCCTAAACGTTACCGGGTCTTGGATATAATGAAATCTTTCAGTCAAAAGAAAGAAAAGTTTTTATTAATGGCTCAGAAACTTCCGTTGCACGGTAGCCTTAAAGACCCTGCATGGGACAGCTAATGGACAGAAAACCGAACTGAACTGCCGAACAAAATCTCAATTGAAGACCGCTGCTGCAAATATCTCAACAGAAGGAACGCGTCACACTGGGCTACTTACACGAAATCTACAATTATAGTTGAAGAGTGAAGACTGCAATGTCTAGTGCATTAGTTATTCAAAGTGATAAAAATTGCGTATGGGTCCTTAAACGTTTCGGGATGTATCTCGTCTTCATGGTTTCATGTTCTAAAGATGGGAGATACATCCCGAAAGGTTAATGTTTAATGGTTTTGTCGACACTTCTAGTCATTTTGTAAAATTATCCTTAGTTTTAGATTTAAGCTTTTAACCGTACATATGGAGCAGCTTGCTACCTTAAACGTCTTTCAAGCAATGCTAAACCTATGAGAAATTGATACCAAGGTTCTTGGCTACTTGACGTACTCCCAGAATGTTAGAGCTACGAGTGCGTTGTTCAACCATCAGGTCAAGGGTTAAGGGAGTCTTTCCATAAATTGTACAATAGATAAATCCACTTGCTAACCGTTGCGGGCGTTGCAGAGGGCAGTGGAGGGACAGTCGCAGGGCTGGCAGTTGGGGAAGCCAAAGTAGCCCGTCTTGCAGCGGTCGCAGCGTCTCCCGATCACGTTAGGCTTGCATGGACACGCCCCACCGAACTCCTCACACTCGATGGTGTAGGACCCGTAGTAGTGGCAGTCACAGTACAGGGCACCACCGTTGAACTCCACCGTCAGGGCGAATGCGGCGTCCCGGCAGAATTCTGAGGGCGGTTGAAAAGATAGTTTTTTAGTTCCTTCCACGACGAAAGCGATAAAATAAAAGAGTGCATTAAGTAACACACAGAGAGTTGAACTCCAGTGTCAAGGCAACAGCGGAGTTCCACAAAAAGCGGTGAGCAGTTGAAGAAATCACTTAACGTACAGATTACTGATAAAAATGTATTCCAAGTAGCTAATCAAGGCAAAAGTCATTTTTTGATTCCGGGTGGGAATGCGAGTTTCCACCAAAAGAGAGATGTCTCTCATGTCTAACTACAGTAGGATAAAATATATCTTGGACCCACTTGAAGAGTGCAGTTCTCAATGGAAACAATGCTGTACTGAAGGTATAATTAGGTTAAGACACTCTTTACGGTCTCCTGGAGACACGACTTGCCTAGGGAGCGGGGTGTAAACAACCAAACATCCATTTCATGCTCTTAAGGAAGTAACGATCCCGTGCGTACCTGTGGAGTTCTCGTCAAGTCTGAAGTTATCACCGCCACACTGCTTAATGAACTCGGCGGTGTTGTCGCGTGGCAGGCTGTGCAGCAGCTTGTAGGAGAATTGCGTGGCCGGCACAACGAGCACGTAATCTAGCCACACTTCTCGCTCTCCTGATGCCTGAACATAGTAAGCATGGTAACGGCTGTAGTCACTATCAAGGAATTAGTAAGCACCGAAGCGGATATACTATTCAAAAACAGGGAAGCAGTAAGCACAGTAACGGCTGTAGTTAATGGTAGTAACGCAACAGATAAGAGGCATTGTTAAGAAAATATTACCAGCGTAACTAGAAGAAGCGAACTCTGGTTCACACTGTCAGCTGCATGATACCCGAGCAAATATGATAAGTTGCAAAGGACACCCTTAAGACCACGAACCTTGGGATCCTGGTACACTAAGTGATCTAACTTAACAGTATAAATGTATCACGTTACCCTAGGTTAGATATTTAGAACAGGTTTGGCTAGTTAAGAAAAGGCTAGGCTAGATTCTGCTCAGCTCAAGTGCTAAACGTAACAAATAGGCACACATGTTTTATCTGGATATCAGGTAGACCGCATACTATACCGGCACCTCCTATTGCCCCAGCTCTGCCCTTCGGAATGTCTTACTTTGAGTGTGAGCACAAAGTTCTCCAGGATGCTGAAGACCGTTTCGCCGTGGGAATGCGTTACGACCGCACGACATCCCGACTGACTAGGGCAGTGATCAAGCTCCAGTGTCCCTTCGTAGAACTTGCCGTTCTGGAGCAGCACTTCTAGCGGGAAACCTGTAATACGGCAAAGCCTCAAGGCGAGGTCACACGCTAATAAAATTCTCGGCCACTGCAGTCCAGAAGCAAGAGCGGCCATAAAATTTTGTTGGTGCTGGAAAGCGCATCTTTCACAACACTCGAAACCCTGACGCCAGTAAAGTAAAGTCAGCTTCACTGCACCGTTTACTGGGAAACCGACACGCACTTTTTCGTGCTGCAGATGGATGCCCGCGGGCCCCAGAGAAGTGCACGGCTGCACTCGTTTAGAGACAGTCTGCGCTTCGGGACCACGAAAGTCTTGCGGTATTGAGACGAGACAATTGTTTTAGGCAAGCGATGGAACGAGTAGTACATCCCGTTTAATGCTCGCCTAAAGATTTTAAATTTTTCATGTAATTAGATTGAAAAACTCACGCTGGTCAAAAGTCTTTACCTGAAATTTAGGTGAAACAGAAACCTTGGGTCCGATTTACCCCGTTTTGCTCTATAATGGCACTTTTCGCAAATTTTTTCATTATTTAGCACAGTAAAGAAATAACTTTTCATGGTAAATGATATGGGGCACCAATGCAAGTTTGCCGTTCCCTCCTTGTTTGCGGAGGACGCACAAATATTAGCAGCCGTGGGTCATTCTACTTGGGGTGAGAGGATGCACAAATTGCACATGGGACACAAAGATTACTAGAAAAGTTAAGGTGTACGTTGTTCCCCTATTTGAGTTAGATAATCTAAACGTATAAGCTTCAACTTCAGCTTGTGCAAGATTCACCACCTGGAATCGAGTTCTAATCCTGAAAGTCAACTCGACCCTATTTTAGTGAACGGAAAGCTCAAGTGTGATGAAGTTCGTACACGTTACAGGTAATCGAAATTACCTCATCTTGCGCAATGTAGGCAAACTGAACAAACCTCTAGGCTGGTCGTAGCGAACAGCGTACCACTCAGTACCATGATGAGTGAGTGACAAGATAGTTGCTACAACTCACCCGGAAGGTTGGGCTGGTAGTAATGTACACTATCTACTTAACGCAACAAGAAGTGGCGGAGTATGATAGTTGCTGCAACTCACCAGGAAGGTTGGGCTGGTAGTAGGGTACAGTATCTACTTAACGCAACAAGAAGTGGCGGAGTATGATAGTTGCTACAACTCACCAGGAAGGTTGGGCTGGTAGTAGGGTACAGTATCTACTTAACGCAACAAGAAGTGGAGGAGTATGATAGTTGCTACAACTCACCAGGAAGGTTGGGCTGGTAGTAGGGTACAGTATCTACTTAACGCAACAAGAAGTGGCAGAGTATGATAGTTGCTACAACTCACCAGGAAGGTTGGGCTGGTAGTAGGGTACAGTATCTACTTAACGCAACAAGAAGTGGAGGAGTATGATAGTTGCTACAACTCACCAGGTAGGTTGGGCTGGTAGTAATGTACAATATCTACTTAAAGCAATAAAAAGGGGCGAAGTAGTTGCTACAGCTCACCAGGAAGGTTGGGCTGGTAGTAGTGTACAACAAAGACGTAATCACCAGCTTCCCTCAGCTGCCCAGTTATGTCCACCATGGGGTCGGAGTCATTCAGGTACACCACAACTGTCGTGTTGTCGATGTAAGGTGGGAGCCAATCGGCCGTCTTCCCCGCGGGATTGCTCTCGAACTCAACCTAAGACGACAAGATAACAGAGATGAATGTCTATACCCGGAATGTTCGTCTCGAACTCAACTCGTTATCGATAACGATGAACACATAAAGCGAAAATAAAGTCAGGCATAATGCAGTACAACAGAAGATCGATATATTGCAGCAAGGTTTGTGTCGAACTGAAAGCAAGGTAACAATTTCAAGTTCATAACAGCAAACTTTCTTTCCAACTCAGCAAGTGTGAAGACTAATTGAAAGGGGCAAGGCAAACACCTGAGAGATCAGACCGTAACTGCCAGCCACAGCTGTTGGGAAGAGTTAAATTCTATTGCGTTTATAATTATCATTTCAAATAAGCATTAAACTTATTTCTATAATCGACATGCTTTGTACACATTGCATGGTTAACGTGAAAACCTTTATTCTTGTTTGCATTTACAACTTTTGCGTATTCCCTTCACATGGAAAGAGCAGAAGAAAATTTCGAGTGTAAATGTTATTGTTTTAAAACTAATGGCAATTACGTAGGGTTTTCGTGAACTGCAGTCAGTGCTCTCATATGACATTCGTGAATTAAGGATTCATAAGCAAGATCTTGTGCTGTAATGTAATTCACTGAAATCAACGGTGGCCCTAGTGAGGGTCAACCTTCCATAACAAAGCAATCCACGGCAACCAGGTAGTATCAGCACGAAGGCAGTAGTAGGAGGTTACCTTGGTAGTGTCGGCACCAAGAGAATAGTAGGATGAGGAGCACTGGCCGTCCTCCATGATGCACACAGGGCGGGGAGTCACCAAGTCCTCATGCCAGTCTTGCACAGGCACCACCGACACAGATTCGATTGCCACGTCCTGACCAGCTTGTTGCAGCTGTCCACATATGCGCCAGTTATGGATATTTAGGGAAGAAATAATTGGCTAAAAATTTCTGTTCAGCCTGTAGACAAATACCGGCAGAAGTATGATTTCAGGAAATAAAATAACTTCAAATAAAAAGACAATTCAGATGAAAACAGCATTTTAGTCACTTGCTTCTTAGTTTAGCAACGGCATTACGATGACTTAACTAAGGTTAAGGTGACCTATGGAGTCCATTACGGACGCAATGTGGATAAACTAAAGCTTACCAACTTAACCCTACGGCAGGTTACGGCCAAAGTCATGCCTCATGTGAGAGGATTTGGCATTTTATAACCATGGATCAGGCATTTTGCAATTACTGATCGACCACTACACAATCGTGTATCAAGCCTAAGACAGACATAAGGAGAGAAAACATACACCAGCACACCACCGCTAACTCATACAACACTTACCCTGATGACGATGGTGACAGTGTCAGCATTAACATCGACTTCCTGCACCTTGCCGGAGAGGTCAGCCACCACCTGACGGCACGTCCAGGAGTAGGCGCAGTCGTACAGCACCGCCCTGCCCGTGTCCTTTGTGGCTCCAGCGAGCGCCTCCACCACAACCGAGACCGTCTGTCCACAAGTAAGTTAGGATTCGAACTAACGAAAGACGCGATCGTGAATGCTGTGCCTCCTACCATAAAGCGAGCGCTATGCAGTGACTATGAACGACAGAAACGCTGGCGCTGCATTCCAGAGCGTCAAAACTTTCTTCTCTGGCTAGAGAACAAAACGTTTGACATTGGGTAACGAGTAGGTACGTCAGCCCGTTTTCGTTTTAATACCCAGCTACTGCATATACAATATTATACAGATCAACTGCATGTGTAAATGAACATTAGCTATGCAATTTTCGTTGGGTCAAATAACGCAACTGACGACAGTACCTAACATATATACTCTGAGTATCACCTTAGAGTTGCCGCTGGGGGTGAAATAGTTGATGAGGATGACATGCGGGCCTTGCTTCAGTACTCTGATGTTGAAGTGGATCTCGGACTGCTCCTCTGTGAGCCACGCCATAGGGGCGCTGTCCAGCTTCTGAAGAATCTAAAAATAAGATAAAATCAGGGTGACGCTCGGCTTCATAAATAATCCTAGAATCTGTACTACAGAGTATGACCGAGCATCAAAAATACTCAAAACATACTTACCCTAAAAATAGGCCGCAGGTGAATAAGACGTCAACAAGTACGGTGGTTTAGGGAATACATAGTTATGCTTCAAGTGCCGTCATTCCTACGATAGTTAACTTTACTTGAGACACTGAGGAGCTGAAATTGAAGCAGTGGTACTACAACCTTAGAAATTTTTGCTCTCCAATAATAACCTTATTTTTTCGTTAATTTCACACGCAGGGACAAAGAAATCACAAAAGATGTATAATTTTATCACGACTTTTAGTTTGACAAAGTTCTCCCAAACACCCGTCCACAAAGGCTTATATTACCCACAGATTTGGGGAAAATCCCACGAAGTGGCAACGCCAATTTCAAACGAAAGAATCGAGCCCTCCTGCGGGAAAAGAATCAACACATGCCTCGGTTCTCATATCACTTGTAGACCAGAAGTTCCTACCTGCTCATCATCGAAGGTCTCGACGGCCTCATGCCGACCGTCCCAATCCTCGACGGTGTAGGCAGAGGAGCCCCAGGAGTACGGGTAGCGCTGCTCCACGTCAGGGTAGCCGTAGTTAAGGCACAGCTCTCGGGTATCTCCTGAAGTCACCAGGCAGGGGTTCGTGATGTTTTGGGTGAGGATGGTGCCCTCATAATACGCTGCTGGTAGTAACACGAAGTAATCCTGCGCGAGAGGGAAACTTTCATTACCGAAAGAAATGGATCACATAGTGACAGTGAAACAAATGAGCACACAGCCACTGAAAAAATAATGTGGTCTTGCTAAATTTATGCCAAAACAGGATAAAAATGACATGAGCAAAACTAGCACGAAAGGAAAGATAGCCACAAGAGTCAAATTCAGATACAAAGATTACCCCAAGGGAGAAGATGATCTACACAACGAGATGAAAAATTAGGTAAGTATGCTTCCGGCTTTATGATCATTCATCCTATAAACACAAACGTTCGATATAATGCTAAGAAGGAAAATGTTGCTGGCAGGGCAACACTCACAAGCAATATATCATTGTCGCTGGTGATCGCAATGGTCCAGTGGCCAGGATCCATCACCAGGGGCGTCGGCAACATGTTGGGCTCTGACAACACCGTCATCAGTTCGGGGCCGTCGGGTGTTGGCGGGAACGAGATTTTCTCCTCCTGTTAATTAATAAGCAGAAACGACGATAATTTCTCAGACGCTACCATAGACTACACCATGCGTGCCTCTCCCCGATCTTCGCATGGAAATTCTAAGATTATTATTATTATTATATTGGTATTGTTCCGCTATTTCCGAATCTGAGACGATCAATAGCGATTTAAGATGAAGGGTTGACTCGGCCATACAGCCGGAACCACAACGTTAAGGAGTAATGGGGTCTTACACTACAGTATATATGATGTTAGAAGAAGTAATGACTTGAGTTTTTATTAAGCTATACCTTACTTCAAAGGTACCGTAGGTCATTATGGATATTGTAAGATTTATTCACTAAACTTTAAAATATTAGGTACGAATTCTAATTAGCGTAGGAGCCGGAATAATGAAGTCCATCCCAGTCAACAACAAATCAACTGGAGCAAAACTTCAAACTTTATCACAATTACAAACTTTTTCCACTTGCTGGTTACAAAGACGTATTGCCGATTGGTGTTATGTCTTCCTTTCTACCATTTAATGTCCTAAGAACTACGCTATTAATCTATTCCGTACCGGAGAAGGCGAGAAAATTCCAGAATTATTATATTAATGAACACTGCAAGTCTGCTAGAAAGTACAGGACAGCACTACCCAAAGTTTCGCAGTCAGACACATTTGGCAGTCAAGGCGTCAGCGTCAGAAACTGGCTGGACTGAATAGTCAAAGCAATACCTGCTGGGGATAGGACGGACTGGCCGGAGTGATGACCACTTTGCCCCCAAGCGCGTACTGGTGAGGGTTGCGGTAGAAGAGAATGAGGCGGTAGAGCGAGGGTCGCTCGATGATGACGTCATACAGGGTCTCCTGTTGCAGTTCTGAAAATATTGCGTAGCCGCGCCACGAGTATCCGGGGAACTGCCTCTCGTCGTAGCCGAATCTGGCAGAAGCAATGCATGCTTCTGTTAGCCGTCAGTAAAGTTTATTGTGTTCATCATAATTTAGCTCGTTATTGGGCGGCTGAAACGATGCGTGGTTCTTGCTGCCACTATTATGGTAATTTTAATTTAACTTAGCATTTTACTAGGCGACTGAAAAATGCTTTCAGTAAAACAGGATTGTGGAAGCAACCATATAATATGGCTACCTACCCGGTAAAAGAACTGCCTTATAATGCCCCAATTTTAAAATTTGGTTTTGTAGGGCGGGAACGGGTGTACCCTATCCGGCTCAGGCTATGCTTCTTCTCCACAATGACTCATTTTTCCCATTCGAAATTCGAGAAAAAACCCTCCTTGTTACCCAGAACAGCGTGACTAAGAGAGCAAAACAGAGAGGCGATGCAAATGAACCCTTACATGAAACGAAACACACAGGAAACGAAGAACATAAGCCACGGTGAAGATAATCAAGAGGTGAACGTAGAACGAAACGAGAGCGCCTCGTGGCGTAAGACCATCACCCGTGGTGGGGGGGCAAATTCAGCGAAGTCATTTTTGGCGGTCAGCTAATCCTAGTTTCTCATATGGATGCTGTGTCCAACAAGGTTAAGGCACAGATCCCTGCTAAGATCTCTTAATAATAACATAGGAAAAAAAATAAAACGCCTCGTGGCGTAAGACATTCTACCGCGGTGGAAAAAAATTCAACGCAGTCATTTTTGATGGCCAACTAGGCCTAGTTTCTTTTTAGCATGGGTCACATCTAGGTCAACCCATCAAACTCCCTACAAAAAATGATGAACATTGCTTAACTCCTCCGACTTTTTGGGTGGACAGATATATATATTTATATATATATACTTAAATCTTCAACGAAAACATTATCACCTCTCTCACTTCGTTCGCGGGTGATAAAAAGTACAGCGAGCACTTGTCGCACACGCATCCATACAAGCTAACACACGCTTCTGCATTCTTCTGCTACCTCTACCGAGTTACTTACCTAACAGCATCGGTGTACTGCGTCCTGCCGTCCTCTGCCTCGTATCTGATGTGGTGGAAGTTAGGGAAATAGTGCAAGTTGATGGGCTTGTCACAGCGCTGGCCTTCAACACGCGGTCGACACTGGCACTTGCCCGTAACCTTATCACACACCGGGTTGAGGGAACCGCCATGGTTACAGCCACAATCCAGGCAGCCGAAGAGATTGTCTTCCATCAAGTTGAAGGATCCGTCCTTGCAGGCGGTGCAGCGGCGCTCGGTGACCCGCGGCTTACAGACGCACTGGCCGTCGTCGGAGTTGCAGATGGCAAGACCTCCGACGGTGCCGGCGGTGTCGCAGGCGCACTCCTCGCACCCGTCGGGGTTGTAGGGCTGCAGGTTCCAGAAGAGGGCCTCGCACTGGTCGCAGATGCGGCCCCGTACGCGAGGCTTACACACGCACAGCGAACCTTCGGGGGCGTTGCCGCAACCGGCGAAGCTTTCGATCACACCGGCTGGATTGCAGTTGCATTCTGGAACGAAGTACAAATGTCGCCAAGGTTATTATTTAGAAGTAACAGCAAGTGAATTATGTTCTTTCTGTTAATTGCATTAAAATTACGAGCCACAAAAGACGCCAACAAACGATGGGGTAAGGCAAGCCCCGTAAGTATGACTTGTCTGGAATTTCAGGGAAAAACTTTGGTATCCTCGCTTTAAATTGTGGTGCATGCAAGTGTAAGCTACAGCCCAATTACACGTGAGACGTCTCTAAGCCCAATCTTATAGGGTAGGACTGAATGTTCGAAATTCTTCATAGTTAACCGATGCACGATCGATGCCTGAAACTCAATCCAGTGAGACGAAGCCAACGAACCGATCCGAAGATCCGGACGAATCTAGTCAAGTGTTAGATTAACTTGACTGTGGCAAATCAATCGATAACACCAACAGTAAGACCAGTCAGACGAGGAAACCAATGCGCAGAGGGTGAGCGCAAATCAGCGCAGGGAAGGAAGTAAGGGGCAAAACAGTACCGTATGAGAAACGAAGGAAGTATATTAGGCACGGAAATAACGCACCTAAAGGCCTAAAGACAAAAAGCCTACAAATATCCATTGGGAGCGAGACTTCCCAAAATTACGAAAAGGACAAACTACTGAGTAAAACTTCCGAGCAAATCTTCTGCCTGTCGGACCTAAGGGTGGATTTTACAGTGACTTTTGCGGTGGCCGTGACCAGAACCTATTCTACGCTTTCCTAACGTAATCCTCTTACGAAAGTGTACTGCGTCCCACTCTATTCTGGTAAAACGTTCTTCCACCTAACCCAAACAAATTCAACATTCACCGCCAAAACCATAATCAAAAACACCACCTTGGTAAGTGATGAGCCATTTGAGGGAAATGTAAAGACCTTTGGAAGACACTCAACACTGACCTTCACATCGCGGGAAGATGTAGAAGCCCTCCTGACACTCGCGACACTGCTGGCCAGCAAAGTTGTACTTGCAGTAACATCTTCCTTCCTCATCGCACGAGTCCCCAGTGCTGCCCGACCGGTCGCAGTCGCACGGGTCGCACTCAGGGAAGTTGTAGAATCCAGCGCGGCACTGGTCGCACTTGGATCCTGAGTACCTAGTCAGCAAATTAAAGTAATCTTGTCAGTAAAGTTTTACAGTTAACGATGCAGCTTTCTCTGCAAGAAAATCTCACGCACAGATCTAGTCCACAGTTGTAATGCTACCTGTTAAGGTACCATTTT
>LQNS02278091.1:54476127-54488432 GCA_001587735.2 Parhyale hawaiensis | reverse complement strand
ATTCAATAAAAATACGATATAAATATATTATACAAAAAATGACATGGCGGCTCTGGTTTGTTTACAAAATCGTTGACCGTTCTTGTGCTTTTCAATGATCACGATGATCATGATCACGGTGATTCTGATTACGAGCGTGACCACAAAAAGACGCCTATAGGCACTAGTAATTTCTTGACAACAATGAAACTCTTCGCAACTGGTACGTGACAAACGCCCGTCAGCCATAGATGGAGTAGTTTCATCAGCTAGCCCAGGTATATCAACGGCAATGACATTAAATTAATAACCTCTATTCGGTACTAGGGTAAGAGTATAGGTACGCCAAATAAATATCGACGTAATCTCTGCTATAGAGAAGACCAACTGGAACACACACCAGGTTCCTTAGTATAGTCCGAATAAGTTGGGCGAATGGTATGTACACTATAGAATGGGACAACATGGTCTTGGAAAGGACGACGTAGAGGTCAGCCTCGCAAAGAAAAAGGTCTAGCGTAGTACACTTCTGGCAGTTACAATGATGAAAGCAAGTAACATAGATGGAACTAGAGCGCTCTGAGAGTGCCTACCTCTGCCAAGCAAGGCAGCAGTAACGAAAAATTCAAATTGGCTCTGAAACGATGATTTTTTTATCAGCATCAGAATCTGATCATTTGTGCCTTTTGATAATATTAACAGTGTCTGTAATTTTGTTGGAGATTCGTTCATAACTTTTTTTGAGTTATGCTGCTAACAAACATTTTAACAAACATAAGTCAAGTACACAAACGGACATGCCGACCACCACCAAAATTTAATCAATTATGTATTTTAACATGACTAACAATTCATGAAAATTTCATGAAGATCCATCCATTATATTTGAGTTATTGCGCTAACTGACATGTTAACAAACAATAGTAAAACACAAAAACGGTCCTGCCAATCATTACCATAATTTAATAAATTATGTCTTTCAACCTGACAAAGAATTCCTGAAAATTTCATAAAGATTTATTCATCATTCTTTGAGTTATTTTGCTAACAAGCATAAAATCAAACACAGCAACAAACAAACGAACGAACAAACACATGATCACAATAATTTGATATTTACTCTCTGTAATAAATTCAAGAACTCAGGTAAATTTCATGAAAATCTTTCCATTACTTTTCAACTTATGGCCATAACAAAAAATAGGCAGACAAACAAACGGATAGTCAGATCTTCAACAAAAGTTAATCAACTGCTTCTCCTAACATTTCCAAAAACCCATGTAAGTTTCGTCAAAATTCGTCACTAACTTTTTGAGTTATCTTGGTGACAGACCGACAGAATAACAGACAGACGGACAGCCAAATAGACATGCCCGACGAAAACATAACCTCCTTGGCGGAGATAATTATGGTATTTTGAAGTATACATATTCTATGTGCTTCGATGTGGTGCACCACACCTGGCCTGTGATATCATGAGTTCATTTTAGATTGGCAGCAAAGAAACGCTATATATATAGCTACACTGCATTTACCTGGGACTGTCAGCAAAATACTGCCATGGAGAATAGGTCAGGCCGTTGTTGACGGATCTTTCCAGCACCCACACCCCAGGGCGAGGCGCGTTACCCATCTTGATCAGCACGTACGCTACCTGAAAAAGCTAAGAGCAAAAAAAATCGTAAGCTAATATACGAATCAAAATACAATAAAAACTACAGCGGCGTAATGAATGATGCGCTGCAGGATCCAAAGTTCTGCAACAATTGAACGACAGAGAACCAACGTACGAGGGTGTTCCCACACAGGATCAACGCGCAAGGAAACAGCAAGTCAGGAAAGAAGAGGGAGAACAGAGGAAAGTAATATCAGTAGTAGTACTAAGCCAAAAAGAAGAAAATGAGACACGAAAGTAAGATGCACCGAAAGTCTAGCTAAGGTAACCTGTAAGGTCCTCCCGGAAGCGCTGCTCCCATAACATAGGACACCAACCTAACCCCTTGTGGGTCATCCTATGCATAGGTAGATACTGCGGGGACTGTTATCAGCGAACCTATACAGTTGGTGGCGAATAAATATTCGTACACCATGAGACTGTTTATTTAAAAAATCTAGGGAACCCAAAATAAATATATTGATACAGTATTTGTACTGAAGTGTTATAAATTGATCTGTGTCAAATTGTCAACAAAACCAAAAATATAATGAATTTTATAAATTATGCGTTTCACATATTTGGGGTTGTAAATGTGTTCGTACAATAGATTTTTTAATTTTAAAAGTAATATGACTTCAAAAATTTTCCACAACCTTCTAGATTTTACGATAGAAGTCTTCCTTAGTCCATGAACAGCTTTGGGGTCATAATTTCGTGCGGCATCGAGAAGAAGGTTGTAACCGTGAGAAAAAGCAAGCAGCTTATGAATTCTGTAAGTTAATAATTAAAGAGTGGAAATCCGAAAGAAGTTATACGCAAATAATAGGCACTAAAATACCGTTTACCACGATCGGGTCATTTATCAAAAGGTTTAAAAGTTCGGAAACCGTCGAAAACAAACTTAGATCGCAGGCCGCAGAAGATTTCCCCTAGAGCTTCAAGAAAAATGGTCAGGAAAGAATTCGAAAACCCCATGACTACTCGCAAAAAGCTTCATAAGGACTTGCTAGCAGCAGGGACACCAAACGATGTGCAGCGAGAAGCTGGCAGGCAGACAGGCTGGCAGTTATTGAGAAGCACGGAATGCATTGGAGCGTGTACACCGACCAGCGGCAGTTTAGCAGGCAGCTGCTGTCCAGAGCAGCCAGCGCTGGCGGCTGGCGGTGCGGCTGATTCCTTCTCTAATTGCTGCTGTGTGCGTTGCCAGACGTATGATACAGGGCTGCCACTCTTTGGAAATTTTCTCCAAATCTTGGGAATTTTAGAGGGTTCCAAGAATTTTCAGACCAATTTGGGGAATTTTTCCAAGTCTAATAGTCAACAATTACGTAAATAATATAATGTTACCTGCTACCACATACATTAATATAAGCATGAATTTTTATCTGTATTCTTTTATTACTATCTGCGGACTTTTCTTAAAATGTGGGAAAATCTAGAACTCCTATTTGGGAAATTGGAAAAACTCTCAGTTTTATTGTTGGACTGCGCTCAGAGTCCACAGGACGTTGATCGTAGAGGTTCTGCGTCAAGTGCGCACTTGCAGAGTGCAATCTTTCAATGTCTACGTCACGCTACTAATTATTACCGATAATTTTTTCACTAAAGTGTTAAATTTTTTTAGATATGGAAACCTATCGCTCAAGAACAGAATGGAAAAAAGAAGCGACGGAGTTGAAATGTGTATCTAGTGTGATTTGTCATCCTCTCATTATTTCTTTTGGGCACTTTTCCTACGAAAACTTTTAGTTTAATACCGTAATTGTGTTCCATTCAGATTTTTTTTAATTTTTCGAAACAAACTCGTATCAAAGCTTGAAAAGGGCTACTGCAATGTAAGAAGTACGTTTAAGTATTTTTAAAGTTCAAAACATAAAGCATTACAAAGTACAATAAGTTCTAGGATAAAAGCCCCCAGAATGAGAGATTGTTTTCATATAATTTGAACATTCCAAAAGCATCTTCGGACAGCTTTAGCGTAAAGAGCTTTTTCACATTATAAAAATTAACAATGAGAGTTCATCCATAATTTCCGCTACATTTTGAAAGAAATAACTGATTTTTAGCTGTTGCAGTGGTTACATTACCGGTCAAATGCACAATGGTTAACGATGTCCATTATTTGATAAACGCTGCGTATCCTTGTCTCCAGTAACTTCAAAATAAGAATACGTAATCTACGGACAATGAGAGTGTATATAGTTCAAGTGTCACCAATAAATCGAAAGCAAAAATACTTACTCTAGAAATATTGATACCACGATTTAATGTCTCCAATAAAACGAAAGTAAAATGCACAATCTACGGATATTGAGAACATAATTCAAATGTCACCAGTGAATCGAATAGAAGAAAAAAGTAAAAAAAGCTGAGATTTAAAACAGAATAAGTCTCCAGTAAAGCCTCGTCCAGATGGTCAATCTTTTCTTCGAAGTTTTTGTTTGCCGAACGCTTTTGATCGACAGACCCACGGGGGAGGCTGCAAATTTTGTGATCGACGCAGATCCAACCTGTTGGAAAACTTTCATCACGACAAATAAAAAGTTCGAAAATTATATTTCGCTGTGTGAATAACATGATTATCCGTATGTGGCTTCTTTGTAGTATTTAGTGACAAAAGCATAATTTTGGTAGGTACTAGTTTCCTTTAAGCACATTTTTTTTTCTTACTTATGCTTAATTTTCGATGTGGAATCCGAATCTGAACTCCGTTTATCGCGGTCGGATCTAGTTTTCGAGTTACGAACCCCCCGCCCCCCCCCCCCTGCTAGCATATTCACTTCTCAACGGCCCCGGTACCTCTACTCCATTACTCGAATATCCTTGAAAAAAAAAACGCTCTCATAGCTCTTCGCTCAAATCACCATAGTTTTCCGGAATAGAGTCTAAATGCGAACCAAGAAAATGCATTTTAATGGACATGCATGCACCTAGAGTTTGGTAGTTTTTCAGATGCTAATTACTAATAGGTTCAAATGCTCGATTTTGGTTGTTGCTTAGAAAGTAGATTACAATAGATAAATACAATAACTGGTAACTCATTGTCCCTGCCTACGTTGTTGCCATTTTGGCCGTTACTCAACGTCTAATTCATAGGTAGCTTCGTTAAAATTTATTTTGAAAATAATTGAAATTTAGTATAGAGCAAGTTCATCAGAAAATATGTTATTTCCAATAATTTATGTTCTTAAAATTGAAAAAGATTGAAAATCTAGCCTGCTTCTGGGCAAAATTTCTTACGTAATTCTGAATTCAGAATGCAAAAGTCGTATAGAAAGACTTGAGAAACCCTAAACGTCAATAATGATACAGACCACTATAATATAATGAAGCCACATACATATATTCACAGAGCGAAACATAATTTTCCAACTTTGTGTTTGACAAACTCCCGCGCGTTGGTGCTGAAGTTTTCCAACATGTTCGATGTCCGTCCATTACAAAGTTCGAAGGCTCGCAGCGTGTGTTTGTCAACCAAAATCGTTGAGCGAACACAACTTCGACTAAAAGATGGATCGTGTAGACGAGGTTTTAGGCAGGATGGTAGTAGAGTCCGCTGCTGTTGCCAACAGGCGAGGGCAGCGAGATAAGGCGCCGTCCGCTGCACCGGAAGGGGCGGACAAGCGATACCGGCGCTCCGGCCGTTGCTGAGTTGTGGGTGCGGACAGCCATAAGTCATTTGGAGTACAGACGATATGCCCTCAGCTCTAAAACGCCGGAATTATTTTTGTACATTACGATAGTTATAGAATGGGTATCCTCGCAAAGCGACACTGTGATCAAAAAAAAGCAGTAACATGCAGTATGTGATCCCACATAGAATCAAAGAGCAACAGAAGAGCAAGTTGGAATGGAGGAGGAAGAACAGAACAAAGAATCGTCGATAAGAGCATGAAAAGAGAAAGAAGCAATGTGAGAACGACAAGCAGACGTCCTTAAGGCCTTGCTAATGTCAAAGGTAACGATATACCGGGCCCCCCTTGGGGCGCTGCTCCCCTTAACGTACGTAGAATGGACGAACCTAACCAACCGTACCCTATACAGTATATGGCCTATGTGCGATCCTATGCCTCTTGGGGAGGACCACTTTCTTGGTAAGTTTTCTGCACACCATTTCGTGGTTCCGTCCAGAATGATGATTGAACCGCAGAGCATCGAAATTTTAACGCTAAAGCCGAAAAATGCTTCGTCAACAGAAGAAAGCAGGCTGAAATGAATAACTATAGTGTCTACTACATCGTGAAAAAAATCGCTCCTCCTGTGCTTCGTTGAGCTTCTACTCAATTTGTACGACGTGAACCGAGAGCAAATATAGATTCAGTGTAGGTCTATGGAGAAAGTAATATGAAAATCAGACTTATGGCAGCGCTAAAACAAAAGCTGTTAATATCTTAAGTTGTTTGGATTTTAATGTTTGATGATCAAGAAGTGCATTCAATTGAAAAATAATAATCAAACTTTTGCCATGATAAGTACAACTTTCGCCATTTTCTGCAACCTGGTCTCATTTTCACCTATTTTGTAGAAAGCATGACACGAAAAATACAAATACAATATATAAGTATTATTATCAAAATATATACATGATATTGGATTAAAAATTTGTGGAACTCACCTGTCCAAAGTCGACGATAAGATTAACTCCGTTGTACTGCATAGCCTGTATACTACGGCATAATTCAAAACAAACTGATTTGATAAAAAAAATTGTTAGAGCTTACCTGTCCCAAATCGACGGTAAGATTGACTCGGTTGTATTGCATGCCCCGCGAGAGGGGGGGCGACTGCCACCATTTCTCCGACCCGTCGATCGCATACTCGGGGGGATGCCACTTGCTGGGGTTGCTCGGGTCACATACATCGCAGTTCTGTCCGGCGAAAGTATGTAACTTGTCAACTTTATAATTTACGTCGCATTAAATATCCGTTTTCACATGAACGCTACGCTTCCTAAAGTGACGAAACGGTCACAGTGGGCGTTTGGGTGGGGGAGGGAGGGAGGTAGTATCAGTTAATTCATAAAATTAGATGGTGGTTCACACGACAGCCAATTGAAAGTGATTTCTCAGCTGCTCAGCGTCTGAATGTGTTGCTGTGCTTGTTTAAACAGGGGATAAATGCACTGCTTCATGGGTGGAAATTCACTCAAAATTTGAAGATACATCTTACACTGTACCAGTGATATCTTTCAGCGCATTTACTGGCCGGCTGAAAGTATAGTAAATTTCTGGTAGACATGTTATACTTACAAGGCTACAAATAAACATATGATTAGCTAAGAAAAAAAAAATTATTGGCGCGTAAATTAGCCTTTCAATAAACATGCCAATTGGTGTTGAAAATGACAGTAGGTGTGAAACACTCACTGGATTTCATATACAACTTGTACAAGAGCTAATGTTCTAGTAAGTATTAATGAAGGACGGTGTTGAAACGGCAGCCTACGGTGCTTGCGCATAAAAGGTTTAAAGCAACAAAGTTTCACCTGTTTTCTGATCCATATGCTGGACATTGCCCATAGTATTTAGCTACTAGGGGAATAAAGTCAACTTACGGCACTTTTTTGGGGGGGGAGGAGGGGGGTTACCCCATTCCAGTAAAACAAAAACAATAACAGTCCTCCTGGTAGATATTGATGTGCCTTACTCGAACTTATTAGTTACAGCCTCGGAGATTATTAGTTACCGTACCTCCGCCAAGGAGGTTATGTTTTTGTCGTGTTTGTGTGTCTTTTTGTCTGTCACAAAGATAACTCAAGAGATCATGAACGGATCTTCACGAAATTTACAGGAATTAATAGACATGTTAACAGTAACAGATGATTAACTTTTGGTGAAAATCCGTTTATCGGTTTGTTTGTCTGTCTGCCGATTTTTTTTTTTTTTCAAGGCCATAACTCAAAAAGTTACGAACGCATTTTAATGAAATTTACACGAATTGTTAGGTATAAAACGAAGAGCAATTAGCAAAATTCTTGCGATGATATTTTTGTTAATTTGCTTCTTTTTCGCTGTTTGATTTTATGCTTGTTAAAACAATAACTCAAAAAGTTATCGATGGATCTTTATGAACTTTACAGGAGTTGTTAGTAACGTTAAAAGACATAAATGATCCAATTTTCATGATAATTGGTTGGTCCGTTTGTGTGTTTGACTTAGGTTTATCATAATGGTTGTTAGCAGCATAACTCAGAAAGTTATCAATGGATCTTCAAGAAAATTACAGAAATTGTTAATACTATTAAAAGGCACAAATTATTAGATTTTGGTGTTGATTCAAAGAAAATCATGGTTTCAGAACCAATTTGAATTTTTCGTAACCGTTGCCTTGGTTGGCGGAGGTAAGCGCTCTCAGAGTGCTCTCTAATGTATAGTGAAATGATGTAGGTACCTACTAATATCAACGTCATATCAGTACCACAGCGTAATTTGACTCCGACAATGGAAGTTACGTTTTTTTTAAGAGTTTCTCAGTCTATCCGCCACCAAGATAACTCAGAAAACAAAGGACGGATCCATATGAAATCTACAAGGATTGTTAGATAGGTATGTTAGGAGGAACGGATGATTAACTTTTGGTGAAGATCCGTTTAATCGTTTAATTGGCTGCATCCTTTATTATCGGTAGCATAGCTAACTCGAAAAGTTATAGACCGATCTTTATGAAATTTGGAGGAATTGTTGGGTTAACACTAGGAGCTAATGTTAAATTTTGGTGTTGAGTTGGTCCGTTTATTTCTTTGTCGCAGTGTTTGTCAGAAAGATAACTCAAAAAGTTATGATCAGAACTTAATGAAATTTGTGGCACTTGTTAAACAGGTTAAAAGATACAAATAACGACCGGTTGGTCCGTTGTGTGTTTGACTAATATTTGTCGAAATATTTGTCAGAACGGACGGATCTTCGTTTTGATGCTACAGATTCAAAAAATCTATAAATTGGGAGGTGAAAAATCACTGTCACGTCAAAAGAAAAAAAAAACGGAAAGGTCTGATGGTAATCTGTGCCACTCCGTCAATGGCACACAATACAACAGTTTCTTCTATGTAGTTGATTCGCTATTAAGCAAATAGCTAACAAATGCCGTCAGAACTTGGAACGATTTAATTGCTGCAACTCTTTGAAATTTGTGAGAGCAAGAACCCTCTCGAATGGCCGATCTATACGTTAGTCTTTTCAACGCGTTCATGCATCCACTCGTCCGAATGCGCCGTCGAAACAGCCTAGAAGAGTACACTGTTTCTGAGTTTTATTTCTCTCCATATTTGAAGAGATCTCCATACGTTGCCTAGTGACACTTGCCGAGGAAGCTGATTAGACAACTAACTTTTTTATGACGTACACAAATTTGTGTTGGTTATAACGACGCCACAAAACTTTCAGACGACTGGATGAGTGAATGCGTTGAATAGACGAGCGTGTAGAGAGACCTCACTCCATTTTTTTTACAGTGCACATTGGTGAGCGACTTAAATAGGATAATTCCTAGGAAAAGCGATTGTTAGGTTAATTGAGGTACGAAATAGTTAATAACGCCCAACTACATTATTTACGAAGACAAAGGAAGCTCCGAAAGCGGAGTGCTGACGCAGGAGGCTACACTGGTGACGCGTGCTACGCACCACGGTTGGCATTTAGCGAGACGGTGGGACTCAACGTGAAATCAGCTTTGAAAAGTTACGTCATCAGTGACATCACATCGATGAACAGTGCAGAGGAAGAACCAGCTACAGGAGCATTTATATAATTATGTGAAAAATTTATCAATTGCACACTTCAAGCCCTTTAATAACTCGGAAATACCCGAAATTCCGAGAAATAGGAGTCCGAAATATCGGGGTTTTACTGTTGAACAATAAATATAATTATTAATAGAATATTACAGTTGCGGCTTGTGTAGGCTTTCACAGCATCAGAGGCAAATTTGGGCTGGGATGACACCTCGATTTAACTCCGTCTTATAGGAGTGAAGCCTTATATACACTTCATATTCAATTCATACTGATCTCCGACCTCATCCGTTCAACTTCCTGATCCTGAGTGGCCAGCTGCTTCAGATGTACCCAAATACATACAACACATTAAAATTGTTATCGGCAATTAGCCTACAGGAGGTTTGAGAAAATAACAGTAGATACTTATGGTTTCCCTCGTCTCAGGAATATATTACTATTTATATTTTTGGTTAGGATTAAGAGCCCAAACAACAGAAATCTGAGGTCCCACCCTTAAATACTCCGATTTGTCGATGTGGCGTCATACACCGACATGAGGTCACGGCTAAGTTTCATTTTAGTCCTGTTGTGTCCTCAAGTTATCGTACTCTCAGCTTATTGGAGTTAGACGAAGTTTATTGGGGTTAGACGAGGTTTACTGAGGCTAGACGAGTATATTAGGGGTTAGAATAGGTACGTTAGAGTTGTGCTAAACGAAGTACGTTTACGAACTACGATAAGTTAAGGAAGCGCCGTTGTAAGAACGGTCTTGCTTAGTTAGAGCAGCTCTGACTGCATGCGGTCTTAATGAGGTAGCTGGTTCTAACTACCGAAATACAATGAAAAACAACGATAAGCAATGAAGAGCTACGGAAAACAGGGAAAAGCAGCAGAAAACGCTATAGCAACAACCGTAAAACAATGAGCAGCCACGTAGTTGCTATATAATATTGTCAACTTTCCCGGCAGAGCTGGCCATGCACGCGCAACGGAAAGCGCCACGACAAGCAACTAAAAACACTTTGTAATATGAGCAGAATCTATACGCTTTTCTAACCCATCTTAGTTCTTAAATACACATCGTGTAACTCTTTCTCATCTTAACAAATCGAACAGTCATTGAGCAAATTATCGCCGAAACCACCACCGCGCAGCGTTGCTTCGCGCCAGCAACGAAATCGCCATCGTTGTAACGCGTCACGTGCCATATTTACTGAAACTTTTGGTTATCGCACGATATGAGTAAGATGCTGCATGAATAATATTACTAGCATACAAACTATCTTTCGTCCCAGTGACATTTTCAGACTCATATGGCTGCGTCATCGAGAGGTCCAGGGTTACTTTGTTAGTCAAGTCGGGTCTGACGCGTCGTAACTGACATAAATAGCTGAACCAGTTCTCCGCTTAAAACCAACCTTAGGGAACGGCATTATTGAAGATTATGAACAATAAAGTCCTAAGTTTTGTATTCAATGATGTATTACTTCTCAAATTAGGAGCGTGTGGCTAGTCGGCTAATGACAACACAGCTTAGGCAAACATTTTAAAGATTATCGGCGCGAAACTTTAGGGGAGTTCACATGTCATTCAACTGAACGCGTTCACTCATCAGAATGTTTTGTAGCGTCGTTGTCAGCACAACTTTGTGTACGCCACAAAAAGTGACAATGTAAACCATCAAATCAATTTCCTCTGCAAGCATCACAAGCAAATTACGAATACCTCTTAATTCGAAGTTGGAGTGAAATAAAACTCAGAAATCGGGGCACCTTTCAGCGATTTATGGGGCACCGTAACACATTCAGACAAGTGGATGAGTGAACGGGTTAATATGAATGACATGTGAACTCGCCTTAAGAGTGCAAATTCTGATTTCATATTAAATTTAACATAACAGTATCTCCAAAATGGAACATTTTCGACGGCTGTGACCATTAACTTCGTCTTCAGTTCATCGATATTCTTTTTAGAATAACGGTCTAACAGCGGGAGAAACCAAAGGCAACTCTACAGGATCATGAAAGCAAGCAGCGAAAGCGCAACCAGTATGTCACTAAAGGCGAGTTCACACGTCGCTCATTGTACTATTTTCAAGCACGAAAATGAACACGAACTATACGTTATCTTTTTCTGTCTCTGTCGCCACGTAGAAGTGTCCTTTATGCAAATAAATGAAGGAAGCCGCGCGTTCAGTTATTCTAGTTTTTTTTTTTATATTTTCGCTTGTATTTCGCCCCGGTTTGAAGTCACATTCGTATCCCATAGCCTTATACCTACCCTGATTTTGATAGGACCAGCCTATTTCCAAAACATTTATTGCCTGATAAACCGACAGAAGAGAAATCAGCACAAAGCAATCAGCTGGGCTTTCACATCAAAGATGGCGTCCATGTTCTTATAACATTTTCATGTTTCTAGTTTTCTTGTCCTAAACGGGAGTACAGTGATCCTGATTATTAAAGTGTCGACAAAATATCTATAAATATATATATGTATATATATATCTACTTGTTTATGATTTGAGAACGCTATAAGAAGATAAATTCGGTATTAATAGGTTCTGTTCACTGAACTTTGATGACGCAGCGCGTTCAAAAAAAGGGACATGTTTCATCTTTCAGTCTACCGCGTTTGCTGCAGCTGCTTCTATGAAATCAACTCTCCGCGTCCATCAATTTGAGTGAACGCGTTACGAGGGACGTGTGAACATGGCATAATGCCGATGCCACACGCCAGCCAATAGAACGAGTATCCGAGTTTGGAGCGCCGAATCGACGTCTAAAAAACAGCACACTCTCGCTTTGGTATTATTTTACTTTCACTTACACATGATTTTCATGACTTTTCTTGTGTTCAGTATGTAAATTGGGTCAATTCAAAACATTTTACATGAATGACGTTTTCGTCGCAAATGCTTAGTTTTTGAGATATATGACTTTGAAGTTCCCATTG
>LQNS02278091.1:54424329-54435137 GCA_001587735.2 Parhyale hawaiensis | reverse complement strand
CCGGAAGTCTGCAATAAGGTCAGCGGGAGGGGTGGAGTAGGGTGGGGGAGCGCGCGAGGGGGGCAGCGCGGTGACCCGGCGGCGCAAGGGTACGGCTGCAGTCGATCACAAAATGTCCATCTCGCTACATTACTCTCTACTGAAGCTGTGAGCCTGCCAGAAGGCGGACTCGCACGATAGTAAACAAACGAGATTTCCCAACAATCGTCTAGAGGCGTCTTTTTGTGACCACCACGCGGATGATTCCCCCTGATCGCGCATGATTCGCACGTTTTTGTGACCGTATTTTGACGTGATTCTGATAGCAATCAACCGTGATCAGTGGTGAGAATTGATCGCAGCGTGATTCCCCTCCAGGCTAATCATGCGTGATCAAAGAGTGATTCCAGCCGTTGGATAAAGGCGTTTTTTTGTGGCCACGCTCGTAATCAGAATCACCATGATCATGATCATCGTAATCACTGAAAAGCCCAAGAACGGTCAACGATTTTGTAAACAAACCAGAGCCGCCATGTCAATTTTTTATTAATATATTTATATCATATTTTTATTAAAAATTGTTGGGAATAAATTTTTTATGAGTTTTTATATATTTTAAAGCCAATGCATAATTCAACTAGCAGTATTTAAAGCATTTTGCACATAGACAGGCAAAAAAGTAAGGAAACTACAATTCTGGAAGTCTATATTACAAACAATCATCATAACATTGTTCAATTTATCCATAAATATAAGAAAACATCACAGCTTGGCATTTCAAATTTTGAATTTTTACTTGTCCAACGGCTGGAATCACTCTTTGATCACGCATGATTAGCCTGCGGAGGAAATCACGCTGCGATCAATTCTCACCACTGATCACGGTTGATTGCTATCAGAATCACGTCAAAATGCGGTCACAAAAACGCTCGAATCATGCGCGATCAGGGGGAATCATCCGCGCGCTGGTCACAAAAAGACGCCTTAAGTAAAACTTCAAAATTTGAAATGCAAGGTCGTCATGTTTTCTTATATTTAAGGATAAATTGAATAATGTTATAATTGTTTGTAATATTGACTTCCAGAATTGTAGTTTCCTTAGTTTTATGCCTGTGTATGATCAAAATGCTTTAAATATTGCTAGTTCTGTTATGCATTGGCTTCAAAATAAATAAAAGCTCATAAGAAATCCATTCTTTTCCAGTTTCCGCAAGAATAGCTACGACAAAAATATATTTTTCGAAAATTGACATGGCGTCTCTGGTTTGTTTACAAAATCGTTGACCGTTCTTGTGCTTTTCAGTGATCACGATGATCATGATCACGGTGATTGTGATTACGAGCGTGGCCACAAAAAACGCCTCAAATGTTTTGTTAGGCCTCCATAAACACAACTGTGCAGCGGCCAGAAAAGTACTAAGGCCACGAGGAAAATATTAGAAGTAAAGTCAATTTGTTCAGCAATTTATGAAGTTTTGGATACCACTTCACATTTGTCGTGAATTAGTACTTACAAAAAGCTCTACATTTTTTACGGTATAAATGATGGAGCGATGCATTTAGAGTCGATTAATTGAAAGAAAAAATTCGGATGTCTAATATGAGAACCGCAGGGAGGGCCCATCATTTCTCCTCCGCTTCTCTGGTTGGTGGCTTCGTTGTAAACAACATAAAAGAGAAAGGTTGCCTCGATTCTATTGCCCTCCCAATTTAAAGAGATATGCAAATCTTCACAAATGAGTCAATGGGTCTCGTTATAAGCCAGCTGACATGAAGGCTAACATTTATCAAGTTATTTTGTCGCTACGTTAATGGGTTGACAAAAAAGAACAAAACTCTCGGCCACATTTGGCAGCCTAAACACACGCTAGTCAATAGAACGAGTTTCGTCATCTCCGCGTCTGAATGCGTTGCTCGCTGCCTTTTGAACTAACACAATATTGCAAAGAATTTGAAGCTATAATTCCCTCCAAGTTTGACGATGTGGTCTACACTCAACTAACGGCACTTGCTGAGCAAGCAGAACAAACGGCTAACATTTTTACGCCTTTATTGGCGCCTTGACAGCTGTATCTACGACGGCTCAACAAAACGTTCCGATGACACCTCTAAAAGCGAGTTCCCACTGTAGAATTTTTTAATAGACTAACGTTTAAACTCGCCTTTACTACCTCCGCCTAGGAGTTATGCTTTCATCGAGTTTGTCTGCCACAAAAATGACTCAAAAGTTATGAACGGATTTCAACGAAATTTACAGGGATGGATACTGCTTATTACCGTCAACTGCCGTCAACTACCGTCAACTACTTACCGTCAACAATACCATCTACGGCCGTCAACTGCAATATTAAAACGATAGAGCTTGAATAAATTCTGAGTCATTTTATCAGTACAATCTTAGAAACAATACAACCTGAGGTAACTGTATAAACTTAGAGAGTACGAAAAAATACACTTCTACTGCACTGTAAAACCTTGAAAACTCTTTTTCTTCGTATCGATACGAAGTGTTCTTACAATTGAAATTTTCTAGAATGCCTAATTTAATATCATAGCTGATAAAAGATTATTTATAATATCCGATTATAGCTGTATCCCATCGTCCTTGATATTTGCTTTCCACTACTGCGATATTCTATTGAAGTCATTTCCTTTAAGAGCGTGGGTACACGTACGCAATAATTGCATCGCAACGCAACTTTGTATTCGATTGTGCTGCTTCAGCTTAGATTTTCCTATGCCGCTGAAAAGAATAACTAAGGTAAAAGCGTGTCTTGCTGTTTGTACGCTATGAAAAGCAGCAATGATGAAGCTTTGAGACTACCTCCTACTTCTGTGTTAGTTTAAAGTTGCAATGACGCATAGTTTTAGCGTGACATGCGAGCACCATGAATAGTAGTCACGGCCGAAGTGAAAAGTTCCGTTGCAATGCAACTTTTGCGTATACTGTATACCTACATAGCTACGTGTGCCCACGCTCCTACCATGCTCCTCATCGGCGTACGGTAACCTTTGATCTTCGTCTCAGACGATAGTAAACACACTTCGTATCTGAAGAAAAAGTTTTCAAAACTTTTACAGTACAGTAAAAGTTTTTTATTCTCGTACCCTAAGTTTGTTCAGTTGTCTTATTTTGTATTGTTTCTAAGAATGTAAATGGCTCTCAGAATTTGTTGAAAAGTTAAAGTTTTTTTTTTTGTCTCGTACCCTAAGTTTATTCAGTTGTCTTATTTTGTACTAGTGGCCCATGCCGTCATTATAAATGACGGCAAAAAATTAACACTTCACCAAAACCCCCGCCGTCTTTTGGGCTTCCTCATTTTCCCCTATCTAATACTGAAGAAAAATATTCCAAGCTATCCAACTTTTTTTCGCCTTTTGAAATCTGAATTTTCTCCTATCTTATTAGTTCTATTTTTCCCCTATCTAATACAGAAGAAAAAAATTCCAAGGTACTCCACTTTTTTTTACACTTTGAAATCTGAATTTTCTCCTATGTTATTCCCATAGAGCGTGACAGGAAAGATATAAATATATAAATAAATAAATAAAAACACGACGTGAATTATTATATCGTAGATAGATTGTTTCTAAGATTGTAAATGGCTCTCAGAATGTGTTAAAAAGTTCAAGCTTTATTTTTTTAATATTGTAGTTGACGACAGTAGATGGAAGTTGACGGTAGTTGACGGCAGTAGACGGTATTTGACGGTAGTTGAAGGTAGCTGAAGGTAGTTGACGGCAGTTGAAGGTAGTTGACGGTAAGACATGTTTATTCACCTCCGCCAAGGACGTTATGTTTGCGTCGGGGTTGTCTGTCTACTCTGTCTCTTTGTCTGTTATGCTGTCCGTCTGTCTGTCATCAAGATAACTCAAAAAGTTAAGAATGGATTTGGATGAAATTTACAGGGATTGTTAAGTATGTTAGGAGAAACAGATGATTAACTTTTGGTGAAGATCCGTCCATTCGTTTGTTTGTTTGCCTCATTTTTATCAAAGCTATAATTCAAGAGTTATGGACGGATTTTTATGAAATTTACGTGAGTTGCTAGGCTTATTACGAAGAGTGAATGACCAAATTTCGTGATGATCTGTTTGTTTTTTCGTGTGTTTGTTGCTGTGTTTGATTTTGTAATTGTTAGCCCAATAACTCAAAAACTTCTCAATGGATCTTTATGAAATTTACAGGAGTTGTTAGTGAAGCTAGAAGACACGAATGATTGAATTTTGGTGCAAATCGGTTGGTTCATTTGTATGTTTGATTTATGTTTATCATAATGCTTGTTAGCAGCATAACTCAAAAATTTATGAATGGATCTTCAAAAAAATTACAGAAAGTGTTTATACTATTAAAAGACACATATGGTCAGATTTTGGTACTGATATAAAGAAAATCATGGTCTCAGCACCAGTTTGAATTTTTCGTTACCGTTGCCTTGCTTGACGGAGGTATGCACCCTCAGAGTGCTCTAGTTAGGTATGCTTTACCTTTGCATTTTCACCCAATCAAACAAGTTGAACTCGCTCACAACTATTGAAAAAAAAAACTAGTTAGACAACTGAACAAATCATTTACTTACCTGCGTGTATATTTTTACTGAGTTATCATCTCCAAGCTTAAAGCTATTTTATCATTATTTTCTCATAAATTGCATGGCCGATGGCTGATTATTACCATGTCCGGAATTTTCGCCGCAAGAAAATTCGCTGCAGGAAAATTGGCCGCAAGAAAATTCGACGTAGGAAAATTGGCCGCAAGGAATTTTCGCCGCAACTTGGTAGAATCTGCATTCGTGTACATTCTATATCGGAACTTTTAGCAGGTATCATCGGAACTTTTACCAAATTTACCTTTACCGTATTAACTTCTGTAGTTTATTTTAGATAATATTGGCATGATTTTTTTTTTTTTAATTGTGTCTACTGTGTAATTGTTGGTAAGTATAAGGTTTTGCCCAACATCTATTTTGGTGCTGCTGTGTATGAATTAGAAGTGTGTTAAATATGGAGTGATGGATGATACTTTATTGACCTCATTTTTTGTGTTTCCACAACTTTGAATTCCAGTTAACTTGTTAGCTCAACTTAGTTGATTTTTTTTTTAAACACAGTGTTGATCAAATTTATCGGTAGATTTTACCCAGACAATGGTTTATATAGTGAAAAGTAGTACAGCTAGGTGGTGTAAAACTGGTGGATAATAGAAAACATGGAGAAAACAACCTATTCGTAATGTATAGTACGTTAGGGGAATTAGTGGCAAAACTAACTGGCATGAGTGCATTGCACTCATAAAGATGATACTTTGTCAATATCCGCAGCAATCGGTGATATTGTCATTGTTCAAAACCCATAAAGCCAACAATTTGTAAAGCAAAATCAGAACTGAAGAATTCAGCATTTGCTTCTCAAGGCAGCGCACGCGCGCTGATTGCTGAAGCATAAAAAAATCTCGACTGTAATGCCTTATCTTATATGTTGTCTAAATATATCAGGTATGTACCGCATTATTAGATACTGGAGACAGTTAAATAGCCAAGCACCTCTCATTCCGGCTGGACGCAGTGGACACATAATTCCAGAGGAATATCAGGTCATTGAAAACGGCGAGCAGTTTCTGCTATATGACAGGGCATGATGTAGATAATCAATACAGAATTTTAGTGTTTGCAAAACAACCAGGATTAGAAGGTCTTCAGCATAATGAACTTTGGGTTTGCTATGGAACTGTAAAATGCGCACCGGGTGTACATTATCAGTTATTCACTGTGCATACTGTCATTAGGAATATAAGCGTTCCACTCGTTTTTGCTTTGCTCCCCGATAAATCCAAAGAAACGTACACCAAATTACCACACAACCTTTGGGACTTGACACTCCCAGGGCTCCAAAGTTTGCCCTTTTACTCTTCAATTGGCGTTCGTTCTGTCAAAGACTCTAATTGCAGTCTGTACCAAGTTGCCATAGTCAGCCATATTACCATAAATGGACTGTGTTCCGGTCGTGCACGGCGAAGATTCCGCGCGGCGAAAATTCCGTGCGGCCAATTTTCCTACGGCGAATTTTCTTGCGGCCAAATTTCCTACGGCGAATTTTCTTGCGGCGAAAATTCCTAGAACCACGCTAGACATAAGCTGAGGAAAATCACGCAAACGCGCATTTTTTTTTTTTTTGCAAAAAAAAACACCTCCCTAATCACACGTGAGAATGGTCCGTTGGTCAAAAACTTCTGAGAAGCAGATTAGTATAATAGATACTATCCAATGCCTTCAAAAATGATGCTAAGTACAATTATAGAATATCTTAAAAATAATAAACCATTGCGATTCCGGAAGCGAACTGAACGCCATATCCTCCTATAAATGTCTGGTGGCCAGGAAGCAAAGAGTGTAATCTAAACGCAATGCAATATAAATAATAAAACTGAATAAAAAATGGAAAATATATGCTGAAATGTTGACCTATGGCTGTAGCCTCGGCAGTAGCTCTTTGCTTCCTCTTGGTGGCGGTTTGTTTACAGAATTTTTGCGCGTTTGACCAGTGAATCGAGCGCAAAAGGGCTGCATGCTGGAATTTTGCACAAAAACGGATGTCTACAGGTTTTTAGACGTTGATTTCGCGCGCAAAACTCGGAAACTCGTTCTTTTGAATAGCGTGTGGCATCGGCATTAAAAATAAATTTTCAGTATTAATTAACGAATTTTTATTGATTGTCTACCAGCCGCTTTTTTATTCACATTGCATAGTGTATAATACTCAGCAACTGAAAGTTTTGCACTATCTTGTAGTTTGTGAATAAAATTTTGAAATGAACGTTTTCTGCCGCTATCATCATTGTAACCTGGAGACAAATGCATTTTATGCATTTGACTTTGCTTCAATCGCCACTATTTAACGTTAATTTTTGGGAAAATGGAGGCGTTTCCTACCATAATAGCGAATAGATAACAGGGAAAACTGCTCGGCCGTAAGTTACTTTGAATGAATTGCTTGAAGCTACAAAGAAGATTGGCCTACACACATCCGCTGAACTCGCTCTTCAAGCAACTTTTTCGCCGAGTCTGGTGGAGCATTTGTCGGCAAAATGACTCTCTCGGCAATTTTACTTTTCGTCTGCATGGGGATTTAAAAAACTCTGAGAATTTCCCTTCGAAACTAGCCTCATCTCTCACAAGCCATAATTGACATTGGCTGAAAGAGTCAATCATTACCGAACTATAGGGCTGAAATATTTTTGCCATTCAATATGCTGTGCATTGCACTGTCGCGTTTCCAACTTTTCAGACACGTAAGATGGAATTTTGATTATTATTAGATAATTGATTCGTTGCCCATGCTTCTAATTACGTTTATTATTATTCAATTTACAATCAGAGTCTTCATACCTGTCCAGGATTAGAAATAAAGGTCCGTATACTTCTACTAGCCTAGCGTTTATTTTCAACTGCATGAAAACTTGTTTTTGAGTATTCATATGAGAAAAATCGATGTGCCACTTCTATACTTATTATTTTTAATTTGTTTCAATAAATGGACAAATTCTAATTTCTATGCAATGAAGCACTTCCCCTTAACTCCCGCCTGCAAAAAATCTTCGTTGAATTTTTCTAAATTACCCACCATTGCAGAACCAGAAAGTGTCTACCTCACGATGTTCAAGACCTGTTAGATTGGGCGCTGAAATCAAGCCTACGAGGCGTAGCTTATCCACAACTTCAGTTAGAAGCTTCGGCTTCATCATTTTGAAGCGCTTTGCGAGTGCTAGAAACTGGTGACTACTTTGAGGAGTCTGAAAACATTTTTAAAGAGCAAGATTGAAGTTTTGTAAATGTCAAGGGTAACCGTCTGCAGAAAAAATACAGGAGTTTGGAGCTTAGTTCATCGGGTCGAAACCAGCGCACCTGTCTGAGGTTTCGGACAAGTTGAGCGTCGAGTGCTTCATTTCGGGACCCAGTTGAATATGCCCTTAATGTGTCATTATTAGTTGGCAAAGCGAATTTGAACTAAGGTACGCCCACTATTGGCCTGACTCGTTCAAGCTGCAAATAAGTACTCTCTATATATCGGGCCCAGAGGCTTGCACGGCTGCAGTGAAGCACGGATAGTCAGCGCTATGGATTCAGCAATGAACGACTAAAACGGTAAGATAGATGCCAGATGACGGACCAACAGGCCAATTCTCAGAGAGCAGGCGGGACTCGCGCTCCAGTCTTCTAAAAGCTATTAGTGTTATGGCAAAAACATCTGAATGTTTAAGCAAAACAGAAAAAATGAAGATGAGGTGCAAGTGCATGCACAATAAGCTGCAGCGACATTGCGATGGTGAGTTAGTTAAGACATGAAAAAGGATAAGGCAGAGTCAACTTTGAGCGCACCCTGCACTGGGAAATCCATTCGCACTGATTCGCGCGGCAGACAGTCCAACTGGCCCTAGAGGAGTAAAGGCAGCTGCAGTCGACGATTGATCGCCAAGAACTGTGGCGCCGAAACGGAAAGTTCGACGGCCAGCCACCCCCCTGCCCTAGGGCAGGTACCCCCACGATAGCTATGCACACAAGCAAATGCGCTGAATCAACGGGCCGGGTGCCTTGAGAAAGGCTGCGCCTGGTGTGGGGATCGATCCTGGGTACCTCGACACAACTGTGCAGGGCGCAATGTCCGCAGCTACCGTAAGTATGGATTAGGGTGACCACAAAAATTAGCCAGCTTCAACCCGCCGAATGCCCCAATGCTGCGAGGTGTTGCTTGCATGAGTTAAAATCATTGAGATAAACATATTGTTTTCTATTAGAAAGATACGATTTAAGAACAGAATGTAATTGACCTCTAATTCCATAACGCGAAAGTTTTTCTAATAAAATGGAATGGTTAACACAGTCAAAAGCTTTACGCAGATCTAAGAAGAGACAAACAGTGAACTGCTTAAAATGATAAGTACGGAGTAAATCCTGCAACAAGTAAAACACAGCCATAGTGGTATTAGTACTTTGTCTAAAACAAAATTGATCATCTGAAATCATTGAAAATTTTCTAAAAAGTTGGAAAGCCTCTTATGCAAAATTTTCTCAAGGATTTTATTTATAAATGGCAAAGTTGAAATAGGCCTGTAATTACAAACTGATTTAGCGTCTCCAGCCTTAAAAATTGGCACAACGAGAGCCAGTTTCAAAATATCAGGATAAACTCCAGTAGAAAAACACAATTGAAAATATGACATAAAACAGGTGCAACAAAATCGACAACAGCGTATAAGATTCTTGGTTGAATTTCATCAATTTGCAAACGTTTATTTTTATTAGCTAGAATAGTATCTTTAACTTCATGGATACTAGTGGGAGTGAGGAAGCATGAAGCTTCACATTGCATAATCCGGGAAGTTGGATCAGCGTTGTTAATCTACATAAGCGCTGCTTTTGTCCCGTTCAAAGTGTTGTAGAAATTATTAGAAATACGATTGCGCTAGAGAAGGAATAAAATACCATTTTAAGCTGCGGCATTCGATTTTTTTGCCGTCTAAAGGTTAATCAATTGGAGCTGAACACATTGTACTCAAAGAATTTAATTCAGAGTGATAAAGTTAAAAAAATATCGCTTCATAAGGTTCACTTCACCAACCTATGACGTCTTTGATATCTATTATCCTGAGGTATGCATGACACGGTCATCTAGCAAAAACTTGTTTGTCATAAGTCACAAATAAAACTGAAACACAGTTCACCTCTGGCAGAGTTTTACCAAGTTTAAAAAATAAGTGCGTGATTCACTGGAGTAGGAAACAATAAAGGCGTCTTTTTGTGGAATGGCTCGTAATCAGAATCACCGTGATCATGATCATCGTGATCACTGAAAAGCACAAGAACGGCCAACGATTTTGTAAACAAACCAGAGACGCCGTGTCAATTTTCGAAAAAATGCATTTTTAGTGTATTTTTAAGGAAAGTGGTAAGGAATGGATTTCTTATGAGCTTTTACTTATTTTGAAGCCAATGCATAACTAAACTAGTAGTATTTAAAGCATTTTGAACATAACAGAGGCACAGAACTAAGGAAACTACAATTCTGGAAGGCAATATTACAAACAATCATCATAACAATATTCAAGTTATCCCTAAATATAAGAAAACATCACGACTTTACATTTCAAATTTTGAATTTTTACTTAGGCCTATCCAACGGCGGGAATCACTCTTTGATCACGCATGATTAGCCTGCGGAGGAAATCACGCTTTGATCAATTCTCACCACTGATCACTTGATTGCTATCAGAATCACATAAAAAGCGGTCACAAAAACGTGCGAATCATGCTCGATCAGGGGGAATCATCAGCGCGGTAGTCACAAAAAGACGCCCCTAGAGTGATGTTTTGGCTTTAAAATCCCCAAAACTGAACTTGCAATAATAAAGGCAGAGCAAATTAGCCAGGCAAAGAGATTGTGCTGTCCATTTCAAATCACTTTTTCGCCTTTAGTTTCTCGTGTTACTAAAAGTAGACTGTTAGTGAATTGAGAATGACATACAGACAAATTTCCTGCAATGAAAGGTCAGTTGCATGCTAGTTTTGCACAAAGTTCATGAAATCCTTCATCAGGCGCGAATATTTGGGCAAGGTTGAATTTTTAAGAAGGCATTGGGGGTGGTTGCTCCTGGGCTGTTGTCGAGAAGGGTCTCTTCTGGAAGAAGAGTTAGGGTAACGTGGGGCAGCGGGCCCACCCCTTTTTTCAAATTCAATTTTTGAGAAAGTTTTTATTAGTTTGAGATCGTTTTATTTTTTAAAATAAAGGTAATATGAATGGTAATGTATGATGTGAATTAGACGCCTATTGACTCA
>LQNS02278091.1:54374335-54412784 GCA_001587735.2 Parhyale hawaiensis | reverse complement strand
GCGACGAAATAAATTTAATTTGGTTGGATCTGATGGCAGACGGTATGTTAGACGTGCAACAGGTGACAGGCTGAACCCGAAATGTGTCAAAACATCTGTAAAGCATGGGGGAGGTAGCTTAATGGTGTGGGGCATGTTTTCATTTGAAGGAGTTGGACCGTTGTGGCCATTAATGAAACTGTCAATGCTAATGTATATCTCAATCTTGTACAGCAATATGTTAGGTATCCCATCTCTACAACTAAAATTGAAGAGGAATGGAAAAAAATAACTCCAGAGTTTTGTAAGAAACTTGTGATGTCGTGTAATCGACGCTGTGCTAAAGTTATTGAAAATAAAGTTTTTAGTACTCCATACTAATTGTTCTAAACCAAAAATTGACCATTGTTCCATGTTATTTGTTTGTAAATTGTAATTAGAGATGATCGTGCTCTTATTTTGCACTGTTCAATTTTTGTTATTGTTAGAATAC
Source organism: Parhyale hawaiensis (assembly GCA_001587735.2). Lineage (NCBI taxonomy): Eukaryota > Metazoa > Arthropoda > Malacostraca > Amphipoda > Hyalidae > Parhyale > Parhyale hawaiensis. The sequence goes on along the minus strand of LQNS02278091.1, from coordinate 54,412,312 downwards.
TCTAATGTATTAAATATAGTTATGTTTGTCCTGATATTTTGTAGAAATAGTTTAAATCCATTCCATAGGGCCCCATCAAAAGATTCATTAACCTACTCAAATGGTTAACCTTTATTTTAAAAAAAATTAAAATTGTCCTCTTATTTTACCCGCTACAGTACATATGTTGTGCGTGTTTGATGGATTTGCGCGATCGATCGATCGCGCTGCGCGTTCGGTGGATCGTTCAAATATTAAAATGGAAAATAAAAAAAAAACAGTCCTTGCCTCCCCTAACCTAGCTGACATTAAACCCGAATATAGTCCAACTTACCCGAAATTACGGAATAATACCTACAACATCCACCAAACGCGCAGCGCGATCAATCGCGCAAATCCACCAAACGCGCACATCATATACATATTCTTGTAATATTTTACTTGAAATTAAGTGGTGTGGCTTCTCGACACCTTGACAGAAATCTGTCTGTTTTAGTAATATGAAGTACACCTAACAGTTTGGACTATATTCACAGTGAAAATTCGATAGGCCATAAGTAGCTAATTCTCAGCATTAAGCTTGTGTGCCCTACTGGGAAGGCCACATGCACTGTTTTGTGCAGTGCATGATTGCAGTCGACCATGGGCTGTTAATAGCTTTGGCACCAACAATGGAAGGCTCTTTTGTAACGACCTGTGCTCCCTCTCCCTATTTGTGGGCAAGGCTAGTATGTACCCTCATGGAAAGCTGTGCAGATATCAAATGCTGAATCATCTCATCAAGTGCTGCAAGAGTTCAATTGCCTGGTGGGTCAACATTCAAACTTGCAACGATCACTGTCCTGAGTTCAGCATTCATGGTTGCCATTACCATACCATGGGTCCGCCTTTACTACTTACCATCTGCTGCCGTCAACTGCAGTACCTACATATTGAAAATAAAGTAAAGCTTTAATAGATTCTAAGAGCCGTTTACAATCTTAACAATACAAAATGAGAGAACCATATAAACTTAGAGTACCTACAATAAAAAAAAATACATTTCTGCTGCCCTGTAAAACTTTTGAAAACTCCTTTTCTTCAGATGCAAAGTGTTTTTACTATCGTTTGAGACGAAGATCAAAGGTTACCTTATGTCGATGAGTATGGTAACAGATTAAGCCCTAGCTTCAATAGGGTAGCTACCGCAGTAGTGGCATTTTAGGAAATTTTGATCGTAAAAACCCTTGGTATTGATAGTTACGAAGAAAGTGTTTTCAAAAGTTTTATAGTACAGCAGAAGTGTATTTTTTTCATACTTTCTAGTTATGTTTACACGTTGTCTTATGGGGTATTGTTTCTAAGATTGTACTTCTAAAATGGCTCAGAATCTTTTAAAGATCTATCTTTTTAATAGCTACTGTAGTTGATGGCAGTAGATGGTAGTTGACTGTAATTAGCAGTGTACCATGGGTCTGACCGTCTAGAGCACTTTGGCCTCTGTACAATGCTGATACATTATGACTGCTTTGTGTTCCTTCATGTCAAGGAAATGCCATTAGCCAGAAGGGACCTGGTGCATTAATTGGTTCTGAGGTTGGGTACTGACGAGTTTTGTTACTCCTCTGTTGTTAGCCATTGTTCAGAGCGTGGAGAGCCTCTCGATTGATTCTTGTCCTGAGTACCAACAGCCTGAGAAGGAAACCATGTCGGTTTCTATCTCTGGTACACTGTTACTGGCTCATGAGGAAGTGCATGCCAATAGCTATGGTAAAAATAGGTAGCTATATATTTTATATATCATATGCGAGTTGTTCTAAGACAGGAATTATTATTATTATATTCGGAAGTTTAAGTCTCCGTTTCCACAACTACGGCGATATCACAGAGGAAGAATGAAGGGAGACATAGTGTGACGATAGACACGTGGAACCCATGCACGAGGGTGTTCCCTCTCAGGATCAACACACATGGAACAGCAAGTCTGGAAGGAAGAGGAAGAACAGATGGAGAAAAATCAGTAGGAGTAAAAGAGGGGAAGGAAGCAAAGTGGGCACAAAAGACAGAAGAACCAAAGGCCTAGCTAATGACTTAGGTAACCTACATGGGTCCACCTGGGGGTGCTGCTCCCCATAACATAGGATGGGCGAACCTAAGCTAACCTAACCCTATGGCCTTCTAAGACAGGAAACGCCACGGATTCATTAGTATTGTATCAGGCCACGGTTTCTGTTTTAAGGTTGTTGCCAAAGAGCTCTGATTAACTACTTGGCTGAGTCGCATGCTTTTATCAAACCATCGCAAGCCTTAGAAGGTTGCACTTCATAACTGTTCACTACATTTATCAAATTGAATTCAGTTGAGTTAGGTAGCTACTTCATTTCTGCAGTACTGACCACGCCGCTTTCAGATGGTTAGGTCACCATGGCGCCTTTCCTCCTAAAGGAGAGGCCAAAACGTGTATCGTACAGCATTCTCATCTTGGCATTACTGTCACGTATCAAGAGAACTTCGCAAAGCCCCACTATATAGGGCAATGCCAATGGAGTGAGGTGACTGAATATAATTTTCTCGCGAATTCAGAGCTCACAAAGTGCAAGTACACTTGTCCAGGTGCCACGTCCGCCCGCTGTGTTCTATTTCCTTCTCATTGCATTATTTAGACTTAATTTATCTAGTACCTATCTCGTGAACCTGTGCCTTCACCCACGCTGTGAACAGTGTTATGTTCCTATACAGTACTGTTAAAGTACACATGTCATGGCTGAGCGCCCAAATTATTGCTTAACTTGAGACACTTGGCACCTCATTCGCTGTTTCCCTGACAAGGTGTTCGTGGTCAGTCTTTGCGGAAATGTACCTAGCACTCTGCTTTTTGATGCTGCAGCTTTGAGGTTGTACCTTTCTACCTACCTTATCAGAACTAGTCGCACTTCCGTTTCTTAGCGCTGGCAACCTTTCAATGTCTAGTGAGCGTTGGACATGTCGGTGTTACTGGTAGTGCTACTGATGCAATATTTTAATTATTTAAATGTTGCATCTGGACGAGCTGGGACTTGTGTCTGAGGACCTCAGACGAAGTTATTCGAGCACGCCGTGCTGCGTCCTGTCGCGAGTTTCAGCATAGGTCTGATGCTCCGTCAGTATAATGGTTGGGCAGCTGAAATCCCAAGAGCGCTGCTTACTCGTTTCCTAAAGTCGACGATTTGAGCAACTTGACTGAGACTATTACTGTTCTTTAACTCAAAGTTTATTATTTTTTGGTCAAAGCACTACGGCATCTATTGTAGCAATTGCCGCATCACTTTGGAAATGTCCTCATGTAAGTGGGCATCCCTGTCTTTGTGCTCATTGTTTACTTTTGTGATTCAGAGCATTCAAATACCGCGTATTGTTGGTAAAAGTGTCCCATGATTCTCTTGACACCTGCGGGCTGCATTACTGGTCCCTAAAGTGCTAGCAACTCAATTAGTTTTACTGAACACATATAGTCTGCAGAGGGAAGTCGCGATACATCATAGTATCTAGAATAGTATAGAATGATAGGAAACTTGAGCTTCCCCCAGTGGGGGAGGGTCAGGCTGCAACTACAGCATAAATTTTAGCTTTCGAGGTGAAAGACCAGACTAATTATTCAGTAAGACCATTCGAAGCAAATACTCTAGCTCGAGTCGTGTGGTTAACGTAAACATTTTTCTACCTTAGGTGCCTCGAGTGTTTATTGGAGGAAAGTGTATTGGAGGAGGATCTGAAACCAAGGCTCTGCGTGACAGCGGTGAACTTCAGAAGATGATTGAGGCCTGCAAGGGATAATGTGGGAAGCTGTTCAGTAGCCCCTATCTGCCTCCTGCTATGCACTATATATATCTGTTCCAAATCAAATTAGACACTGAATGTAATCCGTAAATTTCTACCTATATTTTGGCTCATACAGATGAACATTTAGTAAGTAATCTATTCATCGGCACCTTTTTGCCTGGAGGTTTCTTCAATACAATATGCCGATTCCAATAAAGTCCCGTAATAAACCTATCTGAGGGATTTTCAAGAGTTCCTTTACGCCAGAAGTAGTGAAATATTAACAGATCATCCACCTTATTAGCAACTGTTCCGAGACAGAATCTTGTATTCAAATAGGTAGCGTTTGAGCAACAATAATGGAATATATATAAACACTGGTTAATTATGATTATTTGAGCTTGTTGATGGTCTTCAGCTGTTGATATAGATATTTTTAATCTTTTTACCTAGTGTTTTCCCACTATTAGTGCTACACGATGCTATTTTAAGAATTGCTAGTCTTCGTCGTATAAATTACATCGAAACTGTGATAACTTATTATGGTTGTATGCCGTCTAGTACATAAAGCATTAGTATCATCAAGACAAGTAGTTAGCTTAAGAAAGCGAACAAAGTGCTTCTACAGTAATTCTTCCGCGTAGACTAATGCCCATTCAATGCCCCTAGGCTATATAGAAGTCAAGCGGTTGAGTTTTTGTATTGATTTCTTTAGCAGAGCTGATTTTTGCATTCAATTCTCTGTTTGAATGCACTGCAAGAAAGTGAGCAGAACGAGTTGTAAGCTTTGCTGCGTGCTATGAAATGAAAATGCTTTTTGGGAGCTTGATAAGACCTACGAAAGTATCGCGCTTTTTATTTAATAAGCATTACGCATTTCTTTAATCAAGTGCCTATTAGCATTTTTTATGAAGGGTTTTAATGTTAAAGTGTACTAAGTTTTGAACGATTTTTTCACCTTATGCCATAACTGCATTCATTTCTAGCTATCATTCCTTTGATAGTCTCTACTTATTGTCTGAACTATTGTTGGTGCTATTTCTTACTGATGTAATTGAATCTGCAAGTAAGTAGGTAGCTGTTGCTGCGGGGAAACTGATATATGTAGGTACCGTACTCATGTGGTGGGTGACCACTTGCCTGAAGAGACAGTGCTCGTTGGTGCGTAAATATTTGGCACTAATTATTTTGTTTGCAATTTGACAATGAATGTAGGTAGCCTACTTCTTTTTCTTGCTGCGTTGCTGTACTGGGAAAGCTATATATAAAATAAGTATATGGCTTTAGTCTCTATCATGACTAGTTATCCAGAGGTGGGAGAGAGATGTTTTTTTCGTTTTGTTTTCAGAATTTGGAATCGCAACTGAGTATACATTCTCATAAATATACTTATCCATGTAGCTAATTGTATTCTCATTATTTGCACATGAAGAAAACTTCATTTCATTTGTCCCCTCCCCCGCACTCAGGCGTATTCCAGCGTGAGTTTGCCGCAGAATAGAGCCAGGCTTTTGAATACGTGGATACGAAAGCCCCCGCACTCGTCTCATCCTCCTGTCCATGAAACTCAGCGCTCTGCAGTAAGCTTATGAATCTCAATCGAGGGCTCTCTAAGATATGTACCGGTATTATATTAGGCCCAGGGTTTTCTTTGTGTGACCCCGAACCATATGGTTGGCTTGTAAACTTTCAACTTCCTTGCGGTACAAAACAAATGATTGTGGCCGAAGTTACAATATTTGACCAAAAAATATCTGCAAGTGGAGAGAAGCGATGCGAAGCGCGCATATTGCTTGGAACGCTAGTAGGTATATCAGTTCCGTATTACTTTTATTATGAACCAGGAATTTCTCAGCTACACTGCGAGCTTTTTGCATCAATAAGGGTTATGCTGTTATTTACGCTTTAGCTACATTTTTTGGAATGACAGGCAATTGCGGATAAGCAGGCTCACGACTTCAACAAAGTAAGTAGCTACAAACCAATAACTTTTTGAGATATCTAGCGAGCTGCACTCAAATAGTGAAACAAGCTCTTGCATATCCAGTCATACTGGTGTCTTGGTGCGCTTTGGTCTAGAATTCAATGCCGGGATCGGCTTTCATTCGTGTTGGTCTGCGGGCGTTCAAGTCAGCTGTCAATGGCTATCTGATGGATTTTTTTTTTGGCAGCGTTCCGGGCTTCCCGCTGTTGCATGCTCCATTTGGTGAGTTGCGCTACATGGTCGTGGAGACCTGAGCGTAAAGTTTTTAATAATGGAAATATGTTGTGAAAAATCCATCGCCATTATTTTTCTCCTGGTCATTTTGCAGCCTTATTGACAATCTTTTCTCTTGCTATAATCGTCTTTCTCGACTTGTGCAAACGTACGTTCATCATGTGTGAGAACTTCACCATGCGTAAGTGCTAGGGGTTTTCCCACCATCTGTATGTCCCTAGTAGGCATCTCATCAGAATCATCACCGCCCCTGTTACTGAAAGAAGACGCGTAAACTTTCAATTCCATTATATGCATAATGGACCGATTATTCCAGTTTCCGGTTAGAGTTGTTTCAGTGGGATTATCCAGGAATATTTCTCCCGGATCTTTGTTTGGGCCTTATCTCTTGTTTGTCAAGTTGCCACTGCAGAATTAAACACAAAAGTGAAATCTTATTAGCTAGTGTAGAATGAATAAAGGTAATTATTTCTTAGCCATTACTTCCATCAGTCTCATCTCAGGGGTGTTCTTGTGCCTGCTATAGAAGATCTACTTTTGTCAACGAAAATTATGTGTAAGCACACCGATGTTTTGGTAGCTGAAATACGAATGGCTTTCGACCATTATTTTTTAAACTATTATCTCCGTACAGTAGCGTAGGATTTGACTTTCAGTTTTAGATCGCTTTAGTTTCATGACTCATGAGCTACTCAGCTGTCCACCATTTTTATTTAAATTCATGATTTTTTTTACTGGAAAAACCTAATATATATTAAATACGTGCTATATCTTGCGTTGTTTGTTTTTCGTTAGTATGTTTCTATATTACATCAAGCAATGACGAATGCGTAGACATACAATTGAAGGTAAGACAAACTCCTTAATCTCCACAGAATCTTATAAGTGCTTTAGTCACACTGAATCAATTTTCAAGCGTTGGTCTCCAACCAATTACCTATGCCAGAGACGGTCAGAAAAGCAATCACTGGACCTCTCGTCCTCTGATTACACTCATTGCATTACCTTTGCATTTGGCCACAACTGCTATTAATTTTGCTTGTGACCAGCCTTGCTCACCTCGTTCTGCCAGCTGCGCCATGGCCGCACTTGAGACTTTGCTCTCGTGAGTTTTTTTTTTTGCAGCTCCAGACCTTCCGGCAGATACGTCGAGAGAAAACTACATTTGTGAGACGTCCAACGTGGTATAACCTAGCCACTGATGTGCTACTAAACCTATTTTACTATTACTAACTAGTACCGTACGCAAAGAGAAACTAGTTAACAAGTAGAAAAACTAGTAACTATAATCCAAGACTTTATATGGGTTCGTTGCAACCCACACAGCCAATAATTACCTCCGCCAAGGAGATTGTTGTTGTGGAGTTGGTGCCTTTTGTCACCGAAATAACTTGAAAAGTTATGGACGGATCTGGACGAAATTTACTACGTGGAGGAGCAAATGATCAACTTTTGGTGAAGATCCGGTCACCCGTCTGTTCGTCTGCCGTTTTTTTTCAATTTCTTGGTACATAACCTTAAAAGTTATGGACGGATCTTTAAGAAATGTTCAAGAATTATTTGGTTCTTACTCGGAGCAAATGCTAAAATTTTTATCATCTGTCTGTTCATTATTCTCGATGTCAGTCAGAAACATGGAAACTCGTCGCAACGAAATTTGCAGGAATAGTTAGAAATGTTAAAGACTCCGATTGCTATATTTTTATGATGATCGGTTCGTCCCTTTGTGTATTTGACTTATCTTTGTTAGAACGTAACTCAAAAAGTTAATGACGAATCTTCAAGAAAATTTCAGCAGCTATCATTTCTGTCAAAGACACAGATGACTAAATTTTGGAGACTATAAAAAGGAAATCCTAGTTTCAGGACCAATTTGCATTTTTAGTTTACACAGCCTTGCTTGGTATGCGCTTTCAGGATGTTTTACTTGTGTTTTTGTTATCTAAATAATTTCTTTTATGCCTGGCCCTAATGCTACACACCTGCAAGACAAAATGGCAAATAGCATGTCAAAAAAAGAAACTGGTCCGAGAAACAGGTTTAATAATGACATCAAACTATAGTTGTCCGATTAATCTAGGCTTCCATTCGTAAAAAGAAGACTACATTACACGTAAGCTAACAGGAATGACAACAAGTATGCAGGATTATACCTTTAAAATATCACGCTCAAACTGCATGTACAAAGTTCACGCATAACAGGAAAGCAACTTGCACACGATAGGCTACGAAACAACATTCCAATCACATTCGTGACCTGTGGTTTCAAGAGATTCGACAATTTAAAGTAAGCTACAGCTAACTGAATTATTATAGAGTGGGTTTTCCCGCCGTATTAGATAGAAAGACTACATAACGGCGATCCAATTTTGCATGATATAGTTTAGAAGTTTAGTCGAACTCAAGTGAGTTCTATTAGAACAATCTTGGCCAGGTGCACCATGTCTGGCAGGAAATAAGGCGCGAGCATCTCCAACCCCACAAGGCTCGGTAGAACTAAATCGCTCAGCCGTGCAGCGCAGAGAAGGAGACAAAAAGAGAACAATCGTGCGAGGGGTCCCTTCCGGGGCCCCCCATACGGGCGCAGATAGGAGTCCCATGGGATGGGTCGCTTACCACCATTCGGCGGCTCACCTCGCGGAACAGAAAGGGAAATATAGAGAAACTACCTAACTGTACAAAACTAACCTCAGCAGGAACTGCGGTCAGATGCTACGTCCCCTGCGGAGAAAGCACTCGGGACCCTTGGGTGCGTGATGCCCAAACATATTGTGGCAGGGAAAGGGCCCGCCACAATATGCCCCTGAGGGCACAGCTAACTGAAACTGAACTTTAACTGATTCAAAAAGCATTAAGCTATTTAAAATAAATTTCTAACTATCAAAATTATTATTAAGTGGAACTATCGAAATTGAAGTAAGATTTACTTAGAGTACACTTTTGTTTATTTAAAATAAATTGACATTTATTCAATGTAAATTTATTTAGCTAAGTAAATTTCAGTTTATCAAAACTAAACTTCATCTCATGCGATTATTTAACTCGAGTTACTTCAATATGCGAGCGCAAGCGTCGTTCTAGCACTTGCGTGCTTTTAAAAATGAAAAACTATGAATTCGTTTTAATTTCACTTAACTCACGGCTAAAATTACTTCACTCGGTGCAAAGGCTTCGAAACGTTCAACTTTTTCTACGGTGAACAATATTTAACTTAACTAAATAAAGGTGTTCAGGCTTCTTTTCAGATTTACGCCAATAACAGCAAGTTTCAGAGTCAAGAGCTACTAGTACCAACAATAATATCACCACATATTTAGTGTTCTTAAAATTGTCCGTGTTTACAAAGGCACCAAATTTATACTAGGACATCACTACCTCATTGGGATCAGTGGCTTTTTAGGAGGCCAATTCTCCCATTATTGTTATATTGAGGGATTTCCTGCCGTATCAGGCGAAGACTCCATAAGATCGATCCAATGGTAGAGTATATATGATAGTTCAAGCCTCCTAAGTCAGTATCAAGCTGTTCTAAGAGAGGAAGGGACATGTAGTATGTCGATACACGCGCGGAAACAATGCACGAAGGTGTTCCAACATAGGATCAGCGCGCATGGGATTAGTAAGAAGAGGAAGAACAGACGTACCTAAGTAAGATCAGTAGAAGAGTGAAATCAGAAAAAAGCAACGTGGGCAAGAAAGACTCACGTCCAGAAGGCCTAACTACTGGCGAAGGTAACCTAGAGGGTCTCCCTGGGGGCGCTACTCCCCGTAACATGGGATGGGCGAACCTATTTTAACCTAACCCTATGGCACATCCTGTGCCCCTGAGAGGATATCGATCCAATTTCTCATGCTACAGTATAGAAGTCGAGTCGAACTCGAGTTTCATTAGTATAATTTTGGTCAGATGTCCCATTTCTGACAGGAAACTAGACGCAAAGCATCACTAACCCTACGCGGCTCGGCCGAACGAATACGCTCAGCCATGCGGCACAGGTCAAGAGACGAAAAAAGAACAAAGCAACACCCGTGCGGAGGGTCCCTTACCATCATTCGGCGGCCTAACTCGCGGAACAGAAGGGGAATAGGTATAGAGATCCTACCCAAGTTCACATAACTATTGCGGCCAACAACAACATCTGCGGAAACGACACTCGGGTTTGCCCCTGGGTGGGTGATGCCCATATATATATTTTGACAAGACCCGTCAGAATATATACCCTTATGGGCTGTCTGGTGATACTATTCTTTTAACCAACATTATCATGTTCTGAGGAGTAAAGCTCAGTTCAATAAAATATGACAAAGTACCCTCAGAAAAAAGGATACGTACGTAGCACGTTGAAGCTACACCGATGAATCCGCGAAGGTAACAAGTCAGAATAGATTGATGACGGCCTGTAGGAGTTGAAAAAAGAAGTAAACACAGTTGGATATCCCAAACCTTGTCATCAACCACAAACTTTTACTGTATGTTGACGTTAATGCTTGTGGGTAAATCTACGTCTGCCGAACGTTGGAAACTTGCTATCCGTACGGCAGGTGTGACAGAAGTGGCAGGTTTAAAGATACTTATATCTGACTATAAAATCATGATACACCCAAACAGTGCACTCGAACACATCGATATGACGGCGTTAGCACGTCATTTACACGAAAACAACAGCAAACGTGTGAAAGACACCAAACGTAAAGTACCATATTATGCATAAAACTACACACGAAACTATGGAAAACACAATAACTGTTTGTGGATGTTCACGGTTTTAACCATAAAGCCCATTGGCGGATCTGAGGTCGGCCATATTGCATCAACTTGTCATTTCTAATATTCCCGTCCTGTAGAAGATTTTTGATGGTTTTACGACCAGTGAATGTCATTCAGTTATTGGAGGCTTTGGAATCATCGGCCCTCTCAGTTATTACAGATATAATTTGGTATGTCATTCGGGCAGCAAACTTTCTTCCGCCTTCTTTTTTCTCTAGTTGGAAGGCTAATATGATTAGGTAGTGTAGTAACGCCCGTAGGTATAATTAACGCTTTACTGTACTTCTCACTTGAACGGAGCGGCTCACCAAATTTTTAAACAGAAGACGATCGAAGAGCCTCTGGCCGTAAACCTTCAACGAAAGAAAGGCTGGCGGGGCCGGGATCCCAAGAACGATGAGGATGACCGCATAAGGCACAGCTCTGATAACTGTCAACCCTTGAAGACACTGCAGATAAGTGCATCTTACGAGACGTTGTGAGTTACAAAGTCCCTTGCTGCCACGACTAGAACAGACGCAAGAACAGGGAGAAAACGAAAAGTGAGTGAATGCATTGTTACGTCTCCCTCAACACGACTACCGAGCTTCAAGAGAGGGAAAGGAAGAAACATGTAGATTGCGGATGAAAAAGTGCAAACCATGACCATGGATGTTCCCCGATTCTACAGGGGAAGAAAGAAGGGATACATAGTATGCCGATAGAAACGTGAAACCCATCCACGAGGGTGTTCCCATACAGGTTGAACGCACATGGGCACAGCAAGTCGAGAAAGAAGAAGAACAGAATAAAGCATCAGCAGTAGAAAGAAGCAAAGTGGCCGCGAAGAGAGACGTCCCAAAGTCTTATGTGAGGTTAAGGTAACCTAAAGAGTCCTCCAGGGGACGCTGCTCCCCATAACATAGGATAGGAGAACCTAATACTATGGCTCATCCTATGCTTCCAATGTGAAACGAAGAACAAACATCGGCAATACACAGAAGAAGCAAGTTCGTGCACACTTATCTACAGCGTAGAAAGGAAAAAAAAAGTGAAAAAATATGAGTCCGATTTTGGAAAGGGAAGGAAGGGAACAAAGCGATGACGACAAAGAGTACCAACAGGATGAGAATGTTTAAAGTAAGCCATAGGCTTAGATTTTCGCAGTAAAAATGAGCTTAACATTACTGAAAATAAACAACACAAAGTTTACGTTGAGCATAGAATTAGCTGCCCTATCAGTCACTGCAACTGACAATGAAACCTCGAGCAAACCTTCAATAAAATTTGAACCAGGTACGAAATGAGCGCACGAAGAGAAAAGGTTGCCACTACCTACAAAGAGTAATTCAGTGCTGTCTCTCAATCGGAACTTTCCAGCTGATGATCTGATGCGGCCCCTGCAGATATTAGATAATTGCTTAGGATAGTCCTAAGTGGCTGAGAGATTCAATCGCTCCATGGCGCTTAAGAATCCCCACGGATTCCCTTGTAAGTGCGAGAGGGTGGTCTTATGCACTTGCTACGCAGCAATTACGGAAGAATAGCTTCAGAACCGCAACTACACTTGATGATGAACAATGTGGTACGCAGGGCACAAAAGAAAGAAAAATAAAAACTGAATCAAATGTGTCCGGTCTTGTTTTTAGAACTTTCTATCTATAAACTAACTTTAAAAAATTTCCGACAATGGGTGAGAACAGCTGCAATATAGTCCTCAAGTGTTACCCGACCAGAGGAGAAACTGCAGTTCACTCTATCAATCATTCAGTTGTCTAACCTAGCCGAACATTCAGCATCATAACCTACGTAAGAGGCACTTTAAATCACTAGATTCATAACTTTAAATCTCTAAAACGGGTGATTGTAATTGATAACCTAGACAACAAACTGTCTCAATCTACTAATTCACAACCATAATATTTCAAACGCGCAACTGCAATCACCGAATTTAGCCATGAGCTACCTACGCAATACTAACATTTCTTCGAATTAACAACTAATAGCGCTGTTCGTTTACGCCTCCACCGAGCGAATGAAGGCGCTTTCCTAAAGATAGCGTTACACAAGTAACATATCATCACTTGCTCGGAATAGGGTTAACGGGTATCTTTGGTAGAAACGTTAACTATAATTGAAACAGGTATTGTTTCGCGTTGTCAAATGAATTTGTCTCAGGTAGATTATACAATAGGAAAATGGCGGTTTTCCTACTAAAAGCCTGGTTAACAATGCACGGTCCTATACCTACCCGGGTGTCTAGATATTTCTTCAATAACTTGGCAAAATAAAACGGCAGCCAAAGAAAACGAACGAAATTCTCAAAGAAGATTCTCTTCAACGTTCGCTTCGCAGCGCAAAATCCCCGTTAGGATGAACTCTGTGGACACAACAGGTAGCTTGAGTTTCTTGAAGGCAGGCCAGAGCTTCTTATCCTCGGGACAGGACACCACCACAATGGACGGGTAGTGAGCGCGAGGAGGTCTCTCCAGATATTCTCCACCTCCAGACACCACCAATTCTGCAGCAACGATAATAAAGTTCGTAATTACATCAAGTTTATAGCGGACAATAGACGGACCAACAGGCTCATTGCCATGGAGAAGATGAGGCCCAGGTTTCGGCCCTGTTCGAGCTATTGCTTTCATGCCAGGAATAAAAAATAAAATGTCTAAAGGGAAAGTTGCAGTTGTTGCGCCAGGGTTCTGCGACGTCAAACTGAGAGGGGATAAAGATCATCAGAAAGGCGGTAAAGGTTGAGTGAGTCATTAACGAGAGGTTCGAAGTTGTACAGAGTGATGCTCCTCAGAATACTTAACCAAAGATTTTTGAACGTGTTGACTGTCTGCTCTGACAACTTCCGGGGTCGTTTACTGCAAGTGTTCACTCTGAAGTACGGGAAAAACTGCTGCTTTTGTGTACCTAGCTGTTTGATGCGATGACAGTACGGCAAATTATTAATATTGCACTTGCTACACAAAAGTTACACCAGAGAAGCCTTTAGATATTGAGTCAAATTTCATTTTTCCTAATCATCAGTGAAGTAAGGCGAAATTTTTTAGCAGGATTTCAACCATGAGTTTGTGACGTTATCATTACGTCACCGGCAACATAGCAGTAAAGTAAACAAATTTGAGTCACACCTTCCAAAGTTATATTAATGGTGATATAAACACAGTTTCAATAAACACGAGCAGTAAAGATGTAGGTCTTTTAGCCCTATTGCGGTAATACCAGGCTGAGCTATCTCGCTGCTAAGGCAATTTTCCCTATAGGAATACAACAATACAAAGAACCCTTGCACAAAAATAACACAGGCTAAATGAGTATCACAAGGTCAATATCGAAGGCGTAGTTACCCACAGGAAACACTGGGTTAGTATTGCATAACGCGCTTGAATGCGCATTGGTTTGACTTCACACATTTACACATCTAAGTTTCAAATGTACGTCAGATATGATGTATAATCTTCAAACATTCAACGTCCTTTTTTCTGTCATGATTTTTTTTTCTCCAAAATTGTGATAAACGCCAGGCAACGTCCATAGTCTCCTAGAAATCCAACAGGAAAAAACGATGCCTTTACTGAAAAAAAGTGTGAGAATAGCATGAGTGGGAACGTGACAAAGTGATCACAGACTACGATAATAGGTTCATTTAGCCCCGAAACACACCGTACACACGGGCGACACAATCTGCAAGAACACCCAAACAACTTTCCGATCAGGTGTTCTTTTATTTATTTATTCATTTTTTAGGCAGTGATCGTTAATACAGTGGACGCGAAGACAGAGTGTACCCCTATGTCTCAAAAACAAAGTTGTCGCATAAATTAATACGATATCTTTATTTTCGCATTCCCTCCCATATGAGAGGAGGGAGAGAAGAGTTGTATGAAGTGTGTACTGTTGCTTCAATCCAGCGCCGAACACAAATACCCGCTAAACAGTCAGTCTGTGATCTATTAGAGCTCGAGCAGAGTACACGTACCGTATGTTGGGCTGCTTCTAATTGCCTACCTTTTCACTTAGATTGACACCGTACAAAAAACCACTACGGCATCACAGTGGGTCGAAAGACGCTTACCAATGAAGAAGACTCAGGCCGTCACCCGAATCGAGCTGGGCTGGCAGGCCTGGTGAACAGTGTAACTTTTGAGCTGAATATCAGCCAAATGTCATTCTTCAAGCACACAAAAATCATTTGCCACACTCCCTGCCGGGACCATACCGCCACGCAAAGTGCGACGGGGAGGGGTGGGGGGGGAAGAGAAAGATAGCACCTTGTCATTCTCTTGCGCCCACAACTCACTTTGCGTGGCGGTATGGTCCCGGCAGAGAGAGCGGCAGCTGATATTTTAAGCTTCAAGAGGGTCACTCGGCGGACAATCAGCTCGACAGCTACGCGGTTCACCGGCACTCCCAGCTCGACGGCTCCACTCTTTTTTTCAATGGTAAGCTTCTTTCGACTCATTGTGATGCCGTGGTGGTTTTTGGTATGGTGCCAAGACAAGTGAAAAGGTAGGAAATTACAGGCCCTTGGACCAGTGAAACATACGTGTACTCTGCTCGAGCTCTGATAGATCACAGACTGACTGTGTGGCGGTGGAGTAAAGCAACACACTTCATATTACCATCCTTTCTCTTCTCATATGGCGGGGAATGCGAAAACCTAGTTATTAGCGAATTACGCGATAACTTTCTTTTTTTTTGCGGCCCAGGAGTGAACTTTGTTCTTACAGCCACTGTACACACATATAAGTGCACCAAAAACCCAATCAATTACCTGACACGATTTTGACCCTATTTTAATTAACCCGTTGTTTTGTCTTTGTTTATTCTTACGGAGAAAAAAAAACATCGTAGTGCAGTCGCAGAGCTTGGTCAAGTCAGGTGTGAATATGGTAGCTAACAGTTGCAACTATAGTAGCCCACAGCTGAGTTCTATTGCTGTACACCGTACTGCGTTTCCGAACAGACAGGTCTGTCATTTACTAGTCTAGTTTCCATGGTTAAAATTTGCACCTATTGTTCGAAACTTAGGAAGCAGTTCATCGACACTACAGCAGCCGGCGGGCCGAGACAGGGGCCAGGCAATGAAGCAGTGTAGTATGTAGCTAATGATAATGTAATCTACCTCTAGTGATGAGCTGCACCGTAGGTTTTGTGGCTACCACGTGATGTCTAGACTTACAGTAGATCCCTCAAGAGCCCTTGACATAAGCTTGTTATTATAAAAGCATTCGTGTAACTCGGGTCGGGGCCGGAACTTGAAAGTCGACCTACGGAACTAAAACTACTGACGACACCGTCATTCAGCGAGAGAGGACGGAGCAGAATAACGAGAATATAAAACCTATAGCCACCAGTATTCTAGGATCGTACTCTCTCCAGCGTTGACAAAAGATGTTCTCTTGCATTAGGACCCAGAATGGGATGCTATCCTCACTTGTTCTGTGACGTAGTTTAACTCAAGATGTAAAGAAAAAAAAAAAAAACTTTGTCAACGATAATTCCACCATCTCTAATTAACCGACGAAGCTTAAATTGTCTGAAACTTCAGGCAGGAACGCCACCTTCGACCCGTCAAGTCCACTTCCAGGCCTTTAGCCTTTTGACTCCTAACAATTAATCCAAATCCGTAAATGGAGTTTTCAGCCGGTTAATTGTAAGCGCGTGGCTCTCAACACTTGCAACACGATTCCAAGTGACAAAGTCAACACTGTCGTGGTTCCAAACAAATCATGCCTCGAAATCATTCCGCCAGACAATCGCAAGCGTCCTTACATAACGTGGCCACTTCGATACAGCATGGAACTTGTACACTGCATCCGGTAAACAAAAACATTCGCAGTTTTTCTAAGTAAAATGTTTAACAAAAACCCTCCGGGTTACCTGGCATCTGATTTGACAGATAAAGAATTTCAAAGACAGGGCAAACAACAAATTAGTCTACTGGTCTACAGTGCCCAGGTCCGATATGGGTATTATAAAAAGAAGGCTACAGTATTGGGTCTACAAGTAGGTGACACACTGGAAATTATGAAGATTTAAGAATGAATGACAGTTATTCACTAGACAATCTGACCTTTCATCTGATCAGGCTCAGGCTTGACGTGTGCGGTGGCGTGGATGCTGAGGTCAGTAAACACGGGCCGACCGCTGGCCTTCAGGAGAGTCTTGCGAAGATCAAAGGCGAATTTAGTTTCCATTTCGCCGTCCTTTAAGATGTACTGCCATGGATCTGCAGGCAACAAGAAGGTATACAGTCCGTGCCACGATAATAGCTTAAACTCATTTTGAACGTACGATTAAAACTATCTCTGTTGCAAAGCTAATATTTTCATGGTTTGTGTGGGACCATAAATGAAACTGTCAGAAATTTTCAGTCCATGTTAATGAGTAGTTTTCATTCAAGAAAAGTTTGAAGGTTTTGATTACTTTCAAGCGTGCCACGTTATTAGCTTTTATAGCTTTTTATCAATTGTCGTTATCTAAAATTGTTAATGATAAAAAGTATGATCAAGCAATGTTTTATTCAAGTAGAATAGTCCCTTTGTATAATCATACAATGACGTAGCAGATGGTTAATAGTTTACATAAGAATCTTTCTTCTAAAAAAAAAGTTCAATCCTCTTGTCGACAGATTCTGTCAAGTTTTCCATTTCAGAACGAGGAATAGCGCTGGCAGATATCTTGATAACTGTCCATAAATCTTCTTTTCAAGTGCATTGCCTTCCATCCTTGTAAACAGCCAGCTTCAGAATCCCCACAGGTTTTCGATAGGATTTAGATCAGGAGAGCATGCCGGCTAAACCATCAAATGACATCTTTCAGTCCTAACGATGACAAGAACACTTGTGTTGTCTTTGTAGAGTGAGACAGGGCAAATCGTGTTGAAACATTAACCTGTGACACTTTTGCAGGGGAACTTCATTCAGCCAGGGAACCAAGGCAGACACAAGGAGCTGACAATAAGCCACAGAAGTTATTTTCACTCCATCTGGCACTCGCACAGGACCATCAAGTTTATCTCTAATAATTCCTGCCCAAATCATGACGCCTCCTCCGCCCTGCTGACGACGGAAACGAGTATGACGCTGTTGACCGTTTCCAACACATCCTTTTCCCCAACGTCTGGTCGTCCAGAGTTATATACCCTGGTTTCATCGGTGAAAAGTACCATCTTTATGTTTGTCTGCATATGCTCTCGAGCCCATTTCAGCCGTGAATTCTTGTGCCTAGCCGTCAGAGGAGGTCGTTTTTCAGGTGTAACACTTTTCCCCATGTTCTTCAGCAACCGACATGCCGTTTTCGAGACTTCAGGGAAATTTATTTCGCTAAAGGTAGCCTTTGAAGTTTGTCTTGGCTTCTTTAACAATTGCCTTTTCACTTTACGAAGATCTTTAGTACCGGTACTAATAGCTTTCAGGACACCAGAGTCCGAGTGCTTTTTCCTTGGTGAAGAGTCGGCTAAAAAGGGCTTCACCGTGTCAACATGGTGACCTACTGAAACAGCAACATCCGTAAAAGGTGTTCCTTTAGCCAATATTTCCCTATTTTTGCTTTTTCAACCTCAGACAGACCTCTAGCCCTTTCAATTTTGAAAGTTTTCTACAACAGCTAATAGAGTGGCACACCAAATAATTATGTTAATTGCAATAACTCATGACATCTTTTAGGGATTCGATTGAAGTTCCAGTGAAAGTGTCGCCATACGTAAACACTTCTGCCAGTAAAATTTCAAAGCAATTGGACAAGTCGGAACACCTCTAATATTAAAAAAAAATTAGTGAAGCTTTTATCGTGGCACGGACTGTATAATAGGGAAAGTTCATACAACAAATACAACAGCAGAGCTAGGTAGCACATCAGCCAAGAAGCAGCAGGGGGAAGATATGTTTCTATCGCTGCAGGTACCACATCTGCCTCGCGCCACACACAACAGTCTGTTGACACTACTTGCACACGTGTCGAATGATAGATGATTTTAAAATTCTTTCAAATGCTCACCTATTGATATGAGGGCATTTAAGTTGATATTTATTCAACAATAATTTACGTTCAATGATCAAATAAGCTCCGCTGCATTTACATTTGGAAATAATGTACACACAGGATCTTTCGTTTACAAAGTAGCTTAGACAGGACCCATTTCAGTGTGTAAGAGGTTACAGCTGTCGGCACTTGATACATCAAGCCTCAATGTCAGTTACAGGGGCAGCTCGTGACTATATACTCAAGTAAGGGTGCTGTGAAGTTCCTCACCAGGTAGTACCAGTAATGCTCTCACGAGCTACAGCACGGCCACCAGCATTCCTTGTTTGTGGCAGCATTAGCTACAAACAACCGAGCAGGTATGAAATTGTGCAACACACCCACTTCAGTAGCCACGTCCCGCCAATGGTCACACCGAGAGCAGCAACCAAATTATTGACATATTCAAAGTGTCGCCCTTTGCACTTTCAACATATCAATTCTAATACACGCAGTTTACAACTGTAAATTTTGGAAACACAGAGTGAAATCCTTATCAGTACAAAAGAAACTAGAGCACTCTGAGAGCGTATAGATACCTCCGCCAAGCAAGGCAACGGTATCAAAAAATCAAAATTAATTCTGAAACCATGATTTTTCCTATATCAAAACCAAAAACTAATCATTTGTTCCTTTTAATGGTAGTAATAGCTTCTGTAATTTTCTTGAAAATCCGTTCATAACTTTTTGAGTTATTCTGCTAACAAATTTATGACAAACATTATAGTCAAACCAGCTTAAGGAGACTGACGAACGTGGCTAAGAACGAGAAGCAACTTTGCCAAATCTCACTTAAGCGCGTAGTATCAATTGTCTCAATCGATAAAATTATATTTAAATTCGAAAACTCAAAATGCATTAGCTAGTTAATAGATTAGATTTGGCACTGCTGCGTTCAATTCAGCCCCGCCCCTAAAGGACTGATTTCCCTGGTTGGACTATAGTCAAACAAACATACGGATAAAGCGATCATCACTAAAATTTAATCATTCACGTCTTTTAGCATTACTAACAAATCCTGGGTCCATTCATAACTTTTTTCAGTTATGGTACTAAGAAAAAATAGGCAGACAAACAAATAGATGAACGGATTTTCACCAAAAGTTGATAATCGGTTTCTGTTAACATGCCTAACAATCCTTGCAAATTTCGTAAAGATCCGTTCATAAGTTTTTGAGTAATATTGGTGACAGACAAAGAGACGGACAAACACGACAAAAACATAACCTCCTTAGCGGAGGTAAAAATTGCAAAGTGGTCAGGTAGCTATACGGTAAACAGCTTGAACAATACAATAAACGACTGGCGGAAGTATTTTTCATGTTCACAACTTTTATGTAGAACAAGAAATTGCAACAGAAGCATATTCCCATTAACAAGACGGTTTTCTCCTCCACTTAGCTACGCCAACCGAAACCACTAAAATTACTATTATAGTCTCGGTTCAACGACCATACCCACTCAAAGAGCAATTCCACCAATGGTATTTTCCAATTTCCACCTTCAGCGTACTGCAGCTCAGAAGACTTTATCCCGGAATATCTGCCGCAACATCTGCCAGCCAGTACGCTACTTCGCGCAGGTAAACCAGGCGTAAAACAAGGAGAAAGAAGATTTAACCCTACGACCTAGTCTCACAGCAGTAGTTACAGCCCGATGCAACTAACCTTGCGGCAAGGCCTAGTGTTGCTCTCGAGGACGGTGAGTCTCATGGTTAGTGTGGCAAGGATAGGGTAGGCTAGACCCTGTTGATCAACATTGCCCTTTCCCATTTTTGGACCAAAGTCCCGCCCACAGAACAGGACCCGAGTCAGCAGCGACCCTGTTGCGATCCAATGAGCGGAAAGAGTAGGTAGCTACATATCTATATAAATATAATTACCGGTAAAGGAAGCAGCGAGTGTGGATGCGGCAAGCCAGGCAGGAGACACGACAGGCACGCCCCTGGCGGTACAAGCGAGCAACTTGCAGGTGCGCTTGGCGCTCTCTGACACCAACACAGAGCATTGAAGGGCGCTCTCAACCACACTGCCACCTGGTGCGTTAATATTGACATTAACTACCCACGTTGTACAGCGCTTGACTGTCCTTTCTTCGTAAACATCAAGACTGGTAAATCTAAACCTCAAGAAGAGCTTATCCAGTTAATGTAGAATCATAAAAAAACACAATGATTAATCATAGATAACGGTATTATCTTACTAACGTTTACACAATTTTGTATGTAGAAGTAAGTATTTATTAAATAACATAGGGTCGGTACTCAAACAAACAACCAATCTTTCATCGTGATGGAAACGAGTGCAGTTATTAACAAACAACTTGTCGGTTCGTCAAGAATGTAAACGAGAGGAGTCAATCACAGAATTCGTAGGATCTCGAGACATAAACACAACCTACAAATGCCAATAATTAATTTTACTGGCTAGCTTGACTATAAAAACAATTTTCGTTTGAGGTAGCTCTGTTGCTAATTACAACAGATTTCATTAAAGTTTACCGAATCGGCGTTAGTACTCACAAGAGAAGAGTACGCAGTCAAGTATGATAATACTGTAATGTAAGTCTATGGGTTAGACCGTTAGACTAAGTATGATGCAATCCATGGTTTAGATTAATTATAGGAACTCTACCACGCCCATTGTGCCCATTTGAGGATGTTACCAGTAGTGTTATAGCTACTTACAAAAACTGTACTACAATTAAAGCATGAAAGGGTTAAGCTGAAGCTTCCTTAGCTGCTACACGATATTGTGAGGGAAGAAAAGCAAGATTCCCGACAAAAATATAAATAAATAAAAAATAAATAAAGGAAAGAGGGATCCTATACACGGAGCATAACCACGAATATGTACAACACTATATCGAGCTAAATGATGAAAGTGATACAGAGTAATGATAAAGTAAAGAGCCAACAATTGAGATCTGTGTTCTGATGCATGATTTAAATAACTCGGGTACAACAAGTTCAGTTTCAATGTACAGTATATATGACATTTTAGGTGTATTGTTGCGTAAAAACAGTCATTCAATCTTATACCATTGGTCAAAAATCGCATAGCTAACAGATTTGTAGTAATTTTGGTACCATTTTCAGCACTGAATTTAAAACCAGGGTTGAGGAGTCGCACAATTCTGGGCTCCAGAAGTCGGAGTCGGCAACTGGCTGGACCGAGGAGTTGGGAGAAATTTGGCCCATCTTGTGAAGAAAAAAGTCAGAGTCGGAGTCAAGAGCTTGTAATGTTTCGAATCCAAAGAGTCGGGAGTGACAACAGGTTGGGCTCAGGAGTTAGAACCAGAAACTGACTGGACTGGATCCACCATCGCTACCCTGATACCAAATTGTGCTTTGCTGAAAATTTAACAAAATGTTCGATGCATCACAAACGGACGTCTTAGAAAGGGGCCCCATCGAAGTAGCTAGCGAGGTGCGGCGCATCAAATTTGTTGCATGACAAACGTAACAACGGGTACAGCCATCGACTGTGCCCACCGACGCAACCCAGATCACTCGACACACATTCACTCACAAGCTCCACGTCTCCCGCAAAAATCGCATTATTATTATAATTATTATTATTATTATCAAGTAAAAATTGGATTGCATTGATTGTTGCGTCAGTGGGGCCCCGACCTTATTGAGCAGAGGCAATACAGCACGAAACGTACCCAGCTTTTTAAGAGTCCTCAGCTGCTCCGACGATGGCACGGTGCCTGTGAAGAGCACTCGAGGCTTTGTGTTGGCTCTGGCTTGGCGCTCTGATGGAGAGCACAACACGGACGTGTCCTGTAGTACAAAAAATATACCAATACATTAGGCTTCTTTCTGTACAGTCAACAAAGGAAAACAATTACAGTTGATACTAATGACATCTAGTGATTTACTAATCCGTAATATGAATAAAAAGTCAAGGTTAGGGAAGCGAACATAGTTAGGTTTAAGATCTACTAAACCTTTAGTTTCGGGATCTACATGTCCCATCATCAGTTTCTGAAATGATAAGTAAAGAATATAAGAAAAATGGACAATACTATCAGTTCTCTAATGTTCAAATGGAAAGACTACCAGGTATCTAAAAGTAAAGAATAAAATACTGCGAACAATGATGCATAGCTAAGAAATCTATCTGTTAGTAATATATAAAAGATGGGCACTATTTAGGTCGTTTAGAACTGGCTTGAATCGCGAAATATACATTGATTCTAAAATTCGAAGCTCAAAATGGTCAGTTGCAAATGCTAAAACAGTAAAGTCTCTAAGAGACACCAGCACCCCGCACTGCTCTGCATGAGCTCTAACGGAAGAGTGAGAGAGGCTGGCGAGAATATTGCCCGTTCTACAACTCCTCCCCGCATGCTCACTGGCCCTCGTGTGCAGCGTACGATAGGTTGACCCTATGTAAAAAGATGCACACTGTGCACAACAAAACTTGGACACGAGGGAGGTTTGTATGCTGAAAGGAAGTCGATCTTTAAAACGGAAAAATGAACCTATAGTGTGATTGTTAGTCACAATAATTTTAAAATCTATATCAGTAAAATATTTTAATAACAATGATAAAAGCTCTGTTTTCAATTTGTACGACTGAGGTCCAAAATATTACACTGAAAAGAAAAATTTCCTTTTTGGTCCGTCATGGGTTGGCGGTCGTATAACGTTCAAAAATTTATTGATTTGCGACTGTATTGAATTTTGAGGATAGCCATTATTCTTGAAAAATGAAATAAAAAATTGAAATTCGGAGTGCATAAGTGCTGTCAAGACAACACTTTGAGGTTGGTGTATCTGAGGGCTACCGATGCAGTCAGCATCTGATGAGTCGTCTGATGTGCCTTCTCTGCTGCGCCTCTCATGTGCATAGCTACTCACACTGGTGACGCTATGTTCTATTCACTCTTTTTTTCTTGTCCAGCTTTACTGTTACCCTGTGTGATGAACCAGTGGTGCGGGGACCACGTCGTGCAATGTTTCCATATTTGTACCGTATACATGTATATCTATAACACTGGGCTGCATTTTCCAAATTTTTTCAAAGGTTGCATGTTTCTCAGCAGATTTTACATGCATTTTACAGGCTGAGTTTGGAAATGTAACTCGTTTTGTGCAAACATGGTCTGATTTTTTTTTACTGAGTTTTAGGAAAACAATTGATAAAGAATTATTAAAATTTATATTTTCCTGATACCACATAATGAAAAATATGTAGCCTATGCCTAAAATAGTACACAACTAGTGTTCACGTGAACTTCACGATGCAAAATGAAAAAAGTAAGTAAGAAAATTCACAGTTTCGTGTATTTTTAGAACAATTAAGGAAGTGATAAAACTATTATGGTAAAATTAGCTTTTGCACAGTTTCTCGTATGCACTGTACATTTGGAGCATCCCTCTTGAGGCGCCAGCAGTAGCCTGCAAGAATATTCACTTCCCAAGGGCCCCGGGACCTCTCCTCCATTACTCGAATATCCTTGAGAAAATGCTCTCATAGCTCTTCGCTCAAATCACCACAGTTTTCCGGAATATAGTCTAAATGCGAACCAAGGAAATGCATTTTAATGGACATGCATGCACCTAGAGTTTGGTAGTTTTCCAGAAGCTAATTAATAACACATTCACATTCTTGCTTATGGTGGTTGCCTACAGAAGAGTTGATTAGAATAGAGATACAATAGGCTAACTGGTAACTCCCTACCTACCAACGGTACTTCCATTTTAGTCGTTACTTAACCTATAGCTATTTCATAACTTTGTTAAAAGAAAGTATAAAATATATACTTTTGGATGCTCTCCATAATCCCTTTCAATAATTTATTTAGAAAAAATTCGAAGTTAGTATACATAAAATTCATCAGAAAACACGTTATTTCAAATAATTTATAATCTTAAAATTGAATGAAATGAAAACCTGCCCTGATTGGGCAAAATTGTATAGATTTCTGAATTCAGAATGCAAAAGCCATAAAGAAACACTTGAGAAACCCTAAACCTCAAGTATGATGCAGACCAGAGTTAATAATCAGTAGATATCGGAGTGGCTGTCATTGAGGATAGTTCTTTTGTGTCCAGCAGCAGATATACCTCATTTGTTTATGCTTGTTCTCTTGTTTAGGGTTGCCATTGTTTTAATTTCACACAAAACCACTATATAAGAATACACAGTTGTTGGTCGCTTGCTTGCTCGCTCTCTTGGTTGGTCCATCTCTCCGTCATGCTGTTCAATATTTAGATAGGAAATAATTCATCTACCGAAAAACAAGTTCAGATACCATAAAATTTCACCCCTTGGAGTCTCGGTGACAAATATAGCTTCTGTAGTATATGGTCACAAATGTAAATTTTGAATTTTGCTTTGGAAACTAGCTCAGCACTTTTTGACATGACGATGATTCTTCTTCTGAGCGTGGTAGAATAAAGGCGGTACTTTCGACAGAGTTTTTCATCCGGTCGGGTATAAGCTGTATCGCATAGCTATTTTATAGCTGAATTTCTTCGTAGCAGTTCGAAAGTCTTTGTCTTAAGCCGCGTCTACACGACGATCTTTTTCGTCGAAGTTTGTGATCGCGGAAAGATTTTGATCGTCAAGTACACGCGGCGAGCCTGCGAAGTCCGCGATCTTTGATCGCCAACAGTGCTGGAAATCACAATCAAAAATCACGATCACAAAAATTTTACAAACTATATTTCGCTCTGTAAATAAATGTATCTATTTTAAACAGATTATTTAGTAATTAAAGCATAATTTTTTATTTAAATTTACCCGCATAGCGAATTTTGTTCGTCTTTGATTCGAACTTCTGTACAGCGGGAAGCATTTGGCAACTATATGTTGCCAATTAGTAATAACTGTAGCATATTCCTCAAATTACGTCTGTACCTTATTTTTTTCATCAGTAAAAGCTGAAATGCAGCAAGAGTTCCCTTTTAATGGAATAAACGGATGTACAAAGTGTGCATTGCTATAAAAGTTGAATAAATTTATAAATACAAATTGAGAAATTATTGTTCTATCGTGTGCATTTTTGCATATGAGGGGATGCCAGTGAATGAATTTTTAGCTATACTTTTTGCCAGTATATATAAAGTTTTACCCGCCAATCAGCATCTACAACTACAATAAATATCTGACCGATAATGTGAGGGTCGAATATCGATAAATAGTAATGGAATGCTGAATTTGCGTATAGTGACCTTGAATTGATCGTCACTTCAGTTTCTCAAGCCGTTGGGACAAGTACGCGAAATTGTTTGTGATTTTGATCGTCGATTCTTGTGTCTGTGATCGCTGAAAAGATCGTCGTGTAGACGCGGCTTTAGTCTTGGTTGGAGTTGTTGTTCCTGTCGGGAATAATCCTTTTTGCTTATCTTTTCATTAACTGAAGTTTTTGTAGCAGTTGAAACTTCACGCTGAGCAGACACCTTTTTATGTTGAATTAATACCCTTTAGAGCTTGACTTTTTTACCTTGTAGTTTGGTAGGACTAACATACATAAGCTAGGAACTGCTTGATGCATATTCACGGACGAGTGCTTTAAAGGGTTAGCATTGCAACCAAATTTCGATAGTTACGGTTGAACCATTGATTGGTATCCAGGGTACCGCAGGGTACGCCCTGGGCATTTACGGTAATTTTCTTTTACTAAATTAGATTTTCTTGGTGCTGCTCAACGTTTTACCAATTCCAAGCTGGTATTCACGCCTTATTTTGCAGGGGGGGGAGGCAGAATGTTTGGCTCTCGCAACTTACGTTTCATTCATGGAAGATCAGGCTTGTCGGGTGAGACCTATTTTACAGCAACACCCATACTGGAAATCGGAACAAGAAAAAACCTAATCACAAAATTACTGCCGTCAGTTTTAACGGCTAGGCTCCCTAATTAATAATAGTTAATAGTGTGAGCATGAATCTCTCTCCAGCACGCACGAAAACCACGTATTCACATTGCAAATTGAGAATTAAATTTATAAACTACAGTATACCAATCAAAACATTTAATCTTCACACTAACTTTAAGGAACATTCAATCATACCACCGAAAAAAAACAACAAGGTAAATCTTGGACGTAAACGCAACAGTTGAAGTAGATGGTTGCTAACTGCCAGTGAAACATTTTTTTGTACTTTTGTACCATCCGATGTTTCTTACACGATACATTTATTTATCTCTTTTGGAAGAAGAACAAGACAGCTCTGCTGTCATGCAATGTAATGGAAAGAAAGTTATTTTTATACCGTATTCAGAAGTTTAAGTATCCTTTTTTCCACAACAAAGGCGATGTCACACAGGAAGAAAGAAGAGACATATAGTACGACGACAGACACGTGGAACCTATGCACGAGGGTGTTTCCACACAGGAGCAACGCACATGGGAACAGCAAGTCTTGAAGGAAGAGGAAAACAGATGGAAGAAAGCTCAATAGGAGTATGAGATGGGAAGGAAGCTAGCAAAGTGGGCACGAATGACAGATGTCCTGAAGGCAAAGTTAACGGCTAAGATAACCTAGAGGTTCCCCCTGGAGGTGCTGCTCCCCATAACATAGGTTGAACGAACCTAAACTAACCTAACCCTATGGCCCATCCTATGCCCCTTGAGGTGAGGCAAGCAAGTCTGCAGAGTATTGTTTTGTTGAAATGCTTACGATGAATATCATTACCGTACGAGGCATCAGGTGCCGCCACGCACTCTAAAATCGTAGTTTCTCGTCACAAATTTATTTTTTCCGGTTACTGGTGAAACTATTTCAACTCCGTGATTACTTAAAAACATCAACTCGTTTACCGCAAGAAAACAAATTTCACCCTCTAAGTTAACTCGGCAATTGAAATGGAAGGCCGATTACGTTGCTGAAAACATTTTCTCTGTGTTGCGATTGATCTTCTTTCACAACGTATCATTGGTTACGGCTCGCTGTAGTACCGTACACGAAGAAGCATGGCTATATGGAAAACAGCGCGTGTGTTCATGTCTCCACATTTTCACTGTCAGAATGGTAGCGCATGTACAGCGGGCTGCGTGTGTCCGGATGGCAGCTAAAAGCTCGGATTATAACACCTTCAGCTTAAGCCTTCCTCTCCGTATCATACCCAGTGATCCAAAGAGTAGAAGAAAGAAGGGATACGCGTTGCGTAAAAAAAACTGCACAGTCGGATGAATCAAGTCCGATTCTAACTGCCCCTCAAAGCCTCCCGACTCCGACACCCTGGAACCCAGGTATGAGTGTTCCCATACTGGAGGTGCTAATAAAAGGCACATAATACAATGGTTCAGTACTTCGTATGAGCGACCTTATGGTCAGTCCCCTCACAACAAACAGAACAGGGCTACGATCAATTCGAGAGTTGTGTCGCAAGCAATACGTTATGCCGGGGGGAAAAAGGACAAGTCATGTAGGCGCGAACACTAGCACCATCATACAACTTACCGTGTCAACAGATTCGCAGACTGACGCCCTCCCACCGCTGCTGTTGTTGAGGCCGCCCCGGCGGCGGCGACGACCAACCGATGAAGCAAAACTCTCCACGCTGACGTTCGAAGCGTTCAGGTCACAAGGCTCTTCGGGAATTGGAGGCGCCACGTTGCTTACTTTACGAGGACGGCCGCGGCGAGGAGTAGGCGGGGCTTTTGATGTGTTTTCCTGTGCCCGAGAAGGTCTAGCAACTGGTCTCCTAGGAGGAGGAGGTGACTCTGATGCCGAAGATTGAGAAGAGCTTTCAGTTGGGACCCACGACTGAACTGAGGAATTTGACTGAGATGATTCACTGTTTGACTGGGGGTCAGGATCAACTCGTAGTCGTTTCGCAGAGGCAGAACTGGAATTGGCAGCAGCGTCCTGCCCAGAATTTTCACCACTCACCTCTCGCTTATGAGAAGCACGGGTAGTTTGACGTGTTGAATTGGAATTTGCATTCTTCGATACTTCTTCATTTACAGGCGACATTGGAGCAGCCATGCATGACATACGGCTGGGTCTGGCCCGGCCTCTTCCTCTCGCAGCAGGCTCGATCAAAGACCGGGAGGTGGCAACTGCCATTGACGAAGCAGCGACGTCACTGGCTGACGGAATAACATCACCAGTAGACCGTTTACTTCTTGTATTGTGAACAGACTTTGACGGAGTAGACGTTGCAATGCTAGCTCTGTTTTTACTGCGAGAGAAACGGCCAGCACGAGTTGTGGGTACTGCCGACTCTGCTTCAGGAACTTCATCAGCAGCAATACGAGGGACGCCTATTGAAGTATCAGAGCTTTTAGGAACGTTGCTATTTTCAGGCTGAGTAGCTACAGTAGTGCCTACGTTAGCTGTAGCTTGGGCGCGCGTACTACGAGTGTTGGTGTTGATTTGCCCAGAGCCCACACCAAGTTGAGCTGACTTTTCTGGACTACTACTAGTCACATTAGTTACGTTAGGAGCCGCGCGTGTTGACACTTTATCAACTCTTTCTACGGATGCTTCTCGACTGACACTTCTTGAGTTAGGGCGACTACGCCTTCCGCGTCCTCTGCTTGTACGACCAGAGTCAGTGAGACTCTCAACAGAGTTCTGACTGGAGCTGTTCTCTTTCTCTCGGTCAGGGGAGTACCGAGCAGGAGCCCGTCGTGTGCGTCCACTTCTCGTCAAGGCAGCAGAATTTTCCGAACCGTCTTGTGCGTCGGAACGTTCATTTGCCAGGGCAGAAACACCGCGTCTGCTTCTCCTCGCGCCGCCAACAGTACTTGGAACACTAACAACTACCGATCGACTGGCTGAAGAGGAATTCTCCACATTTTTAATGGTATCGCGGTTATTTCTGGTGGAACGACCGACATTATTTGATGCATCAATAATTTCATTGTGTTTATTCTTCGTTGAAGATCTAGCACTACCCGAGGCATCAGATCCTTCAACAATTCCATCTCGTTTGTTTGTAGAAGAGGGGCTAGCACTGTCAGAAGCACCAGATCCTCTTACAGGTCCATCTCGCTTACTTACAGAGGAGGGGCTAGCACTGTCAGAAGCACCAGATCCTCTTACAGGTCCATCTCGCTTACTTACAGAGGAGGGGCTAGTACTGCCTGAAGCATCAGATCCTTCAGCAGTTCCATCTCGTTGTCGTTTACTTGTAGAGGAAGGGCTAGCAATGCCTGAAGCATCAGATCCTTCAGCAGTTCCATCTCGTTGTCGTTTATTTGTAGACGAGGGACTACTACTGGCTGAAGCATCAGATCCTCCAACAGTTCCATCTCGCTTACTTATAGAGGAGGGGCTAGTACTGACTGAAGCATCAGATCCTCCAACAGTTCCATCTCGCTTACTTATAGAGGAGGGGCTAGTACTGACTGAAGCATCAGATCCTCCAACAGTTCCATCTCGTTGACTAACAGAGGAGGGATTTGCACGGGTTGAAGCACGAGAAGCTATTACAGTTTGATCTCGTTTTCTTCTTATGGCAGGACCAGCACTTTCTGAAGCCTCAGATACTCCAACAGCTTCACCTTGTTTACTTTTCGTGAGACTAGTATTATTATCGCGCTTACTTTTTTTGGGACTAACACTTTTTGAAGTACCTGAAGTGTCGACACTTTGGCCTCCATTGCATTTCGTGGAGGGACTTTCACTCCCGGCAGCACTTGATTCTTCAACAGCTCGAGATGGATGACGCGAAGGTGATTTCTTGGGGGATGAATTTTTTACACGACTCTCCACATCAACATTTTTAGCTGGTGTATCCGATAGCGCGATTTTAACTTGTGACGTAGGAATTGAACCTTTGACGCCAGCTGCTGATTGTACAGCATTACCTGCTGCACGAGCAGAGGTACGAGTGGACGTTCGAATACTCTGCCGAATGTTGGTTCTAGCAACTTTCGAATCGATTGGCACAACTTGGTCAGGTGACTTTCGTTTCGATGCCCGTGTATTTCGAGCTCCGACTTCATTATCCTTATTTGTATTACTCTGATCCTTTTTAATCACGGAAGTGCCGTCCGAAGAACGAGGAGAACTGTCGCAGCTTATACCATCAGAGCCAGAGGCTTCATTACAACTTTTTGATTTTGGAGATTGAACGCCAGTCTTTACTGATTCGGCAACATTCTTTCCACGACTCGGTGGTGAGAGCCCTGGACCAGCAGCAGGGGTGCTCTTAGCCTCTTCTGGGACAGTCAGACGCTTTACTGTACGAAGTATGCTGGCTTGTGAAGGAATGGTTGGCAGAGAATATCCACCATCTCCCGTCATATTCATGCTGAAAAGAACCTGCGACACCTCTGGTTCATCCTCTTCATCACTTGATTCAATAATGATGACGGTATCCGCCGGGTTACTTTTCTTTTCATTACTGTCACCAGAATCCAAGGTAATTACGGACACATCGCTATTTCTCTTCGTCTTTTTTCTCCGCGATTGTTGAGAAATATCGGGTAACTGCTCATCTTCAGAAGTCTCGGTCGGAGTGGAGGGAACGTCGGAATCCTCAGGTTGTGCAGATAGAGGATTGGGATTAGCGGCGGGCTTAATGTCTGACTTCATAGGCGTGGACGTAAGGGAGGATACGATACCGGTTTCTACATCTGATACAAAGCTTAGCGTTTCGATGGACACGGCCACAACTTCATCATCGCTATCAGAGTTATATACATAGTGATTGGCATCATTAAACTGAAAGGCATTGCCTGAAGTACCAGGCATATTGTCAGCCTTTGTGGTACTGCAGGCAGGTGTAGGGACAGTATCCTTCTCCAGTTGCTTCTTAGGCTCAGTTGAGGAATTCTGCAACTTGGATTCACTACTGCCAGATTCGGATTTCACAGCCCCAACAGCTGAAGAACTTTCTTTGTCGTGATCCTTCGTGACTTTGGGCGTATCAAACTTTCCATCATCAGTGAAGGTAACACTTTTTCTCGGGGATGTACAAGCATCAAAATTCTCTTTCTTGTTAGCATTTTTTATGGGCGATTCAGAACACAGAGAACTTGTATCATCACTGAAAGGTTTGCTATCATGCTTGGACAAATCATTACTAGCTTTCATTGGCATTTTGTTCCTTAATGATAACCGTGACGTTTCTGAACGTTTGGTAGAATTTTGAGAACTTTTTGGTTTCGACAGAGTATCTGCCAACGCATCTTCCTCATCAGTACTTATATCCATACCGTAATTGTCTTCAGATTTCGTGGCATTTTCTTTAGTTGCATTCTGTCTGGAAGAAACCGCTTCAGTGGCAGAAGTGTTTTCTTTAGAAATTGGGTCTTCCAACGTTTTCGCAGGCAAATTTTCAGGCAACGTTTTTCGTTTCTCAAGACCTGAACTTGAGCCGATATCTGAAGAGCCCGAATCAGCGGGCTGTTTCTTCAGCACACTGGCTGCATTATTTTCTTCACCAGAAGTGGTTTTGACTAACAGTTCCTGCTGTACATGTAGTTCCTTTGAAGCAGCATCACTGGACGTTTCTTGATTATTGCCCACACCACCAACATCTTCAGTGAGGTCAGTTAACAAAGTGTCCGACGCTGCAGAAGAGTTGGAACTTTCATCGTCAGGATCGTCCAATGCACAGCGCATTGAAGAAACACTCGACTTTCTATCAGATTCTCGAGTATCCTTTCCTCGATTAAGGGAAGGAGTTGAATCAATATTGCCTTCGTCCAGCGTAGAATTCTTCGAGGAGGAACTGAAAGCTTTACTGGCATTTAGCAGTTTTGCTCGAGGATTTAGTGACGGGGTCAAATCGATATCACGATTTTCTTCATCAACTTCTTTCTTTGATGTAGAACCAGTGATATCCAGCCCACCACCGTAATGCTGATCTTCTCGCACTTCATTCGAGTTCTGGGGTACATCGTTACTTTCGAGCAGAGACGGAGATGCTGGTTCTTCACCAACCATTTCAGGAGTCGGTGGAGCAGACTTTGCATCCGCAGCCGGCAAAGCGGAAGGCACATCTTTTTCCCCAGCATCCATACAGAGTTCACTTTCCTTGGTCTCTGTTGAGGGATCACCAGCAAGAGTAGAGTTGTCTTCTTCGTCCACCAACAGCTGTGTGGGGGCGTCATAATTTTCATCCTGTTCTTCGTCAGGCACATCGTCTAATAGAGACTGAGTGGGAGCATCGAACGCCTCGTCGTGATCCTCATCAGCATCGGCGCCGTCAAGTAGGGGCTGAGTTGAGGCATCGAAGTTACTATCAGGCGCATCACGTTCAAGCTGTGGCTTAGTGGGAATATTTGGACAAGGAGGAACATCATCGAGTAAATCCTGAGTAGGAATGTGACTTTCATCCTCATCGTCAATGCCACGCTTAGTAGCAGTCTTTGTGGCTTCAATAACAGTTTTAGCAGACCCAAAAGACTCGGGCATCGGAGAACTGCTATTATCAGCACCAGCGGTGCTATCTTTTTCCTCTGCAACATACGGCTGGGTGGCAATATTGCTCATACTTTCTTCAAGCCTCAAGGACAGCTCGGACTGCAGAGAACTGTTATGTGCTGGGGAGTTCTTAGCACCTGCCCGTGCACCAAAAGGCTGTGTGGCCATGTCGCTTAAACTCTCATCCAAAGATTTAGACGTTCCGGCCCCGTCAGTTGTCCGGCGAGATGAAGCTACACTCAAGTCGGCTACGAAAGGTTGCGTTTCCATATCACTAATATTCAAGGTTGATTTGGCAACGCTGTTAGCCGGGGACTCACCAACTTTTTTCCTAACTACACTGGCACCATAAGGCTGAGTGGCGATGTCACTAATGCTGTCATTGTGTTCTCGGCGAGGTGAATCCAAGTCAGAAGTGAATGGTTGGGTAGGCAATAAACTAGGACTCTGCCAACCTTTTGCCTCCAATCCCGCAACAAGTGGACTAGCTGTAGAAGAGCCAGGTTTCCTAGAAACAGAAGAGCGACCCGGTGTTACAAAAGCATTGCACTGTTCACCATATGGTTGGGTTGGCATACAGCTGGGGCTCATCAATTCCTGAGCAACAATACTCTGACTGGCGGGACTTTTATCCAACAAGCTTGGCTTCTTAGCAGAAACAGAGGCAGGACTTGGTGAGTGGTGTGCAATAGCGGTGCCCTCTGTGCCGTACGGCTGGGTTGGCATACAACTTGGGCTCATTTCTTCCCTTGCTAAAATACCCAGCGAGGCAGGACTTTTTTCAGCGAAATTTGGTCTTTTAATGAGAGCAGATCGCGGACTTGGAGTGTGAGCGCTCGGTTTAGCGTTGTAAGGCTGAGTGGCCATTTCATCAGTAGAATCAACAGTTGAATCAGCCCCCGCATCAGCCTGAATAAGCTGAGTAGGCATATCAGCAGTTTTATTAGCAGCGTCTGCTAATTGTTGAGTAGCTATGTCTGCAATACTGCCAGCATCACCTTCTAACTGTTGAGTAGGCATGTCTGCTATACTTTTATGATCGTCTGCAAATTTCTGAGTAGGCACGTCTGCAACACCTTCAGGATCATTTTCTAGTTGTTGAGTAGGCATGTCTGCAAGAGTTTTTGAATCATCTAGTTGTTGAGTAGGCATATCTGCAATAGTTTTCGAATCATCTAGTTGTTGAGTAGGCATGTTTGCAATGGTTTTCGAATCATCTTCAAGCTGTTGAGTAGGCATGTCTGCAATAGTTTTTGAATCATCAAGTTGCTGAGTAGGCATATCTGCAATATTCTTCGAATCATCGGCTAATTTTTGAGTAGGCTTGTCTGTAATATTTTTGCGATCACCCACAAAAGGTTGAGTGGGGGCCAACAACAAATCATCGTCGTCACTACTATCAGTAGCAGCTGCAGCTTTAGGGGATTTGTATACTTGAGTGGGGCAGTCAAAAACGTCCAAAAGCTGCTGAGTTGAAGCATCGTCCACTGGAGGAGACTTCTTCGATTCAGCGACTATTTTCTTAGCAGTTTTAGCAGGCGTGACCAAAGGCTTCTTAAACACATCCCCCCTAGGGGATACTTTAGGAGACCCCAGGGCCATGTCAAAAGCAGAGAGAATATCCTGGGTCTCGTTGCCCACAGCAGTGCTCGTGTTGACACTCTCATCGTCAGTGGCTTCGCCAAAAGCCAAGAGAAGGTCTTGCGTGGAGGTAATCGTATCGTTGGCATCCTCTGACTGCGCGGCGTCAGGAGCACGAGGCGTGACCGCAGGCAGAACCTGAGTAGGCTGATCACAGCTGTCATTGGTGTCAGCATCGGTACCCTTGCCTGGTAATTTCACTTCAGACTTCTTTTTGGGTTGAGTCACGGAAGAGGTCTTCACTTCATCTTCTACGTCAGTACTGGCGTCACTATTGAAGCCGCCATCAGCCTCAGCTGCAGCCTGGCTTTCGAAAAGGAGGTTGCTGGTGTTGTTTTCGGATGCAGAGATCTTCTAGGAGAGAGAAAAAAAAAATGAGTGTCAGTGTATTCTTTCTATTGCAGCAGCCAACAAACAACAAGTATGTATGGTAAATGATGATGCTAGGTGTACGAGAAATGGAAATTTAACGGATGTGGGATAAAAGGAAGTAGTATGGCCATCAGGGTTGGCAATAACTATTATTTTTTGTTCAAACCAAAAGCCATAGTTTTTTGGTTAAAGCAAAAAAACGTGTTTTTTTATTTTTTATATATTTTTTCTCGTTTTAGAAATTTTATCCGACATTTAAATGGTTTTCTGCATTGCAAACATGTAGTTAGCTAATCATAATCTAAGTCGCATCATTTCAACTTTCTGTTGTCGAAGAATGACTTTAAGAAAAGGAGTTAAGCAAAAGCAGTTAGCAAAGTACCTGCATTTGTTATGGCTATATTCCACATCCAAACTGCAGAGAAGCTATAATTTATAATTGTTGCAGCATAAAATCCTTTTGAAAAATCTGAAAACACTTCAAATTACAAATACAACTTGACAGATTTAGCTAGCTACTAGCTAATTAAAAACACAGGAATGAACTGAAGCAAGTGAAATAGCTATAAAATCCTTTGAAATAACTTAGAAACAATTCGAAAATACAGAGAAAACTCGATAGAAATGGCTAACTACTACCTAATTAAAGCAGAGTATTGAACTTGAAAAAAAATTAAATGGCTATATGCCTACATCCTTCTCATGAGCTCACTAGCTATCTAATAGTAACTTTAACTACTACTGCTATTTTTAGTTGCTGCTAGCATATCAAAATATAATTAAAAGTGCATCTATGAAATGAAATAACACAAAATTCAATAGGTTATAGGTTTTTAACAAACCTAACCAATAGTTGATCCCCACTGTCCTTACAGTCAAACGGACTCCTAAATAGACCCATTAATTCATTTTTCCGTTGTGTGACTAAAATTTGATACTTTCTAGAAGTTGAACTGTTTATTTTACAATGTTTTTAAATAAAAATCACAAAAAGTCAAAAACAAAACATGTTTTCTTTTTTGGTTGGGTTAAACCATGGTTTTTTATTTGGTTTAAACCACTTGGTTCCTACCAGCCAACCATGATGGCGATATAAAAAATATGGATAAATGGACATGAGGTGACTACTGTGAATAATCAAGAGCAGTGCAAGGCTGCATGACCAGATCACTAACAGCACAATATGTACCTAGCCGGTAACAACGTTCGTTTGAATACTAATATTTTACTAGCGTCCTAACGGGGTGCATGTCACGAATATTTCAAACTTGAAATAAATACCAACACTGTTAAATGGTTCCAAATAGCTATAAGCTGATTTAGCTTCCTAGACAAACACATACTAATGATCAGACTGAGCACGATATAGGAACTAGGTCTAAATGGACTAAGCACACTGACTACCAACCCAAGATGGAGCAAATTGAGAGGGGCAGTGGCAGTCATAGGTATCATAGCGTATACCACAAACAGATCTATACCTGACGGTCCACTATAACTAAATAATGAAATTAGGTGTAAATTTCAATAAAATGTTTAACTGAACATATGGATCTCAAACTGAAAACAATTATCGCTCATGGTGAAAGAAGAAATGGAATTAGAATCAAAAGACAAATTCATCAATGAAATCGTCGGTAGGTGATAAGATAAAGCACAATTATTTTTAGGCCATTTTCGGTGTTGTAAGATTCAATAAGTACACGGCATCTTACCTAAGCTTTTCATTGATGAATTTGCATTTCTTGCCAACAAAATACATTTCTTACACTACCATGAAAAGTTGCGCTTGGTTGAAGCTTCCTGTGTTAATTAGGAAACATTTTCTTGAAGTTTTATCAGTCTGCCAGAGGAACTTTTGCGATTCCAGGCGGGAAGACATTTATAGTACCATCTATGAATATACATACCTAATATAATTAAATTATAAGTTAAAAAGAAAATAAAGCTGCAGTGACCTTAGCATTTGACTTTGCAGCAGCCAAAGGAGTGCTTTGCGAGGTCGGCAGAGGGCGAGTGAGCTCCGGTGTCAGAGACCGCCTGTCGCCAGGAGCAGCGGGTGTTTCCGGCACAGTCTCACTCTTGTCTGCAGTAAATAGAAACTATGGTGCAGTACTCAAAAGTTTTTTCTTCAGAGAGACAACAGAAATTAAAAGAGTTGTAGGCACCTTGATGGAGAGTCCGCGTGTATGTTGTATAAGCATCACTAGACACAACTACGGCGTATCAAAACAAAGTGACACATAGTACCAATGTCGAAAGAGATGTGGAACTTATGCATCAAGGAGTTTCCCCACAGAATCAGAGTATGAGAATAGCAAGTCGATAAC
The DNA here is from genome assembly GCA_001587735.2 of Parhyale hawaiensis. Classification (NCBI taxonomy): domain Eukaryota; kingdom Metazoa; phylum Arthropoda; class Malacostraca; order Amphipoda; family Hyalidae; genus Parhyale; species Parhyale hawaiensis. Next base: position 54,374,866 of record LQNS02278091.1, on the reverse strand, counting down.
AAAGAGGTAGAACAAGAGAACGAAAACCGAAGGAATCAAAATGAACACATAAGACATGTCCCGAGAGCTCAACTATGGCTAAAGTAACCTAGGTATGTGTTCCTCTGGAGGTGCAAGCTACTTACTCTTCATAAGTTACTAAGGGTAAACTGAATTAGTTTTGCCCAATGGCCCATCCTATGTCCTAAGAGAGGTATCTTATCTTAATATTATAACACTTCGTTTAACCTCCGTGGTCGCAGAGGGGTATCTTTAAAAGTATAATTTTAATCCTACCATAACCAAATAAAATGCCGGTTTTTCATAGGAATAGCATTGATTTCTCAGGCAACTTCAGCCTCATCAAAAGGATAGGCGAGAGCAGTGGCAAAAATATCAGCTGGAACTACATCGACACTGACAAATAGTTAGAATGTTCCAATGAACACTTTTGCAGTGGTGAGCGGTAGCCAGAGTATCTGTCGTTTGCACCACAACTCGCTTGTTTGTGTAGCTCCAGACAGGAGGATCATTTCGAGTTGATCATACTCA
>LQNS02278091.1:54299930-54312586 GCA_001587735.2 Parhyale hawaiensis | reverse complement strand
CCCCCCCACTGTAGGGGCAAGGGGGGCGGTCGCCCCCCCCCCCGTTCCGGCGCCCCTGCCTCTGGTTCGTACAAACGGGCGATTCAGCTTCTTCGGTCATGTCGAATAAATATTTTGTTCTCCATTATGTTGATAATTTGCCGGTGAATTCCATTCCAGCTTATCACAGAACGATGCTCTGGTCAACACTGCGGCCACTTTCACGAGATTCCTCGAAAGCCAGCACGCTGCATGTTTCTATTGGCCTGTCCTCTCACCAGACTTGAATCCAATAGAGAATGTATGACATTACATCAACAACCAGTTAGGCAATAAAACATATGTTCTAGAAACCTAAATTATTAAAACTTGAACGTACATATGTTAAATTTAAAATGCAAGAAAAGCATCAATTCAAATAATAACTGTATTGCACTATTTTGGTACAGCATTAAAAAAGTAGCAAGGAATTTCATACCCCTCAAGTGCCCCTCTTATCCCAAAAGTGCCCCTCTGACCCAATCCTGCCTCTGTCGCCTTCAGTTCGTTCCGGCGCCCCTGATGGCTGACTCAAATGCTTGGATGTGATGGAGCGGCAAGTGTAAGGATGATTAAGTGTGTCAAGGAGTACCTGGCAAGGGTGTGGGGTAAGAGAGAGGTGGCTATTAGAGGTAGATGTGCTTAACACTGTTTAAGGAGTTTCCTGACTTAATAGGACTCCATAGTGAGAACTAGCATAGTTTAGGTATTTGTAGTCTAGTTTGTTGTGTAGAGATTAATTGGTATTTATAGCTGGTGTGGATGCCTCCCTGGTCTGGCTGTCCTGTACTGTGGTGTCTGGGCCTGGGTAAATGCAGAGTTGAGTTTGCAGTGTCTTGCATAGTCGAGTGACCCGAGCAGCTTTTGCTCCCATGTGTTCGCTGTGACCAGCCACCCTGTGGTGGCAAAACATGCATTATTTAGAGCTGAACAGCCACCCTGTGGTAGCGAAACATGTATTATATAGAGCCATGCATCTATATCAATCCAAAGATATGATGTTGCGGGTTGCCCATGCCTTGTCGCACATCACCCTGCAAATGAAATTGGAATTGAACTGGCCTAAAATTTATAGGTTCGAGTGAGAGTAATAGTAAAAAGTGCCAAACAAAGTTAGTTTGATTAAAATATCTTTTTATATGCTTTACAATGTATATGACTTCTCAGTGACTTTATTTAGGGAGTCGGGTGCAACTATCATTTCGCCGGGTTATTCGTAGCTGCGAGTTGCTATTACAGGTGAAACTTATACGCCGGCTAGCTCACTTTGTGTCTAAAATTACATGCCATACGCGTGTGTTTGATCGCTTCTGGCCGCGTGCTCGCACGGCATGGCAATGTTTCTAACAGCTTAACAGGGCTTGATTGTGAAAAACTATTGTTATTACAGTTTTGTAATAATATATATTACTTTTTTCGCAGAGAAATCAAGCGACTATTGGATGCATCATGGCTGCTAACTAGCCGAGTTAAACTTTGCGTGTGAATGTTTCTCACTTCTTCCATATTATATAATGGGCTATATTACTATATGTGGATAGGCAGGATAGCTATCATTGCACATGTGTAATAGTGTGTCTACTAATGATATCAGCTAATATTTGTCTTATATCTACTTGAATTTCAGAATTATATTAGGTAATATATTTTGATTCACTGAAAAATACTGATTTATGTAGGCTAGTTAGGCTAGGTCTAGAATATATAGATCTTTATTTGTGGAAATTCTGTTTTGTTTTATCTAATTCTTGCCTTTTTAGCTTTTTAATTGACCCATCAGAGCATCATCTGAGCATGCTGCTGCTTTAGGTTAGGTTAGGTAGCCTACATGCATATGAACCAAATTCACCCCACTTTAGGCTGTATTTCCGAGGGTGGAAAACTTGTCGCCAAGATCTTATCAAGAACTGCTCTACCTATGCCACATTTCCGAGGGCGGCAAACTACTCGCCAAGATCTTGGCGAGCCGCATTTCCGAGGGTGGCAGACAACATGCCAAGATCATGCCGAGAAGTGCCACACTATGAAATGAGGTTCCACAGGTCGCAGCACTCATAGGCGCCCTCCCGCAATTCCGAGGGCGGCACACTACTTGCCAAGATCTTTGCAAGAAGTGCCACACTCTGAAATAAGGTTGGCGGGAAGTGCCACACTATGAAACGAGGTTCCACAGGTTGCGGTGCTGCATTCCCGAGGGCGTCAAACTTGTCGCCAAGAAGTGCCACACTATGAAATGAAGTTCCACAGGTCGCGGCGCTCATAGGCGCCCGCCCGCCACTCGGCGCCCACATTCCGAGGGCGGCAAACTTGTCGCCAACATCTTAGCGAGAAGTGCCACACCATGAAATGAGGTTCCACAGGTCACGGCGCTCATAGGCGCCCACCCGCATTCCCGAGGGTGACAAACTTGTCGCCAAGATCTTGGCAAGAAGTGCCACACTATGAAATGAGGTAGAGGTGCTCATAGGCACCCACCCGCATTTTTGAGGGCAACAGACTACTCGCCAATAAGGTTGGCGAGAAGTGCCACACTATGAAATGAGGTTCCACAGGTCGCGGCGCTCATAGGCGCCCACCCGCATTTCTGTCATAAACCTATCAAATAATAGCTACTTGTTCTGAAATAGGATTTGTTTGGCAATTGAGTAATTACCGTAAATTGACCAAACCTAGCATAACCTAACCTTACCCAGCCCCGTTTCGGCTCCTGTGGAGTCACCGGATATTTTCTCCCATCGGAAAACGCTGGGAACTTCGAAGTCCAATATCTCATAAACTATGCATTTCGAGCAAAAAGTCTCACGTGAAACATCTTGAAATGTGTCCTATTACCTCTATCGTGTTGCCGGTTGGAGTTGCGCATTTCCAACAAACTTTGAAATAGCACAAAAACTAATAGCCGTAGAAGCCTCCGCTTTTGCATGAACAACGGCCTGATGATGGACTACCTATGTGCACTATAAGTTTCAACTTTGTAATTTTATTAGAAAAATAGTTTAGGTCGGACTTTGAACCATCCGACTCCGCAACCCTGATTGAAACTGCATCATGGCAGATGTATTCCTTCTTCATATTCTTATTGATGTTATGATGCTTTGTTCTGTTTTTCCTCTTCTTTCCCGACTTACCGTTTCCATGCGCGTTGACTCGTGCATGGGTTCCACGTTTCTCTTGACATTCTTTATGCATCTCCTTTTCTAGTTTCTACCTCTCTTAGGATCACAGTGCACTCTGTGGATAGGGAGGCTCAAACTAGGAGAATACTACTACAGACATTGCCTAAATTTGTAAAATCAGCCATTTATGTCTCAATGTATCATCCTTTGCAGATTACCATAGGTGCTGAGATTATCATTTTTGTTTCTCCTAGTGTGAAACTTGAGTGAGAATGGCTACTACTGGTAAGTATGAACATGCAGGGTGCCATATAACACGACTAGGCACTAGCTGTGTTATGCTGGTTGCTGTAGTCTACAGTCCTGATGTATCATAGGTAGGTAGGGTAGAACTCCCAATTGGGATGCACTAGCTAAATAAACTCTCTGGGCAAAATTGTATAACTATGCCATTGTTGCATACAAATAGTGCAAAATGTGTATGGATGTTCAAACTTTAATTTGCAATGTTTGTATGCAGCATTGGCATGCACAAATTTGCCTAGGGAGTGTTTTTTAGCTAGTGCATCCCCATTGGGGGTTCTACCCTATATCTTGACTCTTTCTACCACTAATAATAAATATCTACCCAAAAAACTAGAGAGTTTACCCATTATCTGCAGTGCATTGGAAACATTGGCATTTATATTTTATATTTTTAGGGTTTTTTAGTAGTAACTTTTTTCTATTTGTTCTAGAGAAAAACCATTGGATTTGGTAGAATTTTTTCTACTAGGAAACTCTAAAAAACTTGGTACAAGTTCAGTAGTAAAGGAATGGCCAGCAGTCTCCATGAGACGGTAAAGGTAAAGATCTATGGATTTTACTCTGTAATTATGGGAGAAGCTTCTTCTAGCTCTAATACTTAATACACAGCAAGCTGGAAAGTTAACCCATCATTGGAAAAGTTTGTAGCAAATAGGTGGTAAAACTTGAGACTTTATTGCTAGTTATTATTTTTTCTGACTCCATCTCTAGGGATCAGCAACCAACAGCAAGTGTCCAATGCTGCACAGGTAAAGCTGGGTTACAACCCTGTCGACGATCCATTAACATATAAGATAATTGTAATTACTCTAGGGAATAAAATTATTAACTACCGGTATTAACAGCTGTAGCCTATATCAAGACATTCGGTAGGTAGCTACTAGCTATTGGAATAATGTTACCAACCGTTTCAGATGGAAACGTGATTCCCTCCACCCAGCGGCCTGATGGTACGTGGAGAAAGTCGCGCCGAGTCAAGGAGGGATATGTTCCTCAGGAAGAAGTGCCTCTGTAAGTACTGAGCTGCTCTACCAAATATGCGTAACTTAATTTAGCAGCATAAAATTAAATCAAACCCTGTGGAATGCTTGGCATTGAAACCATGTGTTAGTGAACAGTCCTTGTTGGCCGTTATTAGTTGGAAAATGTAATAACTTGTAGCTGTCACCTGCATCTTGTTATGTTTTCTGTGTGTAAACTGAATTTTCTCTGCAGGTGTTGACATGGTAACTTATGTTGTTTCACCACCATCAAATAATCGTAGGGTATTTACAAACACATGAACTGTTGCCTGTGTCATGCGTGAAAATCTGAGCTGTTTCATCTACAGGTACGAAAGCAAGGGCAAGCAGCTGGCCAAGAGTGTACCAACTCACCCTATTGGTCTGCACCCTGAGGATGTAGCCAAGAATAAAGTGATGGAGAAGGCAGACAAGCCTGTGGATAGCACTAATCCTCTTATCCCCGGCCTACCATCTTCTACTGCACCATCTGCTAAAAGTAAGCTCGCGATGTAACATTTCCTCCCGGTCAACCCCATTGGTGGGTGCCTTTGCTTATCTAGGTATCTAGTAAAGTAATGGCGAGATAGAATCAATTGTAAGAAATGTGCCGAATTACAGGCAGCCAACCCTACACTCAATGATTTGGACAGCATCATTTTGAATGAAGCAATTAGCTTTGGAACAGAAATGTGCAGTGAGTGCTCCATTGACGGATTATATACTGTAGCTATCTTCATTCATGTTGTCAGAGCACTATTTTTTCTGTGGGTACAAAGAGGTTTTTGCATGGTTGGAGCCTAATACTTGTTCCTTGAAGTCAGGCTTGGAATGAAATTAGTGGTTTGCCGTCAGGGGTTATCCAATTTTGTCAAGGAGTAAGTTGCTCCGTGAATAGAGTTGTAGTCAGACACTCAGCAGCTTAACTTATCTCTGCACAAAATTATATTTATTTGCGCAAATCAGTGAGTAAACACCAAGAGGTGAGAAACTCTTTCAGTACTCGAATATATAAATAGAAGGCTTGATGCATCAGGTTTCCTGGGTAGGCTAGTTTGATTTTTTTTTAGATTAGATAGGTGGCAGTAGATAGACCAACAGGCCCATTTGCTGAGAGACACCGGGACTTACGTCCCGGCCGTCTATGAGCTATTGCCATTATGCCAGTATGATATATATGACAGAAAATAAGAAGGAAAAAGGAGGGGGGAATCTCAGTCAAAGACACAATCATGTATGCACGTAAACACGATCTATAGCCGCTGATATGCAGAGCTTATAGACGTCTATCAAGTAGGGACGAAAGAGAAGAATATGGATCGTGGTGGCCTCTGGAAGTTTAGGCCAAAAAGACTTTGCAACTGCTGGAGGAGTTCTCAGCTGAGGAGGATGTTTCTCCCAATGTTGATCAAAACGAGTCTGTTCCATATGTTTACTATGAAATATGGAAAGAACTGCTGACTTGAGGTTGTTCTTTGAGCTTTATATGCTTGAGTTTTTGACCATTGTTTTGCAGCCGTTCATTAACGTCACTTTCGAAAAATTCCGTTATAGGTAGCTACCTACGTCGTTGAAGCCATTCAAATACTTGAATGTTTCTATTAATTGCCTCCTGAGTCGTCTTTGATCGAAAAAATCAGGCGGTCCAGTTCTTTTACGTGACATTTGTATGGCTTGTTTTGCAGCTGAGGTATCAATTTCGTTGCTCTGTGCTAGACTCATTCCATGTTGTCAATATCTTTACACAGATGTGGCCAATAGAATTTAACAGCAAATTTTAAGTGTGGATGCACTTACGTTTTCTACAAAAGAATGATGATGTCCTTGAATTTGTAGGTACCTATTCGAAATTCCTTGTAATGAATCCCACTCCTCTGTTTGCCATGTTCACACTCCTGTCAACTTGCTGACGGTGTTGTGCTTTGTTTGTAATAGTTATTTTCAATTCACGTTGTAGGGTGACAGCTGCTAATTCTGTCCCGTTCATTTTCAATTAGGTTGAAGGGTTCTGCGGCCCTACGTGCTGCATTACTGATCATTTGTCGAAATAAAAGCTCATCTGCCACATTGTGCTCAATACATGAGGTGGTCAAGGTCTTGTTGGAGCTCAGCTCTTTTCCTGGCCGGATGACTTAGTTTAGTATCATCCGCAAATTTACTGATTTTGCTGTGAATTTCAAGATCGAGATCATTGATGTAAATTATGAACTGAAGTGGGCCAAGCACGTTACCTTGTGGAACCCCAGATGATGCCTGCTTCCAGTTACTTGCCTCTCCTTCGAGCTTCGCTCACTGTTACCGACGTGTAAGACATGCCCAAATCCAGCGTAAGTAGTCGCCTTGGATGCCATGGGCTTCCAATTATTTCATTTGCTGCTGATGGGAGACATTGTCAGAGGCCTTCTGGAAGTCTAGATACCAGGGTTGCGGAGTCGGAGGGTTCAAGGCCCGACTCTGACTCCTGGCCCTCCAGAATTTCCGACTCCTAGGTCCATCAAGTAGATATTTGATATAAACATAAAACATGTCCAAATAATTTTTGCTAGTATGAACATATAGCTATCAAGTTAGAGATGCTAGGTGTATTGTACATATACAATGATATTTTGCATCATTTGAGAGATTAAAGTGAGGACATTAAACAAATTTTGGTAAAACTTTTGCACCTGGTACATTAGGGGAGGGGGGGGCAAAATATTCAATTTTCTACCGATTGTTCTGAAATTTACGTAGTGGATGTATTTTTGAAAAAGAAACTCATTTTACTCCTACAATTTCTTAGATTTACGCCATAGTTTTTGAGATAATGGAAGTACAGCATATACGGTATAAAGATATACCTAAGCATATTTTCTAAATTTCAAAGGAATAGAACTCAATGAGTTTTCATGCTACAATAAAAACAATGCTGTTTTGGAATCCTTGAACCATTCTTAACAAAGCTACTGAGCTGGCCTCTCCATTTTCTATTCTGCCCAATCCCTACCTAACTAAATTATAGGGGGATAATCGGTTTTAAGCTGCATTGAAAAAAAGGGCTAAAATGAAAAATCCTGCTGTATAGTTTTCTTAGGAATGCTTCAAGGAAAGTCCTACCCAACATTTTCTCTACGGCCTCATCATATGAAATAGGAAAATACATGATAGGTAGCTATAGCTGTAAAAGAAAAATGTGCAAAAAAAAAATATCCACATTTACAGTTTTTTTTAAATTTGTGACTGAAAATTTAGAATTGAATGATATTTTTTAGGTTTTTTTCAGTAAGAGGTCTTCTGGATTTTATCATTTTTTTGGCCAAGCTGTCGACAATCTTTGCGAAAGTCATTTTCAAGGCAAAAACTTTTGTCCGGGAATTCTTACATGCAGCTAAAGTGTATCAAAGACATTCATTTGAAATTCGTTCAAAATAATTAGAGCAATTAGTCAAAAATTTGCCTCACAATCCAGAAGACGTCTTACTGAAAAAAACCTAATAAATTATGTAACCTGGATGTCAATTATTTTCATCAATATGAATGATATTTGTTTATAAATGGGATTCCGGAGTCGGACTAAAAATTCCGATTCCTAGAGCAAGTAAGATTCTGACTCCGACTCCGTAACCCTGCAAGTTACACGAGGTCTACACACTTTCCTTCATCTTTAATTTCTGGAATCTTCAAAAAGAAGTCCAGTAGGTTTGTTAAGCAGCTTTTTCCATTTCGCCGTGCTCAGTGTTGGATATGAGCTGGTGCATCTTCTGGTGATCAGTGTTGCTCTTCTTCAAGAGGCGTTCTCTGGTTTTGCTGAACAAAGTAAGACTTGTTGGTCAGTAGTTGCTGAGGCTTTTCTTGTGACCCTGCTCACATATCGGGATCACATTAGCTAATTTCCTATACTGCGAAACTTCTCCCGTTCTTAAAACACTATTGAATATGTCGAGCAGTGGCTTCAAGATGACTGGAGCCATTTCCCTTAGAACACTGCGAGAAAGATTATATATCTGGGCCAGTGGATTTGCACACATTCAGGTGGGTCAGTTCTAGAAGGATCTCGATCTCCGTGAAAACATATCTGTTTATGGAAGCAACTTGCATTGGTGCTGGTTCACAAATATTCGCAACGATTTTGTTGGTAAATACAGTATAGAGATGAAATATTCAGGATAGTGGCTTAGTCTATTCTTAGGTCATTGGTGATTTCACCTTCAGGTCTGTTGAACAGACCTATTTGAGTAGTCTTTCATTTACATATTTATAGAATGTCTTTGGGTCGCGTTTTGCCATAGCAGCTACGGAAATTTCTGTTTCTCTTTTAGTAGTCCTGACTTTTTTTTTCACATTCCGACCTGCACTTATGTGGCTGGACCTGTTCTCCTCTGTTGGATTACACTTCCAGGCTTGGCAAAGCTCTTGTCGACTTGCTATGCAGCGTTTGACTGTCCGATTCATCCAGAGGTGATCATTTCTAATGCAAACTCGTTTATTTGGGATGTTTCGTTCAGCAGCTCTAAGGATGCTCGTCTTCAAATTATGTGAGCATTGTTCAACACTAATGTCTCTCAAAGTCTGATAGGAGTCTCGATGTCCGTTGCCATTCCTAGAAAATAAGCTCGCTGATAGTCTGGCAATTTGAGGCGATCCGCAATGGTGGTGAGTGTGTTGCCAGTTTTGAGAGAAAATTCAATCATGTGACCATTTCACAGTCAGGTATGGAGAATACCTCATCTAGAGTATTACCGAATGTCGTTGGTTCATTAACGTGTTGGGTCAGGTGGTTGTGGCTGAGGAGTTCGAGCAGTTTACTGCCTGGGACGGGCTGGGCTGCACAAGGTTCTCCAATGAATTTGGGGGAGATTGGAGTCTTCCATTAGAATTGTATTATTCTAAGTACTCGGTACATTTTCGATTTTGTTGTGGTATTGCATCAATTTCAGCGGTATTACGAGGGTCGGATAGGCGAGCGTGATATTCAGCAGCAGTCAACTGCCGAGACCTGCATTGGTAGTGATAAATTCACATTCTTTAGTTGCTGCGAAATCTTTACGGAGGGGATTGAGGTGGTTTTTTATTTGATTTATATAATTGTCTCGCCCCCCCCCCCCCCTCCGCTGCCACTATCTGTGGGCCGGTCTATATTGAACCATTTGTAGCCTTTCAATGTAACTTCCCGATCCAGATTCTTGTTTGAAAGGTTGATATATGTATGTTTCATTGAGTGCGATAACATACGCAAGAGTGGCAGCTATAGCTTGCAGTTCATTCATCTTGTTTGCCATGCTCTGAACGTTGCCAAATAAGAATTGTTCCTCCGAGTCAGTTGTACGTTTAAAGTGTCCGATTGCTGGGAAGAGATGGGGGGGTGGGGGTTGGCAGGAGTAGGTATTGCCAAGAGCGGTGAGAGGGCAGAGGGTGAAAGGGCGCTGGTTGGCGGCGCTGCTCAATACTGGGCGTACGTCTTGTGTGCAGGCCTCTTTCCAAGGCAGTGGTAGCTGAAGCCGTCACGTCGAGCAGCAATTATCCAAGGACATGTTGTCCAGCGCCATTCAAGTTAACTCCAGCTGCTAAAAATAGTCTCCGATCGTCTTGAAATGAAGGAAATAGGTCAATAAAGTTTAAGTTGTTCTTTGTTGCCTCTATTTTTCATGGCCCTGTTGATGAGTCTAGGCGATTACCCGGGTGCCATAAGATGGGCAGAATTACCAGCCCCAGACGGGGCAGAATACTTGTCAGAGTGACATGCTTCGTTTCCCGTTTCGCATCGGCAGTGAGCTTTGTAACAAGTTGCAACTGATATTCAGAGCGAGTGTGCCGATCATTAGTTCCAACATGGATAGTGACGTGATCCATGGGTTTGCAACGGAGGTCCTTCAAGATAACGGTAACATCAGAAGTAGAAGCTTTAGGCATACAGATATCTTGTCAATCCCTGCAGCCCCTTTTAAAGGCACGATACTGTCCTTTGATTATTTTATCTTCTAAAAGAAAGGCGTAGGTCGCTCGCAAGACAGAAATTGGAGCAGAATTGCATTCCCTTTCGTGGTATGGAGGCTGAACAAAACTCTCTGACTTATGATTGCGTGACTGAGGTGACCCATTTTGCTGTGTCTCGCTCACAGATTTATCTTAGTGCAAATGCTGTTGCTACATTATCGTCACCATCTTTAAGAGAAGCAAACCTATTCTGCTCTTCTATATCGTTTGGCCGTGGTGCCAAAAATACGCCAGTCGATCTCCGTCGTTTGTTGCGCATGACAATTTTCCGCAGGGAGGGTGATAATTGCGAGTTTCAGGGGTAGCATTTCCCCCCCCCCCCGAGTGTGGGTCGTAGCTCTACTTCGTCTCGATCCTGATCAGCTGACCCAGTTACTTTGGATCGCACCCATTGAGTGGTATGCGGTAGAGTGTTCATACTGTTGCTCACGCTGGCAGAGCTTGTGATCGAAACTGGGCCAGGGAGAGATTGCTGCAACGTCTCAAGAGCGCTTCGTAGTTTCTCTATCTCAGCTGTGCTGTGTCAGAGAGCAGAACTTGAATGAGTACAGTGCCGTGCGAAACTAAGGGACAGATTTTCAAAACGGCATAACTTTTTTCTAACCATGCCAGGTACTTCTTCTTCTGCACTCTTATTAGCCAGTAAGATGTTGATTATTGTGTTAAAATTTGAGACGTGTTTGAAGGATAATAAAAAAGTTGTGAACGAAAAGCTTTTCTCTTGAAATTTATAACGTCCAAAACTGAGGGACAAAAAAAAAAAAGAAAATTTTTGTTAATTTCTTATTCGGTCAGTATTTCTTTATTTACATCGAAGACAAAGTTTGACACTGCCATTTGTAAACATTGCTGTTCGTTACATGATGGCACCACGTCAGAAAGTTGATTGTATCCTGCGACAAGATATCATCAAGTTGTACAAGAATAATTTCACTGTTAGAGAAATTTCTGAGAAGGTAAACCGTTCGAAAAGTGTTGTGGGCAGAATAGTGAAGTACGGTGAAACCGTCTGCATTGGTGCCCCTAAAAAAGCCGGCAGGCCCCGTAAAACGTCAGTTAGAGAGGGCAGAGTCATCCAGCTTACGTCGTTGAAGGATCGTTTCAAGTCCTCAGCTGCGATAAGTAGGGAAATGAATGACACATGTACGAACGTCTCACGTCAGACCGTTGCAAGACGCCCACAGAGAAAACCGCTTGTGAGTGCCAAGAAAAAGAGATTAGAGTTTGCAAACATGTTAACTGGTCCCAGGAAAATTGGGCTAGAGTGTTTTTCAGTGATGAAAGCAAGTTCAATTTGTTTGGTAATGACGGTAATAATTTTCTTAGAAGACGTGAAGGTGAGAAATTAAGTGTAAAGTGCACTAAGAAGAGTGTGAAGTTTGGCGGGGGGAGCGTGGTGGTTTTCGGTATGTTCTCTAGACAAGGGATATCGCCTCTCGTTCGTTTGCAAACCCGTGTGAATGCTCAGGTGTATAAAAATCTGTTGGGAGGTATTGTCGTGCCTAATATTGTAAACTCAGGTGTCCCCAGCCCTATCATCATGCAAGACAATGCCCCCTGTCACAAGGAAAAGACAGTCATGAGTTACCTTGAGCAGCCAGATCTCGAAGTTATAGTTTGGCCACCACAAAGTCCTGAACTTATCCAATCGAGAATCTTTGGAAAATACGAGGGGTTGAAGTTATGGCAAGAAACCCTACCAATACGGAAGATCTTTGGATGAAACTTCAAGAAGAATGGGCGAAAATTACTGTTGAAGATTGCCAGAGTCTCATTCGGTCATCTAGTCGGCGATGTGCAGCTGTATTCGCAAGCAAGGGACTATTTATCAAATATTGATTGTTCACCATTTTGCTAAATATTTCTAGCAAATATTGAGTTAAATGCACTTTTTTCTCATTTGTCTCTTAGTTTTGGACGTTATAAATTTCAAGAGAAAAAGCTTTTCGTTCATAACTTTATTATTATTGTTCATACATGTCTCAAATTTTAACACAATCGGTAATCAACATCTTACTGGCTAATAGTGTGCAGAAGAAGAAGTACCTGGCATGGTTAGAAAGTTTTGAAAATTTGTCCCTTAGTTTTGGACGGGACTGTAGCTCCACTCATTCGTAAGAAAATAATTCGCCTTGAGCTAACGAAACGTTAGTTGAGGCGAAAGTGCTTTGTTTAGACGCCGGATGGAAGTTCAACTTCCACTAGCCTCTTGCCCCCTGTGGGCGGGTGGCTCTCACCCACT
>LQNS02278091.1:54281940-54294579 GCA_001587735.2 Parhyale hawaiensis | reverse complement strand
TAAGGTCTCCGACTCCTAGACACCGGTTGGTTGACCCCAGACAGGCTGAAGTGGGTGAGAGCCACCCGCCCACAGGGGGCAAGAGGCTAGTGGAAGTTGAACTTCCAGTAGGCTCTAAACAACTTGTGAGAATTCAGAATTGCATTCGTTGCACTGCCTCACTTTGGAAGTCTGTTCAGCCAGCATTTGAGGACCTGAAAGGTAAAGAAGAATAGGGGAGAAAAGCGGAGATAGTTACTGGTACGTAATACTGGGTACTCGGGACGGTAGCATCAATGTATTAACGTCACGCTTGCCATATCGGTAGTGCCACCACTACAGCTACAGTATAGCCTCAGATTCGAGTGAAGTCGTACCTACTAGTTTACACTAGTTTAATGAACATCGTTATTAAGTTCTCTTATGTAAATACCTACTTACTTCAAAAAATACATCGATTAAATTGATTTCGGTTATTGTTGCTTTATATGGCAGTATTCTCATTGAGAGCATGTGGAAGATGTGGCAATGGGTATGGCAGATGATACTGACGTATCACGTAGCTGTTGCCATAGGTACATCGGTGTTGTGTTTCGAGTAAAACGTAACCTCGGCCTTGACTGCTCTCTGAAAGTTAGCCTCTTGGCTCTTCTATTTCCGCAAACCACTCTAATATCGGACGCTTTGTCTTCAGGTGGCGCTAAGAAGGATAAGAAGAAAGCGGCGCCCAAGAAGGAAAATACTGACGGCTTTGAAATTACCTTTGAACCTTCGATTGTTGGCAGCCCTAAAGTTCAGAAAGGTATGTTGAGTTCTTCTCAGTTTTTGATTCGTAAGAATGCCTAACGCTGAGATGGTTTGTTGATGTACAAGGTTGTATTTAGAGGAGTTTTTCTTACCGGTATGTGTCAAGACGTAGTTCGTGGGGCTAATTTTGCAATGTGACAAATATACCAACTTGTAGTTGGATTTAGTTTTGTGATGTCCTAGCTCGGTGGGGTTAGTTCTGTTAGTGTACCAATGAGGTAATAGCTATGATCGATCAGAAGCATTTTCTATATCGTGTGAGCCTAGTCCTGGTAAAGAGTGGGTCAAGCTGTTCTGTTATTTCAGGTAAGAACAAGGCTGCCAAGGGCTCAGGCTCGAGCAACAAAGAAAACACCGCAACGGGGGGCAGTGGCAAGGGCAGCAAGACTGGCAAGGATGCCGGCAAGTCTTCCAAGACCTCGGTCAGCGGCCCCGAGAAAAGTAGCAAGGTTGGAGGCTCCGCAAGCTCCGTGAAGCCACTCAAGGAGGTCTCAAAGAACATCAAGGATGACAAGAAGCGCAGTAATGTCGGTGCCCAAAAGAGCCCTGCTAAGGAGGGGGCCAAAGTTCAAAAGGTCGCCAAGGAGTCAAAGGACAAGGACAGTGCCTCGGGAAAGGCTAACAAGATCGCTGGAAAAGACGCCAAGCCTGCCAAGGAAGCTCCAAAGGCTGATAAGGGTAAAGCAAATAAAGAGACTAAGGAAACAAAAGCCCCTGCCAAGCAGGAAAAGAGTGGTAACCAAGCCCCCAAAGACAAGAACACCAAGCCCAAAGACTCCACCAAGGCGAACAAAGGCTCTGGCAACGCTCAAAAGGCTGCAGCCCCCAACGGCGACGTCCAGGACCCCTTGAAATCCTTGAAGGCTCTTAGGAAAAAACTCAAGGAGGTTGCCAAGCTAGAAGCAATGATTCAGTCCAAGGAAATTAGCGCACCTACGCAAGAGCAGATCGATAAAGTTAACAAGAAAGCCCAATTCACTGCCCAGGCTGCCAAATTAGAAAAGCTTATCACTGCACAAAATAGTAAAAAAGAGGCTGACAAACCCAAGGTTTAGCTCGACGTTTTGCCAAAATTCACTGAACATTTTTCTTCTCAAATTGAACTATTTTCGTATGACGAGAGCTTCACGGGAATTTTTATTGCTAATATAGGAAAGGGGACGTGAGAGTTAAGGAGATCCCCACCTTTATTTCTGTATGGTAGGTGGGGTGCACGACCAGTTATCTGACACGATAGGAATGTTTTACGGTACCTCTCTGTCCCTGCTGCATTCATTATATTGAACCTAGCTACTCATTGATTCTGAATGTTTATCACCGAATGTGCTCGGAGTGTCTTATTTTATTTGCCAATTAATGTAAGCTACCATACTTTTCAATTCTAAATGTTGGTTAACTGACGTACTTTGGAGTTTTTTCTCTTCTTGAATCAAACAATTCAATGCTGAATGTTCTCATTTGGAGCTGGTAATTCGTTATGCTTTGTCCTCAACAGGAATTAGTACTCTCTGTTGTACAAATGAGTATACATATATCGCATATATGTAAAGGTATATTTTTTACGACTCTGATGTATGCCATCCAATCTTGTGCAGCGAAAAGCAATTAATCGTATTGTTTTATCATTGTGGAACTCTACATTTGAATATCTGCCGGAAACATATCCCATTATCTTGTGGCTCTTTATGAACTATTTTAATTCGTTTAATCACTTCGATTTTAGTGTTGATAGGTTGTTGTGCTGCCTCATTTTATTTACGTTTACTGGGCATTGTTTCTTTCTCTTTTTTGCTATTTTGTACCGTTCCTTGAGTATGGCATATATACAGAACAACTAGTTCGCCCTCTGTGACCAGGACCACAGTTCATCACACTGAACCTACGTACTACTACTACTACCATCCGTATAGTCAGACCTGCGAATGAGTCTGAATCAGCAATTTCAACAATAAATAGCCCGCATTTGCTTTCGCCCTTTACGTGCTGTAGGCTATGACACGAAGTGAGTTTATATATTCTGCGTTTTTGAGTGCTGGCAGACTCCCGCAGCAGTTATGTCATAATCTCCACCTAAAATTTTCTAATGGTTGGCGCAGAATTTTCCTACGTCTCTGCAAACTTCTGTATAAGAAATGCGCAAGTTCATATTTAATTTGATAATTTTAGGCTGCTAGCGTGCAATGTTCACCTCTATCCAACTAGATCAACTACCTACATACTTGTTATTCAGTTCATCAACAATGGGAGTTTTATCAGAAATACTTATGTTTCTCCTCCCAGAGAATACAAGTTGATATTGTAGAACTAACTGTTGTTGTGTCATGCGCGGCTTGTCTTCCGTAACAGAATCTTAAGGTAGCGGGAAGCAATATATATTCACCTAGCTACTCCTGTAGCTCGGTGCCAAGGTTGCTGAGTATTGACACGTCGGTAGTTCGAACCCACACAGGGAAAGAAAGACTTGATGTTCGGGCACGTATAGCGTCAGCAATTCTTCCACTCGTAATCACTGGGAGGACACCAGCCTCAAATTCGGGGGCACAGTTGTCTGTCGGGTATTCCGTCAATATGACGCCATAGCCCAAACAAACTGTGGTTGACTGAGTCATCTACTCTAATTTGTCAAAGTCAAAATTTACCAGCAGCACGAACCAGTGCATGTGGGTTTCCTAGTAGGAGGTGTGCTTTCAAGGCGACTTTGCCTTTTTCCCTTTAATAACTAATGAATTTTCCCGTTTGGGAAACATGGACATTTTTTAAAGCTTGTTTCTTGTGTACACCGCAGCACGCGATTAGATATTCCTTGGTACATTAGACTATGCGTCTTTGGTTATTTGTTGAAGCTTTGCTGCCCCAGCCTTTCTTTCGTTTATCATGGGGATAACCTGACATTGATTTTTATACTATGTTGCCGTTCTAAATTATCTCGGGCTTTGGCAGTTTTATTAGCTGTCTTTTATAGTAAAGATTCCTACATATTGGATATCATTACTGTTTTTTTTTTTTTTTGTTAGTAACTGCCTCGTTACCGAGCATTTTACTTCCTGTAATGGAAATTTTTTACATCGTTTTCTGACCACTTCGTTCATCCTCGAATGGTCAGTTCCAAATGTTTGCTGGTTAGACATCTACTGGGGCGTGCAAGTTGCTGCCATGCGCAGTGGGCTTCCAGCAAACATCTTTGTCTCTCAGTGACAGCAAATTCTTATGTTTTTTTCAGATATTTCAAATAACAAATTGAACCATTGCTCATATCAGTCATTCCCGTCATGGTGGTCGTTGCTTGCAATCAATAGATTTTGAAAAGTAAAAATTTTGTAGCTTGCAGGTGGTCTGTGAAGTACAACTTATTTATTTACTAACATTTGCTTCTAATTTTGATGTTGCTGTGCATCTTCTTCACAAATGCTACCTCTGTTGGATTAGTAGGGTCGTACGTACTTATCACGAGTGTTCTTATGATATTGATGTTGCTGTGCTTCCTCACATGAATGCTATATGTGTTGGAAAATACAGGCCTACCTCTTGCGTAGTAGCTCTCATTTTGTGGCCGTAAATTTTGTTCACGTTACGCTATTGATGTGTTCACGCTCAAAGAAAGAATTCTGCTTCTATGAATTTGTGGATATCGGAGTTTAGGTAAGCAGGTTTTCGATAATTCATGGATTGAGACATTGCTTTTCTCTGTGTTTGTTTACATCACCAGTGACCGAGTGTTGAAGGTTGCCGATTCACTGATAGACGTGTTGTCGGGAGGTCTATTCCCGAACCCTGGAAAACAATATCGTGCAGCAATGCTGCGTTAGCGTTTCTCTCCCGTTCATAGTCCAATAGAGGGACACTGGCCTACTCATTATAGGGACGGTTAGGGGGCCGCATCTCCGAAAGGCTTTCTGTAATATCGCCGTAGCTCTGACAAGCTACGGTCGACTGCAGCCGTATACTCCTCTGGGTCCTTAGGCAATTTATTTGCATTACTAATCAGTGCACACAGGTTTCCTAGTTGATGGTGTGTGATGAAAGCGACTTTGCCCTTGCTATATTGTGTTAGTTATTAGGTAGTGTTCCTCGAGCTGACAAAAGCATTTCAATATTGCATTGATTATTTAGGGAGAGCCTGTTGGTTCTTCGCCCCACGTAACTTCCTTTACACATCACTCTACTGTACGCATTAGCTCTCACCAGCGCTGCTGAATCGGGAGGTAGAAAATTTACCTACCACTCTCGGGACTAGCAGGTGTACGACTCCAGGCACCCTAACATCTCCGACTCGTGCTCTGCAGACCTGGCTACAGCGTCGCTGTTTTGCGGTGCCTGGAGTTGAATGACATCGTTGTGTGCTCCTCCTTTTTTGTCGTTTCGAACAGCCTGCCACCTAGTGTTTCCGCACTCGTGTGTAGGAGACGGTGTGCACTTGGCACTGCAAACTGAGGGCAATAACTTCGAACAGTTTGCTGTTTCCGTTGATTCAAAGACGTCCGAGTAACATCATTTCCATAACAGTCTCTGCTCCTTTTATTTCCGGTTTTTTGTTGTTCCCATGCACGGATTCGTTGTACTGGACATGCTTTGTGTTCCTTGCTAATTTTAGATCACTATTGTCGCGAATTGAGTTTCCTAGGCATTGAGTGTAACTAGCTACTGGGCAGACGGTTGCGTGAAATTACGAACTTGAAGCGGGGTTTTTTTTTTTCTCTCCATCCATAACCCGTCATTGTCAAGTCCACTCCGACTCTTAATCGTGCTGTACCAACATGGTAGCAGCAGCCTGGGAAGAACCTAAACCTAAGCTCTATCTCCTATCTGATATTGGGCCTCTTTATCCATCCAATATCCATTAACTAATGTAATTTTTGAAGTTTTGTTCACATTGATACGCGTACAAACCGATACTATCATCTGGAAAAAACTGGAGCGGTACTCGCCTCCGACAGACTGGACGATCAATTGTTGATATTCGTGCACTCACACGCTGCTGTCTTTGCTGTAGAGTTTACTCTAAGGTTTTAGGTAGAACGCCCGTAATTCTTAAGTTTTAGACATGACACGTAACCGATATGTCCGTGTTGTAGGTATTGTGACCCTGTATGTGTGGTGTTCTTAGTAATGAATCACTCTGAGGGATGGTTGTCGTGGATAGATAGCGTCTTCGTACTTGCTCCTACTAACGACGTTTCGTTCTGTTCTTCCTCTGGTTTCCCAACTTGGTGTTTTCATGCGCATTGATCCTCTATGAAAATACCCTCGTGCGTGGGTGCTACGTTCCTAACGACATACTATGTGTCGCTTGTTTCTTCCTCTGTGAGATCCCGTAGGTACTGGAAACGGTTGTTCAACTATAACCAGCTAAAGTCGTTCTGTTCTTCTTCATCTTTCTTCATGAGAGTTGATCCAGTGTGGAAACGTCACTGGACATATGTTCTACATTGCTCTCGAGCTGATCTCTGCTCGGTTTCCTCATGCTTCACTTCTTGTTACACATAAGGGTGCAAATATATCAAAATTCACTTCAACTACTTTTTGAATAGGTATAATTGCTTGCACGAGATATCGCATTGGGTAGCTACTGTTATTGGCTTTGTACTATCCTGGAGCGGGTAGTATTGTTTTGAATAGTTGCTGACAATGTTCTCTCATGGTCCACGAGTGAGGCACTGTCCCGTTGAGTAGTTGCAGAATGTTTTCTATAGGTACTCTCTGTGAGTGAAAGTAATAATTCGCTTTGCGCTTCCCTTCAGTGACGATCACTGCTTTGTTTGGTAAGCGAATGCATAGTACTAGTTTGCTGTGGTATGTAGGACCTGTCTCGAGACAACGTAAATAGTATTTATCTCGAGTTATCCAGAGGTAAAGCATGTGAATATTTTCTTCAGACATATATAGATAATGCTAACTGGGGAACACTAAACAGAACGCTCGTTTTTGGTACCTACCAGTTCTATAGTGGTTTGCTGCCTAAAGTGCTACTGGGAGAAGAGTGCGTGCCATCCGGTAACAGACTTGGCTTCCTGTGGATCTTGTCATCACCTGTGAGGGAGCAGGTTGGGGACATGTGAGAGCGACAGCGTGCGTATCTGTGGCGACCATCTTCACGACAGCCTCCCGTAACATTAGTGTAAGGTTGTCATCCATTGAGACAGTTCCATCAAAATGCCCTAATCTCATTAGCTGTATCTTATACGGAACTTAAGTCATGAGCATTGGTTTCGTGACTTTGGATCGAGTTTATAGTGTTTATCTTAACCCTTAAAGGCTTTTGACCTCGGTGACGAGGTCATGCTTTGAATGGTAAGCCGATCACTGCTACCCGTGAGCCAGCCTCAAGCTTAAACTTGCGGAACTAGCTTAAGCTTGACAAGTTGAGGTTCATTAGACTAGCATATCTCCATGGAACTGTCCCAAATGATGACGCTTTTAGTTCATTGATATTTGAGTTGTGTTGGTCGGGCTTCCCTAGCGCTGCTTTTGTAATGTTAAGTTAGCATTGTTTTGTCTAGTGTACGTACGAAGTAATAACGGCTGGCCGGCAAGTAACGTGTATTTTTGAAAAGTCTATAAGAAATCCATATCGTATTTTAAAATTTTTATTGTAAATTTTCAGCTTGCTGTGGTTCCGTGTTCAACTATTTAGGAAAAAAGTGATTCCGTAATTACACGTGTATATGCAGTCAGCTATTACTGTGCTAGTAATTGATTGTACCATTACTATTACAGCTACTGGTGCTGCATATATGTACTTCTAAAACCGTGATAGGTGCCCTATCCCTGCCACAATATATTTGGGCGTCACGCACCCAAGGTTCCCGAGTGCCTTATCGGCAGGAGATGTTGCAGCTTGCAGCAGTTCCTGCTGACGAGGTTAGTTTTTTAAAGTTAGGTAGTTTCTCTTCTTTCCTCTTTCTGTCGAGTGAGGTGGGCTGTCGAGCGAGATAGCCGACCTGGTACGCGGGACATTTCTAGTCTCTCTCGTGTGGAAGGACACAAAAGGGGCCGACCACTTGAGTGTCTCCTACTATACTTTGCGCCTTGTTTCCCTGCCCGTAGCAACGCGCATGGCCACCACGCCTACCCAATATGCGGTATTTGAATACTGCACAAGTAGTTTCTCTGTTGAAACGCCTGAGTTGCGGCTACGGAAGTTAAACAAAATACATAATAATAATAAACCGTGATAGGTACTGCATTGAAAACTTAAAAATTTTTTGGGGTACAAAACTTAACAAAAGCTTATCCATTTAACGTGGAAATAATTTTTTCAGTTGCACTGTACCGATGATACATTGGCTACCATCCAAAATGTTTGCAACAGTGCGCATCAAACGTATTTCATACTTTACGAAAAGAGGCCAGTAGTTTGTTATTAGTGAATGGATACGACTCTATCTGGGTTTCCATTGGAAGCCACTGAAGTGTGACATTGCTGTGGTCATCAAATATGTAGTGTTTTCGGCTTGGCGTAAATATTCTACTGAAGCGCGCCTCTAGTGCAATATTTGCTCCAATGTTCTCGTGTGAGGTATCTTTGCAGTACTGCGTGGATTTCTTCTCGATTTTTCAAAAGCGTTCCTTACTCAAGGGCCATCTTATGTTATGTAAGCCTTTGCAATCCCTGTAGGATCTTGCTTCAGGACTTTTTATGTACCTACGCATATAGTACGTGGCTGTAGTCGCATGGTTATTACTTTTTTGTACGGAAGTATTTCCCGGGTAGAAATTTCGTTAGATTTTGGTGTCGCATTGGAATAAATAATGGCTCTGCAATCGTGCATTGCAGTTAATTACCAGTACTTGTGAACTTCTTTTTTTTCACATGCATTAGCTTTGAGACCATCGTAGGTTACTACTGTTGTAACGTCCATAGTTAACTCTTTCCTTCAAAGCTGAAGTATTTAGAAGATCAAGTACCTACTACAGTATTGGTAAAATAAATAATTGTACCTCAAATCTCTCGTACGAATGCATAAAGTATTTTTTTTTAACTTATTGTTATCAGCTGCCCTTTCGTGTACGTATCGATATTATATTCGTGTTTTGGTGGGAGGTTCTTGCAATAAATAGTCCGACCCCCTCGTTAGGGTTTTGGTTTGCGCTTGAATCAGTGTTGAATGGAATTATATTGCTATTTTCCTCTAGCCGCCGTTGCGGCGTACGAAGTTCGAACACATTATTTGGGGATTTCCAAACAATGTCCTGGTAGTGTTATGCATGCCACCTGACTGCAGTTGAGGCTTTGCTGCTTCTGTCTCCGGTCGGGTTGTTGCTTCTGACAACACCAGAACCAACAGCGAATTATTTCCACAGTAGCTGATAGTCTGCTATAATATCAGATTATACTACCGTGGGAGATTTTTGGGCGAGGTCCCGGTGGTGCTGTGCACGCCGCCCGGCTGGTGCAGAGGCTTCGTCGCTTTGCCCTTGCCGTAGCTTGTGACTACCGGCAGAAGCAACAGCAGGTTATCTCTCCACTAGCTAATATACGTTGAAACTAACTTTAAATCCTATTGTATTGGTGAATATTCATTGATAGTATGATCATCCTGACGGCTGCACCGTCCATTACGTATGATTCAGGATTGACAATAATGTTGCTGCTCGTCTTCGCTTGGCAGAAGACACGACAATCAGTTTTATTGTGTAAACTGACTTTGATTATTAAATTGCTTTTTATTAATCGGTAGTTTGTATCTTTTTAAGTGCGGATTAAGTTTCGAGATTTCTTTCTTTTCGCACCCGCTGTGTGTCCTTCCTTTTTCTTACTGCCGGCATCTTTGTTTTGCTTTCTTTTTTTCTTTTCAGACTCACACTCCCCGGCGAGGTGTTCCCTCAGCATTGGTTCCTCGTTTTGCTTGATGTACTAGGTACATGTTCCTAGTTTTTCAACTCTTTTGGTTACCGTTGCCGTGGATAGGGAGGTTCAATCTGGAATACAAAGGTGTCTTCGAATCCTCCGCTTTGAACACGATTATTAATCCTTTTAGCTTTAGGTAACTAGTCCGGAGTTTCATCTAAGTAATCCGGTTAGAGTTAATTTGTCAGGAATTTCGGTTGATTAATTGCTTGATTAGTCAGACTAGTTTAAATTTGTCGGGAAATTCACTGTAAACGTTCAATTCATCAGTTGGAATTGGGCTCGAGGGGTTAATCGTAAATTATTTTGCCGCTATCGCATGAACAATTTGTCCATAGTAGTGAATCGTAAGATAAGCTCAAGTTTGTAGCTCCTGATAATGAAATCCTTTCGAGACTGCATTCGCTTCTCTGAGTTTCGCACTGAAAAGAACACTTAGTGCCGTCAGGCTTGCATAAATGGCTTGCCCTGGGAAGAAATGTTGGAAATATCAAGGCCTTATGGTTGAATCTCGAGCAGAGAAACCTGAGAAATGTCTGGGTTACCTGAGGATGTGGCTGCAGCAGTAGGACAATTGTGTCGAAGAGGCACTTTGGTCCAGGTCTTTTGGGGCATTTGCAGAGCCCTGCAAGGTCCCATTAGATCACAATAATGTCCTAGTAGACCGCTACAATATCCGAGCAGACCACAATAATAGCTTAGCAGATCACAAAAACTGGGTCATAAAAAACTCTTGGCTGTCAATTTACTCTGATTTTGAGAAATACTCCTGAAATTAACTTTGGCAACGCTGCGAAGTAAAATACGATGTGTGCGTAGACGTTGTGCGTCTAATTGCCGGATTGGTTTATGTCTGTCCGCTTCTGGTAGTAGTACATGTCGTTGAATTTGAGGATACTGTGCCGGATGCCGGTACTTATATGTCCCCGGAGTATCCAAAGGTTTGAAGCTTATGGAATTAGCTTTTCTCTTTTGAAGTCGACGAATCGAAGATGCCTGAGCAAATGAAGCTGGTAATCGAATTCACGTGTTCTGGAATATGTTATTTTCTTTGTGTTTGATGTTGCATGTCTCTCCTGAGCTTCGGTATCTAATTTTTATGTTTATTTGTTCCTCTAAAGCCAAGCATTTGATCGTGCAAGAGTGTGAAGACGTTAGGGTAATATGTCTAGTACCCGTCCACCATGCTAGTAGCCGTCCACTTTGCTTCAAAAACTTCCTGTATGAAAACTAGCAGTACTGGAGAGCCGTGCATAGGCTTTAACTGTAGGGTACTACTTAGCCTACAGTTTAAGCATATGTACAGCTTTCTAGCAGCACTAGTTTTCACACAGGAAGTTTTTAAAGCCAAGTGGACGGCTACTAGCATGATGCACGGGTACTAGACATGTTACCCTAGTGTCTGTGAACAATGAGAAGATCCTGCGGGTCCAAAACTCCTGTTGCGAATTTGTTTGTGCAGGATGAGGACAGTGTTTGTTTAAGAAAATCCTTCGCAAATTTGCTGGTATATGTTAGTTTACTTGTGCGGGGCTGCGCAGGCAGAGTATATCACAGAAAATACCCTACGAATACCTACCCTTCTACAGGATAATAGGATAACTAAGCAAGACATTGCGTGTCAAGAAATCGCCTTCATCAGTATGACTTCAGTGCGTGCAGTTAAGTTGTATTATTTAATTTATTATTAATATCAATATTATTAAGAAAGAGGCCTGTGCCTCCAGAGAGTGACCTAAACCTTAGAAATTTGCAATGTAATGTGCTTTAAATGAAAAAACTGTCCAGTTCTTCTCATCTGCTTCAGCTGTTCTCGTGTTCCCATCACAGCTTCGAACATGCGCTGATGTCCAGATTTTTTTTTTTCAAGTTTGTCCTAACATAATATTAATTGAGATGTTTGAATTTGGTGTCTTTTATTTTGTTTCCTTTTCATGAACAGCGCAGTGCGAGGCGCTTAGGCGTCGCTCTGTTCTACAGACAGGCGCACTTTCAGTAAAGCTCTGTCTCCCTAAAGTCGAGGCTCACAGCAAACATTGGAAAAAATAACTGAGATTAGATTAAATTTTGCGAAGGCGGGTTTACTCGATGGTCAACTGAACAAACCCCCGGGGAGGGGACATAGATGCGATGACGGTAGAAATACTTTCCGAACCCTTTCGTGGGAATTTTGATGTGGTAAGGATAATGAGATACTTGGAGCAATGTGAAATCTACGAAAAACTGTAAATTCGGAGGTTTATTGAGCTGGACGGGAGAGTAACGCGGTCGCAACGCGACCATCTACTAGTAGCAGAGATGTGCAATTGACTGGGCCCATGACCCCAGATGGACCTTAGACTTAGGATTGATGAGGAAGTACACGTTCTCAGCACTATGCTGGGCCAGTAACAAGAGTGCAAAAACCGAGAATATCTTTATCTTGTCTTTTCGGCGCAAGGCGGGCGTGATGCCTGCGTCGCTAGCAACCCAACCCACTATAATAATAATAATCAACTGAACAAATTTACTAGTGTTGGCCCTCCGGGGTATGTTCTTTTTTTTTTGGGGGGGGGGGGGAATTTACGAATCACCCCTTTACCAAACGTTTACTGGTACGTACGAAGTGTTGGGTTATAATTGGTGAAGGGACGTTATGCTACTAGTGACAAGGATTTGATCTCTGGGATACAATTAGGCTAGTATAATTGTTTTCAAGCTAAACTGCACCTTCTCGTGGTACCGTTAGTATCCCTACTTGACATCTCTCTTCTTTATTATACTCCTACTGATCTTACGGTTGTCTGTTCTCCCTCTTCTTTCCCGACTTGCTGTTCTCATGCTCGTTGATCCTGTGTGGGAATAGGTACCTTCGTGCATGGTTCCCCGTTTTTCTGTCGAGGTGTGAGTGGGTTGCCAGCGGGGTGCCTCAGGGCACGGTCCTGGGCCCGGTACTTTTCCTGGTACACGTAAGTGACATTGATGCACAGGTGCAGTACTCTAGTGTCTCGTCCTTTGCGGATGAT
>LQNS02278091.1:54265259-54280330 GCA_001587735.2 Parhyale hawaiensis | reverse complement strand
CCTTAATTGATTGTGGCCTTATTAATTGTTGGTGTTAAGAGTTGTCTTGTGTTAAATATTTGCAATTTTTTATTTGTAAATGACTGTACAAATGATCCATTTATACTCTGCATACCCCCGAGTGACCAGGGGGCACAGCTTTTGCTAGCCTCCTTTAATTTTGCAATGAAAAAAAGCAAGACGATGCGCAGCTTTTGGTTAGTAATGGTACTTGTATCTCAAGTTACGGTCAGTAGCAGAAAATATTAAGTCATAGAAACACAGCCACATACGTGCCTTTCACGAGACAGTCATGTCAACATGTTCTCCTTGTTCATTTTGTGAATATTTTCTTGTATCCTTGTAGAGTAGACCCAACTCAACTGCAGTGCGAGGTTTCCGAAAGATGCAATAAAAATGTTAGCCATCAAGTCAGTTGCCTGAACAACTGTCACAAGTGAGCTTACGGATGGATATCTCTAGGAGTTAATTAGTACTCGAAAAGCTGAGCACTTCGTTGCTATTTAAGCAGACATTGACTGCATTTTAATACCGTGAAGTACCTATGAACATAGTCGAAAAAAAACTAAGGCCTTACGTGTGAACCAGCCCAACGCTTCACTACTACCTCAAAAATAGCATTCCAATTATGGTGGAGAAAACTTGCAGTACTCTCAGCGTCTACAGGACTATTTTTCTCAAAAATGTGGCCGCATCAGTTGTTTGGTTCTTGTGAGTGATGTAAGTACGTAGATTAGTGAACATACAGGATTTTGCATGTTAATGTGTGGTGTTTGAACAAATAAAATTGAAGACTGTTTAATCACAAGAGAAGTGTAACGTTCCATGTCCGGTTTAGCTACAACGGTGAATTTCATATTTTTGTTGACTTATATACTGTATTCGGCTAATATGAGGCATTTTAAGACTTTCAGGAATGATGTTTCCGTTACAAATTCTTAGTTTCCGAGATATTTAACGTTGAAGCTCCCATTGTTTTTCCATGGGAAAAATAATCTGCGAGCCCATAGGAACGTAAACTGACCTAACCCAACCCAGCCCAAACCCACCCAACCTAACCTTACCAAACCAAACCTTAGTTAGAAAACTAAACCTTACCGAACGAAGCCTAATGTAACCTAACCTAACTTAACCCAACCTAATGCAACCCAACCTAAAACCAAACCAAATCCAACCAAACCTAATCCAGTCAACTTACACACGTTTTTTTTTGGGTTTTTGTTGCTTTCAGTATGTAAATTGGGTCAATTTAAGACAATTTACATGAATGGCGTTTTTGTCGTAAATGCTCAGTTTTTGAGATATTAGATTTTGAAGTTCCCATTGTTTTCCTATGGAAGAAAATAGCCGATGTCATCACAGGCTTGCTAACGACCTTAAAGGAACCTAACCTAACCGAACATAACCTTGCCTAACCTAACCTTATCCTACCTAACTTAACCTTACCTAACTTAACCTTACCTAACCTTGCCTAACCTCACCTTGCCTAACCTAACCTAACCTTGCCTAACCTAACCTAACCTTGCCTAACCTAACCTTGCCTAACCTAACCTTATCTAACCTAACCTTATCTAACCGAAACTTACCTTGCCCAACCCTAATTTCGCTTGTATGGGATCGCTTGGTATTTTCTCCCATAGAAAAACAATGGGAACTTCAAAGACACATATCTCGAAAACTAAGCATTTGCGACGAAAACGTTATTCATGTAAATCGTCTTAAATTGACCCAATTTACATACTGAACACAATAAAAATCATGAAAATCGTGTGTAAGTGAAAGTAAAATAATACCCCTAATCCAACCCAACCTAGTTAGGTTAGTTTAGGTTACTTTACGTTCCTATGGGGTCACCGGCTATTTTTCCCCATAGAAAAACAATGGGAACTGTAAGTAGGTACCTATGTCAAATATCTCGAAAACTAAGCATTTGCGACAGAAACGTCATTCGTGGAAAAAGTCTTAAAATGACTCGTATTACCTATATAAGTGATAAGAATCCTGAAAATCTCCGTTGTAGCCAAATCGTACATTGACCAAATTGACTAGATATTAGGACTCGAAGGGAGGGACCAAGACGACCATGCTCAGAGAGAGATCAAGGCCTAAGCTCTCGTTCGCGGGTGAGTCTTATAAAGGGGTCTGTTCACTAACAACTTTCGTCGCCGCTACGAGCCTATCGACGACGGAATTGCTTATATCGACGATGCGGTGTCTGTCCCAGCAGAGACTTCGTTGTTCCTAGCAATATAGCTCCTTGTCAAATTTTCGCTGCTGCTACGAACAACAACACGGGATGGCGATCGAATCTGTTTCTTCATCGAGAATTATATTCAAATTATTTAAAGTTACATTGATTTTCAGTAGGTACTTGACTACTATTTTATGAGTTTAGTGATAGCAAATGAGTTTCTATTCATGTATTTCATCCTATTACGTGCTGACAGTGAAATTTTAGGTGTTGCCTGTGTTCGGCTATCAAGTTGTGCTGCTGCAAGGCCTGGGAACTGCCTCTTCAAAAATTGAAATAGACATATTTGCCATCAACTGTCGTATGGATGCTAAATATCCATTTTAGGAGTTATGTGTCTGCAGCAAGTATGATATGGAGTAATTTTCTTTCATTGCTCCCTGGAAATGAGGTTTGAGGTGAGCCTCCTCACTCAATAATTCTCAAATGTTGACATAGGTAGGCTAACTAAAGGGCCTACCCCTGCTTAATAACCCTTTCGCTACGGAAACTTTGCTCTTTTATGAGGTTCTAAAAGAAGCTCACAGTAGACACTATCATTGTAGTCACTTGAGCTCACCTACAGCTTTGTTCAGTCGTAGATAAAATACTATCACTGACTTCAGACAGGTTGTTAAATATGTTGTCCAAATTTCGATAGCAAGAAACAACGCACTGAATTTAATAATGGAAACTTTGATGCGGGACTTATACGTCCCGTCAGTATCGAAAGGGTTAAGTATTTCTTGTGTGATGACGCTTGCATAATGGTTCAAATGATTGGCCTATGTGCAAGATTAAGCTATAAACCACGGTGCACAGAAGCCTAATATAATAGGCTAGGCCTACCTAATTAATTTTTACTCCACATGTGACTTGAAATTTCTGCTTTAACTTATAAATTAGCTTAAGTTAGAGGGAAAATGTGCTAACTCAGGGCTTTGTGTAGCTCAAAAAATATCTAAAAAAAATAAATAAATAAACGCATTTCTATAACTTTACAGGAGGTGAGCAGCTGTAGGCCAGCTAGCCATATTTATTGGTTATCATTTATTAACTAGCCTAGCTATCAAATGCATAGGCTAGGCCTATCTTTACCTTCAACTTGAAAAAAATTTGGGATTGTTTACGTTGGCTAGAAGGCGCTTTGAACAACGCGCGGCGAAACTGTGTGGGAAGCAAAAAGTTGGTTGGCGTTGTCTCTAACGACAACGCGTGTTGGCGCTATGGTTGACGAAAGTTGTAAGTGAGCAGCCTGCTTTATAGGCTAGATTAACACAAAATATTCATGAGTGCCAAACAGAAAAGTGCAACCATTGGGGCGTGTGTGCAACTATTATTAGCTGCAGCGGACTGGTTGCAATATACGGCTAACATTGTTGAGACATATTTTGGTAGATACGCAATTGTGTTTGCATGAACTCAACAAAACATTTGGATAAACTTCTGGAAGAACCCGTTGAAACGACTACTAAAGTGGTAAAGGTGAAGTTTAGCTACGACGGAGATTTTTATGATTTTTTTTTTTACTTATTTCGGTAAAATGAGGCATTTCAAGAATTTTTTCATGAATGACGTTTCCATTGCAGATTCTTAGTTATCAAGATATTTGACTTTGGAATTCCCATTGTTTTCAATGGGCAAAAATAACCGGCGATCGACGACGTCATATAGGAAAGTAAACTAACCTAACCTAGAAAACCTGACCTGTGACCTAACCCAACTTAACAGCTAAATTCCTGTGGAGTCGCCGGTTATTTTTTCCCATAGAAATATTTCAATGGGCAAAAATAACCGGCGAATCGACGATGCCATATAGGAAGGTAAACTAACCTAACCTAGAAAACCTGACCTGTGACCTAACCCAACTTAACCTATATTCCTGTGGGGTCGCCGGTTATTTTTTCCCATAGAAAAACAATGGAAACTTCAAAGTCAAATCTCTCTAGAACTAAACAGTTGCGACTGAAACGTCATTCATGAAAAAAGTCTGGAAATGACTCATTTTACCTGAATGAGTAAAAAAAAATCATGAAAATTTCCGTTGTAGCTAAACTTCACCAATACCAGACGAACTTTTGGATCGCGCTATATTGACACGCTACATTGGTTGATGAAGTTACGAACCAAGTTGCCTCTGGAAGGTTTTGAAAAGCAGTTTAGAGGATGACCGACGAGCTTAGGAATCCGAAATTGCGTTGAGTGCTCCCAAGTGCTCGTCACCCGCTAGATGATTGTTCATCATGTTGACTGTCTATGTTGCAACAACTTGAACAGGAAATTCATTCCAAACGTTCAGTAGCTGCAAAGTAGGGCAAAAAAGCTGTCGACCCTGTCTACTGCGGTTAATCATCGTTAAATCCGAATACTTGCCCACCACTATTCCAGAAGCGATCGTCATATCTGTCAAAACTCAGGTTCTTCTCTCCTATAACACTGGCCAGCTGGTTCTGCGTATCTGAACGGTTGTGGCCTCATGTAACAGGCCTCATGCTAATATTTGTGCGCTGACTCGGTTTCGCGAATCATTCGTTACGCAACTGAATCGCTAATAGAGAAGAAAAAATATGAAATTAGAATCCACTACTCTTGAACATATTCCTGTGATCCTAAATGTGGATTTAAACCTCAGTTTATTCAACGTATTCTCCCAACAGTACGTCCGAACGGTACGTCAACACTATTGAGTATCTACTACCAAAAGATTTACTAGAATATGAGACGTTATCATTGCAAGTGTTACCAGGAAATTTTTGGCATCTCCTAAAATATC
Source organism: Parhyale hawaiensis (assembly GCA_001587735.2). Lineage (NCBI taxonomy): Eukaryota > Metazoa > Arthropoda > Malacostraca > Amphipoda > Hyalidae > Parhyale > Parhyale hawaiensis. The sequence goes on along the minus strand of LQNS02278091.1, from coordinate 54,275,327 downwards.
TCGTGAATTCGAACTATAAATAAATTTACACTCTTTTTCTGCTGTCTGAGACTACCTACAGAGCTCATGGGACTGTCGTGTGAATTCATCTTTGCTCCTATATCTTTTAATACTCGTTTGGCGTTGGCGTTTGCAACACGTGATAAGATTACTTTGTATAGCTAGTTCATTTGTTATTCGAACCTTTTGTTCTTCCTACTGCAATCGAACTTTGTGCTCAGAACGATTGTTTCTGTGATAAATAATGGTGCTGTCGATGGTCCTATTGCTGTTGCTGCTGACGTTTGCTCTGTTGCTGCTGACGTTTGTTCTGTTGCTGCTGACGTTTGCTCTGTTACTGCTGACGTTTGCTTTGTTATTACTGGCGTTTGCTTTGTTACTGCTGGCGTTTACTCTGTTGCTGCTGACGTTTGTTCTGTTGCTGCTGACGTTTGCTCTGTTGCTGCTGACGTTTGTTCTGTTGCTGCTAACGTTTACTCTGTTGCTGCTGACGTTTGCTCTGTTGCTGCTGACGTTTGTTCTGTTGCTGCTAACGTTTACTCTGTTGCTGCTAACGTTTGCTCTGTTGCTGCTAACGTTTGCTCTGTTGCTGCTAACGTTTACTCTGTTGCTGCTAACGTTTGCTCTGTTGCTGCTGACATTTACTCTGTTGCTGCTGAAATTGTTGTTATTGAAGGTGCTGTTCCTAATGATGCAGTTTTGCTTGTCCTGTTGCTGCTGACGTCGTCGCTTGTCCTGCTGCTACTGATGTCGTTGGCTCTGTTGCTGCTGACGTTGCTGTCGTCATTTGCTCTGTTGCTGCTGACGTTGCTGTCGTCATTTGCTCTGTTGCTGCTGACGTTGCTGTCGTCATGTGCTCTGTTGCTGCTGACGTTGCTGTCGTCATTTGCTCTGCTGCTGCTGACGTTGCTGTCGTCATTTGCTCTGCTGCTGCTGACGTTGCTGTCGTCATTTGCTCTGTTGCTGCTGACGTTGCTGTCGTCATTTGCTCTGCTGCTGCTGACGTTGCTGTCGTCATTTGCTCTGTTGCTGCTGACGTTGCTGTTGTCATTTACTCTGCTGCTGCTGACGTTGCTGTCGTCATTTGCTCTGTTGCTGCTGACGTTGCTGTCGTCATTCGCCCTGTTGCTGCTGGGGCTGTTGTTGTCGTTTGTTCCTGTTGCCGACTGCTTTGTTGTCGTCGTTTGCTGCGTTGCTGGAATGTTGGGCGGAGAAGCCTTACGCACCCCTCCGGGGCATACGAAGCGAGAAGGGGGGGGGGGTCGGGTTAAGGGAGGGGTGGTGGTGCAGGGCCGGGGAGTGGGAAGGATAAGAGCAGTAGGTATATTTTTTCCACTGTGGCGGAGGGGTAAGAGGAAGCTGGGGTACAGCATGGCGGCTCATGGGGAAATGCAGGGCATGAATGGGGAACTGGGAAGTAATACAAGAAACTACGTTTCTGCATAACATACAAATGTATTACAGCCAATCAAGTGCGTTCATTTGTTCGTGGAATTGAAAGCTCCCATATTTAAGCGAGTGCAATGATTTGACTTTTATACGCAATGCTGCATGGTATATTGGAGAAAAAATGTATTTAGTGCCGGTACTTTCTTGAAAATGGCCGTCTGAAGAGGATAATGATGGCATCATTCCACTGATTGTAATTAGCTATATCTTGTGGAGAAAGTTCAAAGGATTTGGTACAATTACAACTAAAACTAACTTCTATAGGCCCGGAGGTAACATGCCAAATATTTGTTAATGTATTTGATTGACAACAAGTACTGTAAAATTTTCAACCATATTACCATACTGCATCAACTCATTTTTCCCATTTATGTAGAAGAACGCATATGACAGCGTCTTGAACACAGCGTATCTTTAAATACCTGAGGAATTGCTAAAATCACATTACAGTTCATTATAACACGAAGTATGTAGATACCTATAAACCTCATTCCAATTCCATAAAGAATTTTACCCCACAGAGTAAAAACCGTGGTTATTGCTAAAAGATTGGCGCAATGTTGGAAGGTTCAATGAATGTTTGGCTATAAAAATCATAAATCTTTTATTTTTCTCGTCTGGATACAGTACCCAACATATTAAGTTGGGGGCGCAGCACCCTGAGGTATTCATTCTTGATGCTATATAGGAAAGATATTCGTAGCTGGCCTTACATGTACACTAGTGGACAGTGAGTGTTCATCTGTTATTTAAGATATGAAACACTTAAGAGCACACAATTGGAGATGGCCTCGCCGAAGAGATGGTTAATTGATTTTGCTATTGGGAGTAAACTGCACAACCTCGGCATTTCCAAGAGCACCATGTATAGAACGAAAAATGCATTGGACTTTGGAGCCTGCCAACCGATGTACGTATATACTGGACAAATATTTTACAAATATAGGAGTCAATATATACGAATGTATATACGTTGCAAAGCAATGCTGGGTAACATTGGGTTAATGCTTTATGAAAACACCACACATCACACTATCAGTTTAAAATTTGCATTATTTAACGATAAGTATCAGGAAATTAGTCACATTTCTGTTAGATGGAAAATATACCCAAGTTAAATAACATTGGATGGCATCATTGGCCCAATAATAATTTCCAGTATGGATCCAACATTTAAAAACTTCCTATTAGAAACGAAGACGCGTTTAAATACTATAAATAAACACCCGTATATCAATGGAGAATGTTTATAATATGATGGAAACAAATTTAATTCTTGTAATTTCACCCTTGATCGAATGAAGTCCAGCAAATTTTACAGGGAAGCATTGCTCACTATCATTACCTTGGTATATTTATGTTCACGTCAAAGTTGATTCCCTTCTCGGAGTAAATATAACTGGAGCATGCCCATCCGCTAATTCCCGTTCAAGAATGTCCGTACTTTCTAGCTGGTAATGTCAGAGGATAAAGGGAGGGGGCGACATCAAACTCATGCGATTTTTCTTTCACTATCTTAGCCGTATATTTTGCCCAAGCGTTCTAATTTTTTTTTTTTCAGTTCTTTAGTGGACTCAATGATTATAGCACTCAGCCTCAAGTTTCTATCTCTTCTTGAACGTTATTATTTCTTTAGCGAGCAGGTTCCGTAAGCCAGCTTAATTGTGCTTCAATACTGGCTGTTGTGGTGCAGGCCATTTAACTGCATCGGAGAACTGGCTTGCAGTCAGTCACTCTGCCAGGCTCGCCGCCGAACTTGGGAGTTTTAGGTTACAGCCATTTCTCAATGCAGCAGCCTGCGCCAGAAGGGGCTGAGATTCACTCCATTTATATTTTCTTCGAAATGGTCTCTTTGTTGTAATGAATGACATTCAATGCTGAATCGGTATTAGCAGAAATGGTAGTACAACAAACTGTTCCCTCGGTTGAATATTCTTCGACAGAGTTGGTCCCAGTTCGAGAAGCAACGTTGGATTGACTTTCTATACATTGGCAGTAGGCCAGTGTTGCGATGCTAAATTGGCTCGAACTAGAGCCAAAGTGCATTTAATGCTACGTATGTCGGACGTTTAAATGAGCGGATAATGCGTAAAAGTTCAGTATGATGAACTTGGAGATTTTGCTGCAATAATTTTTCTACTCTGGGTTTTCTTAAATTAGAATAATCTTCTTTTCACCTACCTTCTCTACATTTTTTACTTCCTTGATTTCTTTTTAATTATGACACCATCCTGTTGAAAATGGAGTTCAGAGCTTTTCCCTAGATTTAGATTCCCTTGCAATTTAGTAAGCAGTAAAAGCATTTCAATGAACTTGTACTTGAGGGTTCAGCCCTACACAAGGCGAGTTATTTATTGACAAGAGCATTACTGCAGACAAGCCTTCTCTGATAAACTGTTGTACATAGTTTAATAAGCTGCTATTTCTTCTACTGAACTAGAATGCATTTCTTCAAATGAACAAGATCCTGTGGTGCCAGAAGGACATATCGCGATCGCCATCTTGACACAATGGGCGAAGATCGACATCGATAAATTGTTCAGGCACGAGGATCGGCGCGTCCCCATGAATATTGTATCACATTTGTTAGGCAAACGAAGATGGGAAATGTTTTATAGCAAAAATCCAATACTGCTTAGCGCTTCCGATACTGACGTAGATATCTCAGACCGGGAGCTTTTTGCTCCAAAGCAGTACGTGGATCTCAGAGAGGTGGTATAATTAAAAAAAAAACACGAAACTGATATCCATGGAGAACGGCTGTTATGGTAAATAGTTGACAATCTTTCAAATGAACACACGCATACGAATGCTCGACACTGAGAGCGCACAGCGAAGCTATATATAGGAAACGAAGTGTGCAGCTACATGCAGAAGCTGTCAGCTTACCAACTAGTTTATTTAGGGTAGGCAGAATGATTTTTATCGGTCGCCTGTGGCTATAATTGGCTGCTTTCTACTTTTCATTTAGTACTGATGACATGATAATGTCAGAGTCGCTTGATTACACGTACGTGTCAAGATGTTAGCATTCTGGGTGATTTGAAAATAATTTTTTTTACTAAGTTAGATAAAGGTTACTGATGTAATAATGAAGAACGTTCTATATAAAGGCAGTATATGTAACAGCTATTGTATTTAGAATAAAAAAAAAAATACAGCATTCAACCTTTTTAACGCGAGAGAGGTTCTGAATGCGGGAAATTTCCTAGCTAGTGCGTTCACCGAACCCATAGCTACTAGTAACGGAAAACATGATTTTTAAAGCTGAAATGATGGAAAGATGTAATAGCGGGCACTCAGTGTGTGTGCGCGCGTTGATTTTAATAAAGCCTTTGAAATAGACTTACCGAACTTCCGCGACAAACTTAAAACCTCTCAGTGAGATTCACCGAACCTCTGAGACAGACTCACTGAACCTCAGGGTCAGACTCACTGAACCTCTGATTCAGACTCTCCGAACTTCTGAGTCAGACTCATCGAACCTCTCAGTCAGATGGACCGAACTTGATCTGGCTATAGACTCACCAGCCCCTAGCTGGAGTGGGGATGGACCCGCGTTGCATGAGAACTACTTCTCTCGAGTGTCACATAGAAATGATAAGCAATAATTAATTTCTCTTTCTTCTTCCTGACAACCTTGAGACTTTTTAGTAAACGAATGCAGTCTTTACTTTTTAAAATTTTGAAGACATATCCCTCTAGTACAAACTATCACCAACTTTTATTTTCTGATGTAGAACACAGATGAGCTATTATAACTTCTAGCGGGACGCGTGGAAATTCCATGCACGGTTGGTTAGGTAATGTCCTCACTTTTTATAATGAACCAATCCTAACCTACGCTATTATAACTCACTTTTGTTCGACGTAATGCAGCTTCTCAACCCAACCTACCGATAAATAGCGCCTGTTCCTCAATCCTAACGAACTACGTCAAACCTCAAGTGCGCTGCCCACGAGAGTCGAAACATGGCAACGTTGCTCCCTATCCTTCTACTTGCGCTGCTGTGTATGCAGCTTCGACTTATCTAATATTATTATCTTCAACAACTGCTTAAACCCCCTGCCGCGGCAGCTATATATACTTACTCCACTACAGCGAGAGCCACGTGCTCACTTGAGACTCTGTCTTTGAATTGTTATTGAGTTTCAATTCACAACTGTACATACATTTTGCCACCGATGTATCTTAATTGATCCAACAGTTATCATGCGCTTCGGTGTTGCAACTCGTAGCAAGTCCATTCCTAATGGTGTGGGCCGACTATCGTAATAATTGCTAAGCTTAAATAGCCACCTAACTTTTCGGTTTGGCCGTCACGCTGCCGTGTCTACAACTATATATATATATATATATATATATATATATATATATATATATATATATATATATATATATATATATATATATATATATATATATATAATAGCGCTTGAGAGTCACGCTAAAACTATGCGTCATTGCAACTTTAAACCATCTCAAAAGTAAGACGTACATATTCCCAAAGCTTGACCGTTGCTGCTTGTAATAACGTACAAACTGCCAGAAACGACTCAAATCTTAGATATTCTTTTTAGTGGCATATAGCTATGTCCAATCAGATACAGATTTGCATGGCTCTGCAACTTTTACGTAGGCGTGCCCGCGCCCTATAAGTCACCTTGTACATGCACAACATATTATCTATAGACACTATGTATATCACTGGTGGATTTCGCAGATATTTAACCAGAAAAATTTTGGCCCCTGTATATCATGATAGATATATAAAGACAGCATAGCTAAGCAAATACAGCAATCTCACTTTTAGGAGGTACTTTTCTCATTGTTTTTCTTCTATATTTACACGCATTTACTATCCTTTGTTTCTCATCGTCTGAAGATAACATTTTTAGACTTTCTTGTATTTAACGTTTCCCTTTTTTATCGGTGTATTTGATGATTTCAATTCTACTGCGGGACACGTGGCTGCTCTACAGTTAAGTCCATTAAGAATAAAAAATTTATTCATGTCGCTGAAAGTACTTTTTCTGTTAAAGTTTACGTCATTTCTCTAAACACCGCACTTGCACTTGAAAAATGCAGTTTAGAATGATGCAGTTGAGAACAGCTTCGTTTGAACTGTATTAATTATGGCTACGATCGGATCTCCCCATATTTGGATCGTTATATGCAACCCAAGGAGGTTCTAATAGAGCTAGGCTCCTTGATGCAACCCCAACAACGTGAATATTACAATAAATGAAATTTGGTATCATGCTAGGTATGACACGTGCAAAATGAACTTCATATCCTCGCTTCGAAACTGACTGAAATTTTTTCAAGTGCGAGCTGAAAGAAAACAGCTGAGATTGAACTTCTTCCAGTTAAAATCAGAGCTTTTTACAAGTTGAATTTTTCCCTCTCTATAATAGAAGAGCGTAACACACGAAGGAACAACACTATTAATATTATACATTGGTAATCATTTTGTGTAAAACTGTAATGATATTTTAAGGAGAGAGCGAATGTAATATAGCAGAAGCACAGTGTAAAACTTCAGTACTATAACAGCTGATGTCAGTAAATTATAATTGAGAGAGAGCATCGGATAATTCGCCTGATTGCCTAATATTTTACCCTTTGGAATGTAATACCGTATGGAAAGAAATCAAACTGTGTCACAATGACATTGGTACTCTTATAAGTGGTACGAACTCTTGTTATAAAAGAATTGTTATTTTTCTAGCTGTAGAGCATGAGACAATTTTTCCCTAGGATTTCGGCGAGTTCCTTATAAGAACTGATGTTTGATCTTCTCACTGTATTCGGTCATTTTATACTTCCCTTTAGATTTGGGTAAAATGCCAAGAAAGCATTGTCATTCTGGTTACTCTTCATCAGTATGGTGTTGCTTTTGGATGTCAAAGTTTTTGTATTTGCGATTGCGACACCTTCCTCCATCATGTCTTTGATAATGTCTGCTATATATATATATATATATTCTATTAAACTAAAGCCAGTGTAGCGTGTTTCTTACAGCTGTATAAATTTATTTCACGAAATATTTACTTTTACTGATAATGTACACGAATATGAGCAATTTTTACAGTATTTCCTCTGTTGATCAGTATATTAGCCTATATACCAATCTCAGCTGTGGTATTATAAATCATTTTATGTTACCTTATCAGTGGTCTCATTGATTTCAACGGGTGCATGTGTATGTAAACAATTTCGCATGTGAAAGGTCACGTAAACTATTTCATATATCAGGGGTGTCTTTATATAATTTCGTGTATGAATGGCTTATGCGATCAAAAATTTCTTATTTAAAAGATGCATGCACGAACAGTTTTGTGTATGATTGGCGTCTGTTGACAATTTCGTGTATAAATAGTGTCTGTAAACCATTTTCTGTATGAATGGTGCATGTAAACAATTTTGGCCATGTACTCCCATGAGTGAGGGAATCACGACAATTTGTGCTACTCTTTCCCACCTCAGTGTAACCAGTGTAGTTTGTGGTTTACGCTCTGGGTGTTCATCACCTAAGAGTAGGCTGTGCTATAAACGGCCTCCTGTTCATTATTTTATTCTGTGCGTTCATAAACTGAAGCTCCTCCATTTTCTGCGCAGACTGACATCACCGGAAATTATTTTTATTTTTATTTCGAACAATACCTACCATTCCTTAGAGAAACAAAGTTTTGATTTGGCATATCAAGACAAGGTTATGAAAAGATCACTAACATCTGGGTAATTTGTCTGCGTTTTCTCTTTTTCTCGTTGCTGACGCAGTGATCTGAAGAATCACGTCGAGAGGGACAGTGAGGATTACGCCAAGATGGCGGCAAAGACGCTTGCCGGTGCGGTAGTGCAAGCGAGAGAGCGTTGGTAACGTGTGTTGTGGAGGGAAATTCTTGTAGCATTTTACAGAGGAGCGTGTGGTGGTGAAGTTAGAGTTAGGAGGAGGAAGGTGGGGCGATGGTTGCGGTTGAGCACGCACAGGTAAATTGCTGGTCCTGGAAGCGTCGTCGCTGTCTGTCGAGCCTAACTTCTTGAAACTCACGTTCGGGCTGCCCGCTCAAAGTCTTCCATGAACCGACTCTAGCCGAAAGCTGTCGGGCAACGGCAAAACCATGCAGCCAAATGGTGCAACAAAGTTCTGTTTCCGGCAGACCTGTCTGCATTTAGGCCTAGTTTGAAGATAAGATTAACTACCTCGTCGCAGGTATATTGGGCGGAGCGTCAATGGATGAAGAGGGGGGTGGGGGAGCTTCGGCGTGGGTTCCCAGCGCATACGATGAGGGTGAGATGGGGGCTCCAAAGTGGGGTGCACCTGGGGGATAACTACGACATAGGGAGAAGGGGTGGTTGGGGATGAGGGGCAAGGCGACCATGGGACAGACCAACGCTCTTTGGAAACCCGTTGGGGGAGGGGGGAGTAAGAGGACAAGGGGGAAGGGCTGAGGTGCAGAAGATAATCGCGGGAAGTTGGCTGCTAGTGAAGTACGTCGCTCTAGCGGTGGAGCGCTGGTTCCTCGCTATCGGCAATTGCTTCGCTTCTAATATATATTTTTTTACACGTAATAGTGTACAGAAACTTCACGTGCACAGCAACGCTGCTGGCTAAGAACGATGTAAGCACGGCATACAAAAGCGGCATTTGCATGATTATTTATTTTTATTTTACTCTATTATTTTGGCATGAGAACGCAAATCTTTGTGTGCAAGAAAAAATGCTGCTAGTACAGAAAGACGGATACAGAATGTCAAGCAGCGTTATGCAATTGTGCTTCATTTTTTTAATTCGTAATAATGCATAATCCTTTGCAACAATTTGTTTTAATTTACGCACGATGCAAGCTATGACGGAAATTGGCATTTGCGTAGTAATTCCTAGATGTATTTATAGGTAACATGTAGATTCATTAAATGCAAGAAACGCTGTAAGCTTATTGCCGTGTACGTTTGTTGCTTTTCTATACGTCAGTATTACGCAATGCGATTCCTATGGACTTTTTTCACGTACAAATAAAGGAACTTTGTGCATGCGAATAAACATTACGAGTTTAGGACGGGACAGATGTTCAGCGGAAAGCAAAATTTATAGCGATCATTTTTCCAAATATTTTTTTCATGTAGCTAAAAGTGCAAAAAAATAACGAGCAGAAACGCTCAAGTTCGTGTATGCAATGCATGCATTTGCCAAAGATAAAAATTTACCTGACTCTTTGTAACGTTTGGTGCGCAAAAAGGTACTCTGCAGAAACTCTGAACGTAATCCCCTATAGGTTAAGATTAGCTAGCTGCCAGTACACGGACCTACCGGCCTATTCCCCGTGAGGAGCCGAGGTTCAGCCTCTGGCCCTCTCCGAGCTATTGTCGTTATGTGTATCGACACAACAAAAATCAGATGTCAAAGGAAATATTGTGATGGACGTGACTATGCTAGTATGATCTATAGCTGACTGGTGAGAGTTCTGACACGCAAAGTTAGATTGAGATTGAAAGCTAGATTAGATTAGATTAGATAGGCGGCAGTAGACGAACCAAAAGGCCCATTCCCAAAAAGACACCGGGACTTACACCCCGGTCCTCTATGAGCTATTGCCATTATGTTAGTAGAATGT
>LQNS02278091.1:54200311-54252760 GCA_001587735.2 Parhyale hawaiensis | reverse complement strand
CTTCTTCTTCTTCATTCTTTTGTTTTCTCCACCCGCTGGGTTGGTTGCGTGGGGGTTTGTTAACCTCATGGAGTTTCTCCGTTCCTACGTCGCCAGCCTGGTGTGATTTAATAATAATAACTCAAGGTAAGGTATTCATGCTCCTCGATCTTCGAAATATTCACGCCTCTTAAGACTAGAGTTATTTATGTTACTCGAAACTAGACCCAATGAAATCAGTTGATTTTTAGACTGTTTTGCATTACCTGATCACACTCGAAGAACTGTTAGGTCCCAAGCAAGTAAAGCGCTGTTGAAACAATTATGTTGGAAACAAAATCTTTAATGTTTTTAGTTAAATTTTTATGATTAAATGTTACTGAGAGGTTTAATAAAAAACATCACTAACTAATCAATAATATATTCTCCATGGCTGTCTACAACTTCCTTTCAATATTCAACAAGATTTTCAATACCTCATTATTTGAAATCTACCTGGTTTTGACTCGTAAAACTCATCCGACCAGGCCTTCATTTCTGCATCAATATTAAGCACAACTTTGCTCATAGCATTTATTGATGTTGCAGGCACCATTTTTCGCCTTCAGTAAATCGTTGCTTTGGTCCATGAGCAGAACGGTGACCAACAAGCAAACCGGCGGAGATTGTGGCTCGTTGACTTTTGTTGCTGTCACTTGAAGCATGCGGAACCCCTGATCCATACTTCTGAACCTATCCCATCGAGTGACGATGCTTCTGTACAGCAGTGTGTGGGAGAATTACATTTTCTCTGCCAGTTCCCTTCTCGTTTGACGAGGATTTCATGCTAAAGATGGTTTAACTGTTCCTTATCGATTTCAAATAGACGACCGAGATGAGGTGAGTCGTTAAAGGTCCAAATTTCCATTTTTGAACTTGGTATACTAATAACGAGCGGCAATTTCACCTATGGCACCCTCTCTGTACACAGCGCAAAGATCTGAGAAGTTTATTTGTGGCCTTGGAACCTTGGTTTAGAGTAAAAAAAAATTTCAAAATGCTCATTTAACTCTACTAGCTTGATATTCCATTTTGACGTGCTGAAAATAGGCAAAAATTAACTAGGAATACTCAAAAATAAAAAATAGACAGCAAATGTTTTGATAATATAAGTGAAAAAAATAGAACCCAAAAATGAAAAATACAATACATTCCAAATTGTTACAAAGCAGGCAGCTGGACTTTGTTTCCAATCCAATACTTCAGTTGGCTAGCCCGCAAAGAAATATATTCGCTCAGTAAACGCCGTGGGTTTTTAAGGAACAAAACTTTTTTGCTAGCTGTAACGAATCCCAATTTTCAGCTTAATGAATTTATCTGATTTAGTAACGATGCAACAAATTATATACAAGTCTGTGTTGTCTGGCTGTTGGAGTAATGATGCACCGTGTATACGTGGTGCACCACATTTTTTAGGTTGCGTGTCCAGTAGAGCCGTTACGGCACCGAACACCCAAGGAACTCAGGTTCAAACGCAGTATTGTTAGAGTTCGCGAAAGCCTGAAGTACGTAAACTATTAGTCAACTTAATGATCCATGGAAACCGCAACAGACCAAATCGTCGCTTCAACTTCGTTATTGTCGACCTCAGATCGTCAGCACCCTAAGGCTTGCCGAGAGGACTGTAAAATAACTCCGGGCTATCCTTAGATTACGGTACAGTGGGTTTTCTCTGCGTGCCCAGAATTATTTCAGACAAAACTTTGGTGTGGCACAGTCTGCGTTTTTGAAATTCAATGAAAGCGTGGAACGATCTTCGTGCTTCCTTAGTTCAGGGTACAGCAGGTTTTTTTAAGCCTGGAATTATTACACGAATTTGCCTTCTTAATATTGGTGAAAAAGGTAGCATAATCTTCGCACAGTGGGTTAACCCTTCACGCCGAAAATTATTTCATGGGTTCGTAGTTGACACAATTTGCGTTTATGAAGTAAATTATACACATGGCACGCTTCAGGGATACGATATGGCGCAGCCGAATGCCAAATATCATATCATTGACACATTTGATGTAATTTTCATTCACAGATGCAATTGGCACTAAAAATTCTAAAGTCACAATTCCCCAAGTCTGAGCAGCAGTGCACCATGGTCGTCAGCGGAGCTACTGAGTATATATACATTTATTTGTCTACACGCTCGCCTCTGCAGTGCCTCTCCAAAACGAATTTTGAAACAGATAAATTTACTGACACCTCTGGTGCATTCTTGTTGGTTCTTGTTGAAGTGGCAAAGTGCAGAGAGCTCATCGAGCTTCAGTGAATACATAACCATTGTAAATGTACTCTATATTGAGTGATACACACTGCAAAGTAGGCTGATAGCATTATTCCAACCCATGATCCAAATCGTGCTATCTCTCCACAAGGTCTCTTTCACCCATAGGAGTACAATAGAGCTCTTGTCGCACCAATAGTACAGCCTGAGCGCAAATAAAGTAGGATTTATCGTGAACGGCCCATTTCCTCCGCACAAGACGTTGCCATATCTACGAGACACCGATATTTAATTGGGAAAATTCAGGGGTATTGAAATTGAAGTATCATTCCCGAATTCTGTCTATCAACATAGGCCTCTTGCTGTGTAGACAATTTTTGCATCAGGGCGTTGCATTGCTTAAATGCTCCTTGCGAGAATATCGGCTTTCATATCTCATCGAACCTGCAAATTTTTCAGCGTGCATCTTCAAGGAGGAACTGTCGGTACCAAGCCTGCGACCTGCTGGAAACGCAAAAGCTACGTTAATCTCTGGAACCAATATAGTTGTCCCTAATCTGGATTTTCTACGGCTGCTCTTACTACAAGTCGTTAAAAAAAAACGGGTGAGCCTGAGGGATGGTATACCTGATCCAGAACGATCTTGACGCATTCGGCATGGCGAGAATTTCCGCTCGAGTGACGAGCAATCCTGTTCTAAGTACAGGGAAGTCCTGCGTGAAATCCGGAAAAAATAGTCTTCGGCACAAGCTCGAGGGCCTCGTGACACTAGAAATCAGAGGCTAGCACAAGAAGCTTCACGGCGCACAGGTCAGTGCTTTGTCAATGCCGACTTGGCTGTCTTCTGCATGAATAGAGACTGTGATGGTAAGACCTTCCATCCGTCGCTGTGCATGGAGCGCAGTCCACAGCAGCGACGCATGAGGATAGATGGCGTGACCTTCGAGCGGCAGCACGACGAGCGATGACCGCGGGACTTGGACTTGAGCTCTTCCTTCGGCCGAGCCAGCGTCGTAGGGACAAAGGCAACGTCATTTGATGCTGCTATACGCAAGCAAGAAAGTCCGTGTTTGTCGGATACAGGGCATGATGTATAAGGCTCTATATACTGTACATCCTAATTTTCAGCTGACTGTAAAGCGCCAAAACGTGTTCGTGCCACGAATTTTTATTGAAGGAGTCACCTACCTATAACACAATATGACAAATGCTGTTCTATGTGTGCAAACATGCTCCTGGCAACTCAACAACCCAATTCGTCTTACATTGATGAAACAAGATAGGTTCTAACAATGTACTGCCGCTAAAGACAACAAGGACAGTCGGTGCAAATGCTAATCCCAGCAGACAGCAACGTTGACTTCGGACTTGGCCGGGACTAACAGCAACTTGATTTGCCTGATGTTGCAGGACGTGCGTACGTGTCATCCATATAGCCATTGAATAAGATGGATACGTCGTAAATACTGCTTATATTTATCACCAACTGGAGAAGCCTCTGTGAACATTGAGCAGTAGTGGTGGCTTATCAGGTTGATGCATGCGGAGCTCATGACCAACATGTAAAGAATAGAAGATAGTCAGGACCACAGAAAGGGAAAAAGAAGTTTCCGTAGCAGCTATGGCGAAACGTAACCCAAAGGCATTTTATAAATATGCAAATGAAAGACGACTCAAAAAAGACACCATAGGTCCGCTCAATTTCGACCTGACGGTGAAATCACCAATAACCTAAGAGACAAAGCCACAATCCTGAACGACTATTTCACCTCTGTATTTACTGTTGAAAATGTTACGAATATTCCTGAACCAGCACCGATGCAAATTGCTCTAATTAACACCTGTGCTTTCACGGAGATGGAGATCGTTCAAGAACTCACCCACCTAAATGTGTACAAATCCAAATGTACAAATGTGTACAAATCTTACTCCCCGTGTACTACGGGAAATGGCTCCAGTCATGGTGAAGCCACTGCTCGAAATATTTAATCGATCTCTAAGAACGGGAGAAGTTCCGCAGGATTGGAAACTAGCTAATGTAATACCGATACATAAGAAGGGGATAATAAAAGCTCCAGCATCTATAGACCAATCAGTCTTACTTCGGTCGTCAGCAAAATCATCGAACGCCTCTTGAAAAAGCGCATCAATGATCACCTGAGGATGCATCGGCTCATATCCGACACTCAACTTGGCTTCTGAAATGGAAGAAGGTGCTTAAGAAACCTACTGGACTTTTTCTCAAAAGTTACAGATATTAAAGATGAAGAAAAGGGTGTAGACCTTGTGTATCTAGACTTCCAAAATGCTTTTGATAAAGTTCCCCATCACCGGTTAATGAAAAAATTGAAAGCCCATGTCATCCAGGGTGACTATTTACGCTAGCTCCAACAAGGCCTTAACCGCCTCATGGAATGGAGCGCAACGTGGCAGATGAACTTTAATGTCGACAAATACTCAGTAATGCACGTAGGGCTGATGAACCCTTCCACCCCATTAAAAATGAATAGGGCGGAATTGGCTACTGTCACCCAACAACGTGACTTGGGAATCACTATTACAAATAAACTACAACACAGTCAGCAAGTTGACAAGAGTGTGAAAATGGCAAGCAGAGTGCTGGGATTCATCACCAGAAATTTCGAATACAAGTTCAAGGACATCATCGTTCCCTTGTGCAAGGCATTAGTGAGGCCACACTGAGAATTTGCTATTCAATTCTGGTCGGCACATCTCTGTAAAGATATCAATAACATGGAATGAGTCCAACGCAGAGCAATGAAATTGATACCTCAGCTGAGAAACAAATCGTATGAACGTCGCCTAAAGAACTGGGTCTGATCTCTCTTGAGCAAAGACGACTCAGGGGGCAACTAATAGAAAGTTTCAAGTATTTGAATGGCTTCAACGACGTACCTACAACGGGACTCTTTGAAAGAGACCTTAATGATCGCTTGCGAAACAACGGTCAAGCATAAAGCTCGAAGAACTACCTTAAGTCAGCAGTTCTTTCCCTATTTCATAGTCAGCATTTGAAATGGACTCCCTTCCAACGTTGTTCGTTTAAAAATCGTCTTGACATACATTGGGAGAGACATCCTCTCCAGCTAAGAACTTCTCCTCCACGAGTCGCAAGCACTTAACGGCCAAAGCTTCATAGGCTATGTTAAGCCGACTTCTTTTCACTTCCGCTCCATCTATATTTTTAAGCTCCTCATATCAGCGGCTATCGATCATGCTTGTGTGCATTCATGATCATCTCTTCGGCTGAGATTGTTCTCCCCCTTCCTTTTTTTCTTTCGTCTTCCATTTTTTCTCCTCTCGTTTCCCCAGTCCTCTACATCCTACTTACATTAGGGCAATAGCTCATAGAGGACCGAAGCGTAAGTCCCGGTGTCTCTTTGGTAATGGGCCTCTTGGTTCGTCTACTGCCGCCTATCTTAGCTCATCTAACCTAATCTAATGAAGGGAAAAGACTCAGAGGAGTACATCAAGGGCAGAAAGATATGGCCGATAATGGTGCTCCTTATAGCATGGAAGCAGTTAAGACTGGAAGCCTCGCGGTTTTTCGGACTGATGGCGAACTGAATGTTGTACGTAAGAGGACACTAGTTTAAGACGTGGCAAACAAGTCAGACATCGATTCCAATTTTAAATTTACTCACCAAATAGAAAGAGAGCTGGGAGATTTTCACAGCGCTCGTCGAGAGTTACAAAATTCAAGGAGAGCCTATACATTAATGCATTTGCTATAATAGCAGTGCCATGTAGTTGGGCAAGTTCGGGTGAACTAAGAGATCTATTCTTGCGATCAAAAAAGTGAAAGATTCACAGAGGGCTCCCTGATTTTCTGTGTGCAAAGGGACAGCTGCAAAATTCAAGGAAAGCAATGAATATTTGCGACGTGAGCAATGCAATTTGAGTGTTGTCTTGCGAATTACCAAATCTATGTTTGTGAACGAGTAGAGGACTGCAAGACCCAACGGAAGCTTCCAGATTTCAATAGAGGCTCCAGGTTGGCTCTATGCTGGAGAGAAGGCTACCGCAGCAAGCTCAACATTCGTATAAATTGCCACCTCTTCTCAATCAGGTTTGAGACCGAATGCGACTGTCGACTGATGTTGCTCTGAGTCGTCAGCCTATAGGTTAAGATCAAGGTACAAAAAGGAAGCAGAACTAGTCGAAGCTCGATCTTGTATCGCTTTCAAGCCGGTTTACGTTCGTATCAATGAACGAGGAAGAATGCAGACTTTGTCGTGCAAAGGTGGTAGTAATTTGCAGCAACTCTGAACTTGCTGCGCCAGCTGCACATCGTGAGCCATAACACCTTGATGAACACTTTATTCTATTATAGTACCTATAGCTGAGTCTAGGTGTTAGTACTCGAGAGAACCGAAATTATTTTATATTTTACACAACGCGAGTCATATCGCTCTATGTATTGTATAAACCGTATTTTGTCACCTATCGGTCAAGCTATAGATGTTATATGTAGTGCCCGGGAGCTAGGGCCGAAGTTATTATCAGCGCCTCGTGAGTCATATCACGTTAATGAACACCATATTATATTGAATTACCTCTATCTAGGTGAAACATGGTCCTAGTATCTGAAGGCAACAACCGGAATCATTTTATGTTCTGCATGTACAACATGAGTCGTATCACGTTAATGAGCACTGTATGCTATTAACAGCATAGCTAGGTGTTTTTAAGTATATAGTACCTGATGGTAAGAACCGAAGCTATTCCTGTTCTGCAGAATAGGAATGAAATTAGCTCATATTCTGCGTATCGAGCGGTATAACGCGTGTGTGAACACCGTTTTTTGTATTAATAGGTGAGGTGAGGCTAGGGCCTGCATGTGGTATGTAAAGCATGAAGCGATCTTATATACTGTAGGTCTGGATGTATATCAACTACATATCGCAAACCATACATTTGCTATGTAGATGAACACGATACAATATCAACCAAATGCAGGAGTTGGGACAGGAGCTGATAATATTTGTTCACGTTCTTTCCAACGCCAGCACGTTCGTTTTATTGCATACACAGTGGCAATAGGACGGCCGCGCAGAAATCAATTTAGATTATAAATAACAACTAGTGTCCCATGCCGTCATTATAAATGACGGCAAAAAATTAACACTTCACCAAAACCCCCGCCGTCTTTTGGGCTTCCTCATTTTTCCCCTATCTAATACTGAAGAAAAATATTCCAAGGTATCCAACTTTNTCTATTTTTCCCCTATCTAATACTGAAGAAAAAGATTCCAAGGTACCCCACTTTTTTTACATTTTGAAATCTGAATTTTCTCCTATGTTATTCCCATAGAGCGTGACAGGAAAGATATAATATATAAATAAATAAATAAAAACACGACGTGAATTATTATATAGTAGATGTTTATATGTCATTTTGTAACGTGTTTACGAAGCTTGCGATTCTTTGGCATGGCTTTGTGAATCTTATGTTTAGCTATAATTCAAGTATTTTCATCCCGCGTGGCTATAAATCATGATGCTAATGAAAAGGGACTCGATCTAGGGGTAAATATGTTCTAGTAATTATCATTATATAGTGATGATTTTTTTCTGAGTAGGTATAGGCTACAAGCATTCAATTTCCTGTTTTTTCTTGTGCAACTGCATATATATGCAGTGTATATGTAATGAAGTTAATGCATTGTGGGCAATAAAAATTAAAAGTACTGTACTTTGACGTCTGCTGAGTGTGAGGTTTCAACTGCCACGAAGAAACTCAGCTGAGCAGAAAAATTAGTGAAATGGAAAACGGGAACGACTACTCCATCCAAAATTGAGACCCTCATCAACCACGCTCAACAAAAAAACATCAAATAGTACCTTATCTTTTTTTAGTTACTTTTCTAAGCAAAGCAAGCTTCAGAACATGCAATTCGAAAATATTCCAGAAACCACGTTTGCTTTAGTAATCAAGGTCTCGAATTCCTGCTACTTCAGCTTGTTATTAAGTAGATGTATTTTTCCTGGCTAAATCCTTAACTACGGGAAGAAGAGGCGAATCAAACAAGCAACCAACAAACTGTGTATTAATAGACAGTGCATGTAGTCAGTAGCAATGCTTAGGTTAATATAAAAATATCCACCAAATAAATAAGTAAATAATAACCCAGTATTTAATATGTAAACATGAAAATCCTCCACGTCTTGCAAGACCCCTTGGTTTAGTGGTAAACACATCGAACGTTACACTTAATTATCCAGGTTCGAATCCGATGGGCCTCCATTTTTATATATTTTTTGCTTTAAGAAGGCGGAGGATAATGGACAAAAAAGCGAATGCAAGGTGAATATTATGATGCATTTGGTGTTGCTAATATGCGTACATGTGAAGAAGTGTAGTGAGCCGCAGACGAGTTGCAGAAGAGAAGCCTTTCATATACCAAGCTCAAGAGAAAGACGTCAAAAGCTACCTATCTACCTTTTTGTTCTAAGTACATCAAACTTTAGAAAATGCTATATGTCAAGCATACTCCAGAAATCTGTAATATATATAGGCTATTTTAATATAAGACTCGAATTTCCTCCTATCTTATCTCCTTGCCGTTCAACAGCTAAATTTTCTAATTTTTCCTTAATATGGGGACGAAAAGACCAACCAACAATGAAACCAATAAGCAATTAAGCGACGCTTCTAATTTTTTTATCGGTTTGCGAAAACAGTGTACGATCGAGTTGGTTTGTATAGCCCTTTTCATTATGTTCACTGTATTCTGGACCCCATCATCACCTTTCATTTACCAAAAAGGCATTTTTTTTCTTTCTCAGCAAACTGATAAAAGCGACTCCGCGGTAGCCAGTCCCAAGATTGCATATAATTTTTTATCAATTTGAGACGTTATTGGATCGTTAAAGTTTATTTTATCAGTAACATTTTGGGTGCAGGCAGCCCTCGATAGACTTTAGGGCCCCTTTGTTTTACGTAATTTTGCTAGAATTATACGAGGGACCTCTAGCTTACATGGGCTTGCTCTACCCTGCGAAGCATACAGTGTTTGCTTGCAATGTTATTATTTAAACGAAAAAAAATGTAACATCGCGCATCGGAGCAGTCCTCGGTCGGCGCGGTGCAGTCAATCCCACAGGCTTAACTAACCGGCAGTTTCAGAGGGGAACGTTAGTTTCTCTTCCTGAATCGTGCTGCTGGCGTTCACCGCAGCTTGATTACACTTGAGACTTGTGAGCACTGACTGAAGTCTCAATGGTACTTAATTTAGAATTAACGTCTGAAATTCTGTCCAGCAAGGTGAAGCCAATTCACCTGTCTGACGTATCGGATAAGACAAGCCGAGTGGAGTTAGCGTAACTCGATATTGATAAGCCAATCGATAACAATCGCACCTTTTCGGGCCGGCATTAAACTTCACTCATCGTAGGAATAGCACCATCTTCATAGTCGAGTATCCGTTTGGCATCAAACGTTCTAACAGTTCAGTTTTGCAACAACAATTCCAGTCCAGGGTGAAGTGCAACGCACAAATTTGACTACACTCATTAGCACGAGTAAGAAGGGCATTGTTTCAAACACGAACAAAAGTCGACCGTCGGTGATTTAGAGTTAAAAAGGTGAACGAACTTTGCCACGGCGCGCGCTGTCTTGCAATTTCTTTGTCTAATTTCCTTGTTTGCCTCCGTCTATATATGGGGGTCACCGTACTCTGGCACTTTCTTTGTTTAATTTGCTTCTATTTGTCTGGCATGTATACGTAAATATATCCTAATCATGCACTTTCTTTGACTAATTTCCTTGTATTTTCCGTCGTCTCTATAGTGGGCATCGTACGCTTGTAGTTTCTTTTTCTAAGTTCCTTGCATTTGCTTCTTAAAATCCAGAATACCTCCACATGTTGGAGAAATAAATGGTTTCTATTCTCTATTCTATTCCTATTGAGACGTCGCCCAATGTAAGGAAAGCAGACAAGAAATTACGGTGCCCACTTAATGGAGGCAAATGAGAGGAAATGAGTCAGAGGAATCAGAAGCTTTTGATGCCCATGATACCGTATTGAAGCAGAGCCAAAAAAAAAATATATGTATATATAGGCCAAAAATAGACAAAGAAATTACAATTGTATTTTGTATTTGCCTTGATCTCTACAGGACGACGTACATACTCAGTTAAGTTTGCACTGTACTGGCTGGCACTGAATAGCCAATAGTGCAGGCTAAGCTTAACCATTATTTCTAACTCACGCCTACGCACAATAAATCTCAGCTTATAACGAAGCCAATTAGTAATAGTACTGGGTGTTCCCTAATTCTTTCCACAAAATCAAAGTGTAGGTTCCTTACGATAAAATAAAATACTTGTGCTACACCTCCTAATCGGGAATTTATAGGCTTTTATCGGCTGCCTATGAGTAAAGAGTAAGCGGTATCGGATTACAGCAGGTAATTGCCAATAAATTCCCGATTGGGCTGTGTCACCCAACCCTTAAATCGTATCGCAGTCGATAATATATAATCGCTCACGTAACAAGTAATTGTAACCCCTTAAGTAACCTTAAGCAGCCATGAGTAACATTCAGTACCCTGACGTAACCTTAAGTACCTATACATAAAAACCGTAACCCCTTAAGGGATTTTTGTATTTTCACTTAGGTACAATTAACCTACTATTAAAAACACTAGACAACTGCTGGCGGATATGCTCGGGTCAGTCCGTTAACGGGTTATACATACAGTAGTTATTTCAGTTCGGGTAAGGCAAACGTGGTTACTGTAGGTTATGGTAGCTCAAACAGGGTTGTGACTATGCAGCGCGCCTATACTAGCTAGGCACTTCTCTATCTGCTGGGTTACTTCGAACATTCTGCACTTTTATTTTTTATTCATATTAAACTAACCCAGCTAGGTTTGAAATTACAGTAACTGAAGTTCGAGTTGATATATCGTGCAATATGTTTAACATAACTGGCACTATTTCAATAATTATGGGTTATAATACTCAATTCTTTTAATTTCACGGTGCAGGTGCGGCAGTTTATGTTGTTCTGCTGTTATTAACTGAAGCTCCAGAGCTATATTTAATCCTTTTGCGCCTGAATTAAAAATCACTCTCTGTAAGCACAGCACTAGCTATTACTAAACATCCACGAATGTTCAAAGTGAGTACGGAAGGGCTCATATATGTAGCGCAAAGTTGAAGTCACCGGCCATGGCATCACCGCACACTCATAGGTAAATCAGCCGGCCGGCC
The DNA here is from genome assembly GCA_001587735.2 of Parhyale hawaiensis. Taxonomy (NCBI): domain Eukaryota; kingdom Metazoa; phylum Arthropoda; class Malacostraca; order Amphipoda; family Hyalidae; genus Parhyale; species Parhyale hawaiensis. Next base: position 54,241,286 of record LQNS02278091.1, on the reverse strand, counting down.
CCTTGGCCGGTTCGCGTTGTAGGTAAATCGCGAAAAAGAAATGAAGTGAACCTAATTCATGTATAAACTGACAATTCAATGGAAATATTATTCTGAGATAAACATCGTAAGTATTGAAATATCTCTGATTCACCTGCTTTCGGTGAAGTAAGCAAACACGATCGGCCTATAGCTGTAGCTGGTCCGGAACTTCTCTGTCGAGCATTTGATTCAAGATTTGTATCAAGTACTATGGTAGAGTAATCGGTTTGCAAAAAACGCTTGGAACTTCAGTCAAATTTGTTAATCGAATGCGAAAGATTGAAGGCTAATCGGGTTCGATTATCTAGCTTATATGGATTTATGGCGTTCGACCTCTGCACATGACTGGCGATGCCACTAATTCTTCATCATCCGGCCGTCAAAAAACACTGGCAAAAAAGTTTGGTCGCCACCTCTTCATACATTATTTACGCTTCTAGTCATTATCGATCGATCGTCATCGCGCTGAAAATGTAGGATTAAGCCCTACAATATAATAATACATGAGGTAGTGAATCTATTGTGGCTCGTACATTAATTGCGTCCGCCGGTTAATTTGTCTTCAAAATAAAATGTAATAGACGATGATCGCAGAAAATTTCATTTACTTCAAACAATGGAAAGTCATCCCAAAAATTAATTCCATTCCGGCAGCCAGAAAATCACCGCAAAAATAAGCAAAATAGTTTGCATTCACCAACATCAACACACTAGCTATAGGAAAGGCTAATGTGTATTATTTATTTACTAGTGAACCTGTGCGTGAAAAAATGCACGCAATAATCGATATGTTTGCTATCTTTTTTTGACTTGATGTTCCACATTTTCTCACTGACGCTTATTAGCAACTCTTCTTCCCTTCTGTAACCCTTCTGCTGCAAGTCTTTCTTGTCACTGTACCGCATATGCGCTTCATCGCTCCAAATTGAAAGCACGTCTTCGTTCTTGAGATTGTAGTAGTCTCGTTCTTCTTTTACGTTCCCTGTCCTCTTTCTTAATTAAACGTGCGTCTTCCAAAGTAAAATTTTAAGTAAAACACTGCAATAAATTTGAATGCCCCTCCAGTCAGCTTATATGCAATGTGGGTGCGCCGGATCCATAATACTGTCTTCCATACTTAACTATCTAGCTGCTTCACTGAAGTGCTCAAATTTCGGCCTCTGAAGCAAAATATATGCATTCTCAGAGAAAGACAGCTAGTAAGCTAGAAGAAATAGTTGTCTACTGCCCGTGAAATACTTGAAGAGAATGCTACATCGTCAAATTTATTAAGAAAGACAGTAAGCTAGAAGAAATAATTGTTTACTGCCAGTGAAAAATCATCACATCGTGAGTGCTGCGTTGATTATCTACGGAATTAATACGTCGTGACCTGAGAGAGAAAAGTTATAAAATCGGACTCCAGAAGCTGCGCACATATTATCCCGATTTCAAGCAGTGTTTAATTCAAGCAAGAAGTGCATCCAGATGAAGAAATAAGGATCCAATTTTCACCATCTTCTGCAGCCTGGTCATCGATCTCTACGAAAACGTAACTAAATTTTTCGCCAATCTATTTCCTTCAATGCGGACTCGAAATAAATAAATACACCAAGCGTTTATAATGAAACGCTTGGTGTATTTATTAAGATGCATTTTCATATTATTATATATTTTTATATATTTTGTGTCTCTCCTCAAGTATAGAGATAGTAGACAGGCAGAAAATCAGCCCCTGAATTAATAAACGCTGATGTTAATAAAATGAACAACGGGTAGACTCCATATGGTCTTGATGATTCGTAGTAGGGTCATTCTATACGCTAATGTCAACCTGAGGCTAATATTTGAAAATTCACCAAAAGTAGCTTTTTATATGTACCAAATTAAAGCTTAAGACCTCTACTTTAAGAATCCGAAAAGAAAACACAGAAATATTTGACCAAATTCCTGTAACACTCTGTCAAAGATGAACAATTTTCTAAAAAAATGCTTAATACAGTCAGTAAAATGCAACAGACTCAACTCATAATTTTCCATAGTACTAAGTGAACATTATACTTCAAAACTATGTTACATAGCGAGTGCACTTCGAAGCCAATTATAAATTTTTGATAGTCAGTTAAAATAATAATTATCGTGGTAAGTCATATATATTGCATGTACACATATAAAAACATTATTGTTAAAATGCGTTATAAGACCCTATAAGACTACCTAAAGATTGTTTAATTGTTTTATTTATATTATTTTGGTTAGAAATTCGCAGTGTAACGATCGTCACGATATTTTTGTAACGATCGTCACGGCGCTTCCTTGGTTTCTGAGGAAAAATGGCAGTTGCACCTAACAAAACCTATGCTCATTTTGGTAGCTTAATCCTTCAACTCCCATATAAAGTATTCATATATCTATTTGTACTTTCAGAGAGTTTTGCACTTTTGTTGCATTATAGGTCGAACTCAAGGGTTCATCTGTGTAACGATCGTCACGGCCACTTTCAAAGCAAATAGCTAAAACAACAAAAATCATAGAATGTAGGAGATAGTTTCATTAGCATTATCAGACACTGGTACTAATATGGTTGAAACCGTATCAGACTAATCATACAACTTTTAAGGTTATAGGCTGAAGTTTGGCAATAAGTATGCTCCGAATGTAACGATCGTCACGGTGGAATGACCCAGTAATAGCTATCAACTTTAGAGTGCAGGGCAGATTGTTTAGTTGCAGCTTGAACTGAAAAAGCCAGACGATTTATGTTTATAAAAGTTTTTACTTAATTGGACGCGGGTGTTATTTATCCGAGACTCCCTCTCTTCCAGAATGTTTATTTTCTTTCACTATCCTGTAAATTTTCTTCAAGGTAAGATTGGCCCGGAAGAATGGGAATTTAAATACTCGATACAAAACACTAATTCAAAACGTAATGCAGGAGCAGCTCCATTGATAATCTCTTCTGTTTACTGTCTACGCCTGAGACAGGAGCCATAAATAAATTACAGTTTCTTTCAACTTGTTTGAAAACAAATTTTGCGAGCAGAAATGATTTATTTTGAACTGTCTCGGGGGATGTTACAGACAAAGGAAGACACAGACGCACAACTTCTAATTAAGCGCACCTCAAAACGGCCTTTAAAAATCGTTGTGACGTCACCATTGTTTCTTGACACTGCTGGAGGTATCTAAAGATGGTATCGTGGCTGCGATCATCTGATTTAACGCTAACTTTCAACTTTGGCGTCATCGATATGCTAATTTTCTCGTAAAAATACTGAAGACCTGCCCGGCTGTGGTCATTTGTCTGCGGGGATGCTCTAGAAATAATTGACTATCCGTTCATGGGATTGGAATTATTGATAGCGTTGAATGTGAATATCTTGATAGGAAGGCCAAGCTGTAGCTGGCACAATGCATGCTCGATATACCTAGGTCGAGTCGCGACTACAAGCTTCAACAAACAAGAATCGTCGATTCACATTCTTTACCGTCATTTTTGGCGGCAGGGGTGGACTAGTTGGTCAATATTGGCTCTACGTCTGAGGCATATTCAGGTCGTGCTGTTAGCAAATGTGAGGCTTAAAACGATGTTCCGAAGTAAAAGATGCTGAATATAAATGTCAGGAACATCATTACTCTACATATGAAACAAGTAAACAGCTTAGCAAATAATGGGTAATTAGATATTAATATAGATACATATCGCATATGCAGACCGCTCTATATCATAATGCCCATCGTGTGTTTACTTAAACAATTATTCATACTATATATATATATATATAGTATGAACACCATAAAATATACATAAAGAAACAAACACCTCTCATTATTTAACTATAGTAATACGTTCGATCGTAAGAACATAAATGCATCCATTAATTATTACGAATGGGGATATGGTTCACGTTTTCTAGCCTCCGTATCTCTCTAAGGCCCTTTCGCCGCCAGAACGCAATGCAACCAACAACTCCCCCTGCAGAAGGGGACGCTCTCTAGCGCTATCCGGCAACTCGCGCTGGGAAGAACATGCAAACCTTGAGGGAGAGTCACTGAACCTTGGAGCGTCAGGGTCCTCCCCTTGGCTCGATGGTGCTTCTCGTGAACACGGGTTGATGTGCTGCTTGTGTTCGTTGCTCGTATGTTGCAATGGTTGAGGTTTTGGTTGTAGCTGCTTGTTTTTTTTTACATGACTGATGGCTGATTCATTACAATTGTAGAGGTTTTAGTTCGTATTTTTTCGATGGCTGGGTGTTTTTAATTCACTCATTGCTGTTTTACTGCAATGATTGAGGTTTTGGTTGCCTTTATTTTGTTGGTTACTTGGTCGGTTGTGTTTTAATCACTGATTGCTGTTCATGCTGCTATAGTTGAGGTTTCGGGTTTCGTTGTTTGGTTGGTTGTTTTCACATGACTGATTGTTGCTTTGTTGCAGTGGTTTAGGTTTTGGTTGTCGTCGTTTGGTTGGTTACGTTCCGTGATGATGGGTGTAGTTTCTTCTCATGGATGACTGGTTGTGTTACATTGCCGGTTATTGTTTAGTCGCAATGACTGAGGTTTCTTGTGGGAAGCTGTTTGTTTCGTTATATTGTAATGGTTAAGGTTTCAGTTGTACTTCTTTCAATGGTTACGTAAAGCTATATGGTTGCAGTCTCGTTGGACGGTTAAGGCTTTGCGTGGTAGTAGTTTTTTGATTGGTTGTGTTTCATTGTTTGTTGTCATATGATTGCAATGAGTGAGGTTTTGGTTACAACTGCGTTTGGTTGGCTAAGCTAGCATGGTTGTGAGTATAGGATATCGATAGTTGATTTTCATTTGCTGAGGTATAATGCCAAATTTTGGGTGTGGCATGATTGCTTTTGTTTCTGAGGTTGTTTCTGATGTTTTACCAGAGCCTGGCACGATGGCCATCGCCGATTATACGATGGCGATGGCGTGTAGGCAGTCCATCGCCATCGGAAAAACTACAATGTTACGATGGAACATCGCAGAAATCCATTGGCGATAGCGATGGTCCGATATGGAAATCGTATCAAACAATCGTCATTGGCCATTTTCTAAATCGGCGATGGTGTTATGAGGAAGAAATGGTCCGATGAAATGACTGAACATGCCATCGGCGATGGCATACGATGGGCATCGTCATCGGTTTTACTTCCGATGCCGATGAAATAAGGCTAAAACTACAGAAAAACAGCATTACGAGATTGAAACATTCATTTTATAGTAACATAAAAAAGAGGGGGTTACAGAGTTTATTTTAATACATTTCCCAGATCTAACAATATCAATTTATAATTTGGCGTTACATTATGCTCCTCTAATCAGCTAGGAATAGTATTACTGGTTTAAAAATCGCACACAAGCCAAGGTTATAAGAGATGTTGCTTTTATTCGATGTTTGTGGTCTGAGATGTTTGCATTTTTTAAAATGTGTTAATGCGATGGTCCATCGCCGATTGTGACGCCCGACGATGGCCATCGCCGACGGTTATTTCATCGTAGGTCATCGCCGATGAAAAGTGGCGAATTTTGGTTCCGATGCCGATGGAGCGATGGTATTGCCATCGCCATCGAAAGAACGATGATTGGTACTAACGATTTTGCGCTCTTACCATCGTCACATAATCGGAGATGCCGACCTCTGTATTTTACACCGGCATAGGTTTTCGTTGTGGCTGTTTGATTGGTAACGATACATAATTTTGTTAACGCTTGTATGCTGGATGGTAGGCTATGTTGTCTGATTAAACCTGTGGTTCTAGTGAGTGGTTGGTTGTGCTGCCTAGTTGGGATAAGATTCAGGTGGCTGGTTGTTTTATGTTGCCTGATGAGGCAATGGTTCTGTTAGATAGGCGGCTATATGTTGCCTAATATTGTCAATACACTTGGCGCTACACTGTACAGTGTATACACAGCGATATTGTGTAAGTTTAAAAGAGAAATCTAATCAGATTCCCGTTGAGATTTACCTTTTTAAAGATAGGTATAAACTTTCCATCTTAGGGATTTTTCTATGTGCATCAAAAGTTACGACTCGTGTAAATCTGTTGTTATTTAATTATATTGACATCAGATCTAACAATTGCTCTTCATTTCAATACACTATTACCATTACTACTCCTCTGAGCTGCAGTTGTTGATTTTATGAAGCACATTAGACAAGTTGCAACTCATATATAGATTATATATAAAAGTAATTGCACCAAATGTGCGTTCGAGTCATAATTACACGTATATATGCGAGACACTTTACTCCGATAAGCTTGATCTGTTCCGAAGTTTCAATCCTTAACGCTTTAGCACGTCGGGACTGAATTCTAAAAATTAATCGCGAACCGATTGTGCTTGAGGCAGGGAAAAAAGTTTCCGTCTCTCGAGTAGGGTGAATTTTGGTGAATCGAACGCTCTAGGTTGAAGTTTTGGACAAGATAAAGCTAAGCAGATTAAATTATCAGGCACAAAGTGAGCCCATTTGAAATACTGAAATTTCTTCGGACTCTTACAGCATGCCGTAGCTGTTTGTCATCGTGTAATTTATTATATTACCAAAGGTGCATGTGTACCATATAATAAATCTCTCGATACTTCACCACGCTTCCAGATGATACGCTTGTTTCTCTAGGCGTTGATATTACGAATACATGTCCTCTGAGTCGTAGAGTTTAGTCTTCATGCAGTTGACTCCTGTCAGTAACGTTTCAATTTATACACTAACAGCTAATGATTAGGTATTAAGAGGTAACTCTTGTTTTTTTTTTTTTATTCTCTGACACTCAATAATAATAATAATAATAATAAACTCATTTATTTTTCTCATAAGGTACTGTGGCCAACAAGATTAGGACACAGCGCCTGAGGTTTTCATGATTAAAACTAACTTAAGAATAATACTAAACAGTAGCATCAGAGAGTTATACATAATTATGGTCTGCTGAGAGTCACTGGCACAATGCCTACACATTGTGAATCAACAGTGTCTATATCCGACTTGTATGGTCTAGACAGCCGTTGGATCGAGATACGCACAACGTCGTTAGGTGCGAAATGAATAAGAGACGAAGTTGAAATTTTGGCATATAAAGGTTTCTTGGCTACCAAAACCATACGAGTCGAATATGGATCCAACGCCTGTTTTTTATATTTATTCTGGGAATACTACAGATTACACCAGCTCGTAACTGCATATAATTCTTCTGGTCTTCAAGAAGCGTATTTTTCGCATGCTGTAGCATAGCTATAAGTCTCTTAGTGCAGTTTGCGAAGCATGACTGTGACTGAGTAGACGTGAGCACAAATGAAATCCTGTGTTTGTGGTTCTGGTGGTCGCTCTTTGCGGTTTTATGCACCTCCACCTGGGATAACTTGCGTCGAGAGTGCCGCTTTAAATACACCATAAAATTTCCTTTACAGAATTCACAAGAATACTAGATTTGATGCGACAGTCTCAATTTTTTATATTCGCAGTTTTTCGTTTTTTTTCTATTTTCTATGTTGTGTTATGCCGAAATCTTTTAATTAGTAATATGAGGTTTTACAGTTACTGGAAGCTCCGCTGAAAACAAATCGCTAGAATTCTAGACTGTATTAACAGTCTAAATCTGCTATGTTCACCACACAACATTTTTGCACATTTTTCATCAAAGTCTTGCAATTGTATGTTTGAAACAATATGCACCGCGTAGGGTATTTATTGAATTTGTTCTATTGCATATTCGATATATACATTAAAATTTTCTTCTTCTCCTTATTATGTTTTTATGTTAAGCCATATACTGTATATTGTAGACCTTGCTTATTCCATATGCACATTCTAATTAATTTATGTTCTTGTAATATATATAAGCTGTTCTGTTTTAGCATCTCTATTCTTTTATCTCTCTAATATATATATATATATATATATATATATATATATATATATATATATATATATATATATATATAGTACTTACTTCATTGCCCACCATACACACAGTTTACTCCTTGCGTATTTCATAGTTATTATATATAGTAGAGATGATACTTGCAATTAGAGATGTCCTCGATTATCGCTCGAGCTGTTTCTATAGTTGTGGCATTAAAAAAATTTGCCTTCTTGGCGGCCAAAATATTTCAGCTGGATATATTGAAGCATGGCCTCCAACAGGCTTGTATAATTTCTGTTTATTCCTTTTTTTCCTTCATACGAATATTCTCCAATCACTATTGCCATTTTTAATGTTTCTTTTATCTAATACCCCTATATTGCTGTCATCCTTAATTTATCGCAATTCTGACACCCACACCATTATAGTTATCTTATATTTATCTAGTGGATATGCTCACCATGGTTAAATATGTCATGTATCTTATGCGCATCATGTTTGAATTTTGCTTTTTTCATATCTATGATACCGCATATATGGTTCTAAATTTCCATTATGTCATCTTTTTTCGTTTTCCTTCATCCTTTGTCATCGAACCATCATTGCCTTATTGTTCGTATGTACAGTATCCGCTATTAATCCCATCTTTTGCTTCTGTATCATTATCATGTGCCATTCTTCTCTCTTTGATATATTTTATCATTCGTGCATATCCATCTATATCATCTACTCTGGATCTCATATTTTACCCTTCCATCGTGCCCATCTTCCATACCTTTCATCTCTCGTATCAGCATCGTACGTGCTCATCGTTCATTCATCTCCCATTTTATATTTTACTTTTATTTTCCATCACCCAACCATATTCGTTTTGTATTACCCCATAGTTCTAATATTTCATTCAAACCGTCTCTTACACGCTCATTACAACCCCCCAGTCCCGATGTATCTCAGTTGGCGCGGTATCACTCACTCGGTTTGTTTGAGGATCGTGAAATTGTGTTTGCAGATAACGCGGGTATGGCAGCCCCAGGACCATTACCCTGTGTACAGCGTGCGCAGTCCAACACAAGGTGTCCATGATTTATGGCAGGCAGATGACAGGGACTTCAGCACACCTGCCTCAGCTCCAGGGTTCCTCTACGGGGCAGGTGGGAAACCTTTACCTGTTTATCACCTGCAGTATTTACATTCGATTACAGTTCTGAACGAATGAACGAAGTAGATTGTAGGTTACTTTAATTGCTGTATCCTTGGGTTTTACCCTGTGATTATTGGAACAAACATTTACTGCGGTATTTATGTCCCCGGCGATTAATCAAAATAAAAATATGTGTGAGATAATTGTTCGGTTGTGCCTATTCTGTCATTTAGAATGATTCAAGGAAGATAGCTTTTACAAGCTGCTTCTTCTGGATGCTTGCTCTGTCGCAGTAAACATCGCTTAGGTACTGGTTCAGTCACTTAACATTGTTTTGTTTGCACTTCAAGGTATTTAACACTTGTCACGGATTTGTTCTTACGCCTTTACTGTTCCCCTTGATGAAACTTTCATTCTATTACTTTTAGCTTAATAATTTTTCGGTTGCTGTTTTATAAATAGCTCCCTTTGGCAATTGGAGGTAGAACCCTAGACGGACTATAAGCTACATAGGAGATCTACAAGTGTAGAAGTGGAGTCAGAAAGAGAGATTCATATTATTAACAATAGAAGTAGGAGGTGAAGAGAATAGGAATATTCAGCATTTCTAAACTTAGTAGTTACAGAGGCAAAAAATAAGAGGCAGAGTAGGCTATGAGGTAGTTGAGTCTGCAGTGTAGATGGTAGAGATATGTAGCCAGGGTAGGAGGTACAGAGGTAGATAATAGGGGCTATAGAGCAAACTGAAAGGTAGCAGAGTTGGCAGATTAGATAGTAGAGGTTGGAGGTGAGGTAGCAATGAACAAAGTTGTGGGTGGTGGTGGTGGTGGATAGGGTGGTTACGATCAGCTTGTAGTGGTGGTATAGGAGCAGGAGGTTGAGGTTAGGGTGAGGCAAAGGTGGAGATGGTACAGGTAATAGTGGAGGTGGAGGCGTAGGTGGTGGTGGTGGAGGTAAAGGAGATGGTGGAGGTGGTGGCAGGAAGGGAGCACTGCCACAGCCCGAGGCTCTAACCGCCACGCTGAGTCCGTCCACCTGACGCTGTACAGACACCGCACGACCGGCCGAACGTTGTACCTGCCGGCGCTGCTGTTTCTCTCTACCTGCCGGGCTCCGGCTTTTTGCCACCCTACAAGATTTCTTTGATACAACCAACGTACTGTAGATTCAGCTACTTGATTTCTGCTTAAATCTTAATTGCTTTTGCTACCCGTAAAGATTTGTTTTTAAACATGTTATACCTTTTCAAATTACTTCCATCCTCTTCGGATATTGTATGCACGGTATTTCATTAAGTGTCTTTGCAGGTCGCGACTTATTCTTTGCACAAATGACTATACAGTGCGAAATGAACAATTGCAATACGCAAACAGGGCTTGACTGCGCTTGAACTCCGGAAATCATAGCGTGTTCAGTTGCATTTTTTCTTCTTTGTATTCATTAATATCATCGAATGTTTCTTTAAAACTGTTATTGCACACGAAAACGCATCCGACGCTGGGTTGTCAGCGTCAGGTCGGTCAGGATAATATACATGGGACTGGATGTGGGTCTATGCATCGTACTTTCGCAGCAAACACTACCATAGACTGGGAAGAGAAATCTATATATTGCTTGCGACCGGCGTGGCCGTTATCGTCTCTAAAAAAAGCCTGGTGCCGTTACCGTATGTGGTCTTGCTGCTTGAAATGTAAGCTCGAGCATGAGTTGCTATGGGTAAGAACTATAACTGCCGTGCCAGGAATAGTCGACTCCCTCTAACTCCTGAGATTTTGGATGATATGATTAGTCTAAATAATTAATCCACCAACTTATCTCTAAGATTCACTAGCATTAGTTAATATAAGCTACATATTACTCGTGCTGAGCATGCAGTATCCATGTGATATAAAGGGTGACATTTCTCACATTCTTTATTGCATATTTTCAAAATCTATATTTATCTGACAAATGCAAGTACAATTTTCTCTTGATTGCCACACCTACATAGATCACTCACATGAGTTAGGCGATAACAGTTCAATGAATTCTGTGCAATCACCATTGCGTACTAAACGATAGTTTACTCAGTTTAGACGACATGACCTGTGCAATAGACTTGTATCCTACTCTCTCTTATACCTATGTGAATCACTAGCACTAGCGAGAGAACTATGGCGCTCAGGCTCACCATGGAGGGCGCCGTTGGGCAGGTCTCACACGATCGATAAAACGGTTTGGACTATCATGCAAATGTCCCAGTGCTTTGTGGGGAACAAAGACTGGATGTGTCGTGCCTCTACGGCTGACAATGGCGTGAATTTTTGACTACTCATCCATCAGAGGAGTTAGTTAAAATCTACGTCATGCAGGTGTTCATCACCTAGTTCTCTCTTTCACACTCAGTAGAAAAATTATGACAATAACAAAATATATATGTATAATTAAAAGTAGACTTAGGAGGGGGTAACTAAATTTTGTAAACGATACAAAATAATCAGCAAAATAAGTCATGTATTATAGCTATGTTAAGCCAACAAGAGAAAATATCGTGTACAGCGTCATATAATTATTTGTCTAACTTTCACATGATGGTCCTGGCTTCCATGAAGGATAATAGTTCCACAGTTTCATTATATGTGTGAATTTAGTGCTTCAGCTCCTACCATACAGAACATGTGCTAGACGTCGAACGTTCTTACCTGTCATATTGTAGCTCTTTCTCAGCCAACAGTTTTCAAGTACCAAATTTTATACGCTTATGACTCTCGAGCGTTGTTTCTCGCATCAAAAATTTGACATAATATTCTCAGTCCATAGAACCAGCAATTTTGTAGATTTTATTTACTTCTTGAATCAAAATACCCTAGAAATTATAACGTATAACTATTTTCAATAGGCTTATAAAGAGCAGAGTTTCCGCATCGAATGGCTTCGAGACAACTACATTTAAGCTTCGTACATTCTCATTTATTCTCATTGATATGGTATATACGCAAGCAGTGGTATGAAATAGAGGTAAATAAATCACACTGAACTGCTTTTTCATACCCATAGTATATATAGTAAGTATATATATTCCGTATATATATACACACACCAAGTCTCGTTGAATGTGTCGCTGGAATAAAACACCTCGATCATCGCATCGCTTCCCATGCCAAAACGCGTAATTGATTCATGGCCTACTGACAGGTGGGTGACTATGTGCGTTAAGGATGTGGGTGTGCAGCCCGAGAGACACCTGTTGTAATATCCTTCGGTTGTGGAATTTCCTCGCTTGATATTCCGGAAATGTTCTACCCGTTCGCCCAGACGTACGCTCTGGAAGCCTGCGTGGAATGTACAACTCCTCGTTACGGTGTCTGTTTGTATTGTTTATGGTACCGTATAGTTGGTCCATTGGGGTGTGTTGACATAATGGTAGGTATTGATTCTCTTACAGCTATTCGTCTGAGGTGTAACGTTTATTGTATATGGTAGTAATAATGGTTCCGTAGCTATTCTTGCGGAATTTTCCATACATATTGGGTTGATTTTCTCTAACTCATTCTACATACAGCATCAGTTACAGTTTATTGTTCATGGTGCCATAGTTATTACTCTTGAATGTGTAAAAATGATGGCAATAAATGAGCTCCTACAGCTACACATCTGCTAGGTTACATTCATTGCATGTTGGCTGTTTCTACTGGGGGCTTTTAAAAATGACGGGCTTAGTTTTCTACGTCATCTTTTACATACCATAGCAGGGTCCATTGCTATGGTACCGTATCTTGCATGATTTGTTTTACTGTGTTGGCTTGAAAAATCCTAGTTTCTCAAGAATTCCCTGTCTCAGTTGAGGTTCAAGCAAACTATCCTGATAAAGGCGTTAACTTGACCTATACAGAAAGTATTGGCAAATTAGTAAATGAATTATGATATAAAGGTCTTTGGTACGTACAAACTTCAAAGTCTAAAAATACCTCGTGCTAGTTAAGCTTGCAGTGAGTAGCAGACACGAGGTAAATTTATATGAAGAACGAACTTCTTTTTTGTAAGTGGAAGTTAAACTGCACTAATTTTTGAGCAAATTTTGAAATAAATTACTGTTCAAGAGGCGATGGAAAAAATAGATTGTTTATCTTTCTCCAGATAACCAATTCCACAGTACACCATTATTATGAATACTGTGAACTTGTCATTGTAATTTATATCATTGTTATCCGTATGTCCTATTTATTTTCTATTAAAGTTCTTTTCAAATACTTTCAAAAAGTGGGCTATGTTCTTCCGACATCCTTTTCAATATGGATCTACCACATTACTTCTCTGACCATTTCCTCCAAAACGTCGGACCAGAGTCATCACCTTCGTCTCCATCACCACCATTACCTGGATGATCCCGAACAGAATTTGAATCCCAACGGTCGCGTCTGGAAGGCGCGCTCGCGCTTATCTTCAGGTTAGCCTCACCACGACCGGTCCAACGGTCTTTTTTTCTTGCGGCTTACGTGTTGCACTCTTTCTACCTCTACCGTGTTTTTTTTCGGGGTAGGTAATACATAATTTATGCGTAGTTCTGCTGGAGTAACCGCCTCTTAAATTATCTTACGACTTGCTCGCTCTCTTTACTAACGCCACTATGTTTCTATATAGCTACATCTTTTTATTTCTGGCAAGAGAACAGCCTCACGTGTCGTAACTTATATTGTGCTGTAGGCACTCTACCTGTACCATGTTTTTTTTTTTGTGTACGTAAGGCGTAGCAGTTTGGTTATTTCTGCTAATGTACTCGCCGCTGATCTGACAAAGTTTGCCTCCTTTCTACTTCTACTGTATTTTTGTACAAAATTTCTTCTATTTTTGTAGTGTCCATACCGGCGGTCATGTTACAGGGATGCGGCAACCACTTTACCTGTACGCTTGCATAGTGCAACTGAGTGCAGCCTTATTGCTGGGGTGTTGCAGTCATTTTAGTACGACATGTGTTTATAAGGTAAGACCTGTACACGTACCTCAGATTTTACAAATTTTTAACTCTATACCCATTACATACTTTGTGTAAGGTGAAAAATTCTTTAGTCCATCTTCTAGTTTAACAATTATCGATTTTGCTCATTAGGTGAGATACTTTCTTATGCCTATGTCCCTCTTTTGCGTTCGTAAGGAGATATCGTACACACAATACTGCTAAACTGCAGTTGGTGTCCCGATTTTTTTCAAGCTACAGTAAAACCCTGATGTTTCAGACTCCCATATAGCTCGAAATTTTGGATATTCCGAAACTTTTTTCCCAGTCCGAATTTCGGAATAGGCCTTCCCCCGTGCTGTCCGAAATATAGGTGTTTTGCTGTATGTTATGCTATATTATGTGGAGATACGTTATAGTGCCGGGCCATAGGTACTATTCAATTGCACACTCAAATTCGAGACAGACATTCAGCTCGCACATCGTCCCGATACATAGCGGTAGTCGTCAGAATAAATACGGTAGCATAAACGACGTGTGAGCTGAATGTCCGCTCATATATTGAGCTTACTGTTGTATAGCGACACCACGGCATAACGCTTAAGTCTGTGCGTATTTCTGGCTGTTTATCTACGCCTGACTCACAAGTTTTACGTTCTTTTTTCTACTCGTGCCACGATTTCTTGGGTGGAACATTTTTCCGATCTGTTAGTAGAACGAGCTCGTGACGGCATAACTCTTATTAAAAGCCGGAACATAACAGACACTCTCTCATAGACTTCGATTTCTTTCTTGTCACTCCCACTATTTTTTTGATCAGCTATTGCGGTGTCCTTCGTGAGTTAGTAATGTGTCTGTGCCATCTGCATTGTGCGCTTGACCAGCTGTTGGCAGACTCCCACTATCCTCCTAATCTCAATATATTCCTTCGAGCTTACATCTGCAGGACAGAGACCTTCTAGTATGCAGGAGACCGGCTTATTATTGTCGTGTCTTGCATCTCAATATGAACTCTTTGCCAGATGCCATCCTGGATCTCGACCATGTGCAGAGGCACTCAGTCCGAATACCAAATGGGGTTGTCTGCTTTCATTTAGGGAGACTGTCGCACTGACGTTTCCTGTGGGAAAATATCAAAAAAAGAGACACGTATTGCAAGGCAGACAAGAGCAATAGACCGTGCAACTATTTCTGGGCGGCATAAAGGTATCCAGTTCGTAAACCCAAAAAAAAAAAAAACGAGTCTCTATGGACGGGAATGGTTGCATACAGTTTTTAAACTCAAGGTGAAAGAAAGACATGAACTATTACTGGACTGCAGTGGAGATATTCAGTCTTAATTCAAAATACAGAGAGAAAAAGAAACTAGATCAGAAATTAGCAAAGATATTCAATTCTTAGCTCAAAAGCAGTGAAAGCGAAATTATATCAGGACGGTATAGTTTAAATTCCTTTCCAGTCGTCCGGAGAACTTTGTAGCCCATGCATACTCTTCAGTCACGAAAGTGTATCGAATAATCATCCGGCATGATTACTGACATGAAAGAATTCATCACTAAAAATTGCCCTCTGCAGTATTGCTCCAAACAAAACTTCTAAGAAGTGTTATATTTTCTATAAAATTCGGTAGCCAGCCGCAGTCCAATCTAAATTTTACAATCTCCAGAGATTCTGTAGTTTTACATGTACTGTAATTTCTGTGTGGCCATTAAAATTATACTGCAACAGGTACGCATTTGGTCAATTTTCGGAATCATTCATGTTCCTTATTCTCTAGACAACGAAATCAGTGGCGTGAGAAAGAAGAAATGACTGCATTTAATTCGCCTGTATACTATAGCTTTCATATAGTTACCAATAAGTGGGATTGAATGAAAAATCTGTTCATCCATGGTTACGCACTCGTATCTTCTACGTACGAATCTACTTAAAATCCTTGTAATCTATAGCCGACATGCACAGTCTCTGGACTACATAGTCTGTAACATAGATTGGCAAATAACCGCGTCTAAGTTGCTGAGGTCTACTTGGAACGCCGTTTGGAATACCAATCTACTCGATCGTACTTGTTTCTCTGAAGAGTCAATAGCTGACAGGTGTATAATTGGATCCATCGAGCGGTGAAAGATATAATATACATAACTTATTGGAAACCCACATGAAAGAATATTTGAATAGCAAATCCTTTTTCCTTATATAAGAATGAATAATAACCAAATTGATACAAGGCAAAAGCATTATGCTACATGGAAGTGACATAAAATATTCTTTCAATTGTGTTTTGTGAGATAGCTAAACAGCTAGGGCAGTTTTTTTTAGTTTTTATTCATTCATGGAAATTTTTCCGTGATACATACTCTCAAGCTTTAAAGTTTTGACATTTTTGTAATGGAATAAAAAGGTAGCGCAGCAAGAACTTTGCCAGACTAACTTGACGCCCCCGATTTCGATGAAAGCTCAATCCTTCAGAAGTTAAGCAACCACTGGAGTTGAGACAGAAAACAATTTATAGGATTGAATTGATGCTATCGAATGCCACTGCGTAAGATTGTGATACTATACGCAATTTCTGGAATCTGAAAAGTAATATAACCGTTAGGAGTTGGCAAAACTTATAGATTTGGTGTAGTCAAATAAGATCCTTGAGTAAATACTTACAACTGGCTGAGTTGATGATAGAGTTTTACAGCACGGAATAGATGTTATCAACTCGATACGTCAGCATTTTTTTAGCTAGCTGAGACAGTGCGGCTGTAAAAGGTTCGACGAGCTGATTTAATGTCCCGCATGTTATTCTTCAGCATTTCTGAAACTGGCTGAGATGGTGCAGTGGAAAGGAATGAGCAGGACCGATTTGCTAGTATCGATTGGGACGGTGACAGTGAAAGAGAGAGAGAGAGAGATAGAGAGATACCAACAGCCTACCTGGAAACCAACGTCCGGAGGGGGACAATTTGGGAAGCCATACAATGGCTTCGTCCAAAATAGAAGCTCTCACGCTGAAATGGTTTGTCGAGTTGCGCAATTCCCCTTGCCTAGAAACCGTCTCCCGATCGAAGCCTTGCAGGGTATTATTTTCTTTTAGTTATATATGTAGTAACAAGTTTAGCATTGCTAGGATCTTTCGAACATGAATATTGATTTTCAAAAATATATTTTATTGTGCCCATCCATGCCTTACTGTATTGGGATGCCTTGTCAGACTTTAGTGTAGATGTTAATATAATAACTAGTGCAAAAATAGTTGCAAGAGAAATAAAAATTTACTATGCCCCTATCCTCTTCGTGAAATTAATACACCTAGAGCAAACTTTTGCATCATTTTTTTTAGAATTGTACCTAAGGTTACCTGGCGTACCTAATAGTATCATCATGCAGGCTCTATGTAATACCAAACTTCCCCTCCTTGTACTTCGGTGACGTTCTTTACATTGCCGTATACTATTACAAATCCTCAAATGTCGACTAATAACGCTGTCTGAATACATTAGTGAGATCCTGATTAGGCATGCTGTCGACAATCCTTCCTCATTAACTCTTTAATTTATTCATAATTCCGTGACCTCTGCGGATCACGGCGTCAAGTTCATGACCTCGGTATCGGAGTGAATATAAACCGACAGATGCTCTTCATTGTGGTTGATTATTGGCACTTCAGTCTAAAGCGCCGAAAAAAAAAAGATTTCAGGCAAGATTATCAATGTCTGAACACTTGCCACTTAGCAGTACAGGATTAACTAAAACAATATAAAATCATTCGTAGAATAGAATGAAGAAAATGCCCGAGTTGTTTCAAGTATTGCGGAGTTTTTCTAAGCATGGGTTAGTGTTCTTGGTAGTTAAAATGCCATACAAATAAACCCATTTTTGAATATTTAACAGTGATATTGAGAAATAGAAAAAGTTACCTGTAAAATTACGTTTTTATTCTATGCAACTGGCAACTATATTGGACGTTATTATGAGACACTTATTTTCGTCTCTTGCTCGATGTCAACGAGCAAGCATTCAAGCATCTTAAGAAAGCTTCTAAGAAGATATTTATAGTTGCCCTCTACTCATTACCGTTAATGAAAGCTTAAGTTACGTCGGAGTTTCTTGTTACGTTATACTCGTCACCGAGTTTACGCATCTTCGTCATAATGAAGTTTGTTGTTACCTGCTACTCGTTACGCTACGTCAATCGTTGGCTTCCCCTCGTAATCAACATTGCTAGTTTCAGTTACGTTGAAATTACAGTTGTCTTTTACTCACTGCCAGCGTTACGAGTTTGGATAGGTCGAACTTTATTGTTTCCTTCTACTTGTTACGTTATGTTGGGAGTTTCAATCAAGTCGTTTTCTATTCATTATCGGCGTTACGAATTTCAATTATGCATGCCAGTTTATTGTTGCCTTATAGCCGCTGTCAATCCAATCAGTTGCCAGACGGAAGAAGTTTATTGCCGTATTTTACTCGTTACCCTTGCACGAAGTCGAACATTTCGCATGTAACGCTGCAGAATCTTCGCCGCTGGCCAATTTTCCTTCGCTCGCCTTCCTCGGCATTGCTTTTGCGCCCCCTCCGTTCCCTCCTCCCTAACCTCAAAGCCCCGGTAACGTGTCATTATCCCCACCACAATTCCAGAGCCCCAACACACCCCTAAACCTCCCAAGTGCCTTGGGCTGTTCACCTCCAGCGTGCCTCTCACCGCCAGCCCCCTTCTTCTTCCAACTCAACTTCATTGGTTGCCTCCTCCTCAGCTCCCCGGCCTTTCCACCGGTCCTGTTTCTTGCATCCACACTCGGCTGACTTTCTGCAAAATGAAGTACTTCGGTCGTTTTCTATGCATTCCATTCCCAGCTTTTCCATTAATTCTACCATCGTCCGCTAGTTTTTTTTTTTTTTTTGTAAAATCGTGTGTTTGAACTTTTCAACGGCCCTGTATATTTCATGTAGTGAGACATTGCAGGTTTTCTGCAAGAATAAATTCTGTAGTCGTTTTCTTTGTACGGTAAGTCTACTGGTTTTCCAGTGCGCCGCTTCAAACTTCAATTTTCTAACGGTCCTGTTTCATTCATTAACACTTCATTGGTCTTCTGCAAATAGAAGTGTATCAGCAATTTTTCATTCAGATTCTCGAACGTTAGCAATGGTCGGCGAGATTTACGAGTTCCTTTTCAAGTGGACTTCAGCTGCAAACCGGGCTCCTTCATTGGTTACTCATTTTTTTGCTTAATCTACTTCATATATAATTATATATATATTTACTGCAGGTGTAAGTAGACAGCAGCATGCAAGTGCTTGTTGCATTTGAAGTAATCTCAAATCATTAACTGATGAAACCACAGGAACTTGGTCATCAGAATGAAGTTCAGTGCAGTCCTAAAACTTCAGTCTTACTCCCAAAGTTTTTTTTCCGATGACGTCAATGTTTTTCCAGTTGTATACTGCAGCATTAGAGCTTAATGTTTTCTTTTTACTAATATGGCTTGGCTAAGTATCAGCCATGTTTTACATATCCCTGACTGTTGGACTTGGTGAGTTCTGCTGGCTTATAGTATCGTAAATGATACATGATTGTGAAAATAGTTGCTATCCTTTCACTTGACATAGACCACGGCAGATCAAGACATTGATCGTATAAACTCTTGCATATGCGCACACGAGAAGCCTGGTTTATCTGCCTCACATGAGGTTTGTCTTCAGAATGGCAGCAGCTTTCCGCTTTTTTAGCTGACGCTCTTGAGCAAAACAGCTGCCTCGCTAACCCTTGCACCTCAGTCCTTACTCCCTAACCTCTTTTGTGATTTGTAAAAAAAGCTAACAGCCCACTGTTAGACAAAACAGCCACCTCACCAACTCTTCCAGGGATGTTCATAATGAATCCTTATTTTTTGCATCTCTTGAAGTTTGTCAGAGAGAGGTGGCTTCCAAGTTTCCCTCATTTTAGGCCCACGCGCCGGATAAAAGAACCACCTCGCAAATTTTCACACAAGAGCAAACTTCCCATTTCAGTCTCGTTGGCCACATGGCTGTACGCGATCAGCTTCCCGCTGTTTTGGCCGACGCATCTGGACAAAACAGCCGCATGACAGACTCTTGCGCTTTGGATGTCCTTGCTCTTCAGTCTCACTTGAGGTATGTCAGAGAGCGCGAACAGCTTCCCGCTCTTTTACCCGACGTGGCTGGGCATACGCTTGTATCAACGAACAGATGCTTAAGCCTCTCAGCACCGCAGGAACCTCACTGAATGAATGAGAACGTGTCGTCTTCCTCTTCACGTCTTTTGGTGAACTTAAAATCTATGACTAATTCATCACTCACGTGAATCGCATTAACGAGATGAATGGCACAACTTCTCTGCAGTTGTTCCTAAATCGCACACAGGCTACAGCAACGAAAATCACCAATGCCTTCAATTTGTTTTCGCCAGTAGATAGATAAGAGAATCATGCGTGGTTTACTATCTGCTAAAAATTCACTTTAGGCTAACAATTATCACACATTTACTAAGTATTTGCGAGCACAACGTATAAATTCTGCCAGGTAACTTTCAGGTAACAAACTGTATCACTAGGCTGCAGTACCGTTCGCACTCTTACATGCTTCTTTCGCTTGCATAGCACAGTGCTCACCTTACATTATCAAGACAATAGCCCCTGCATTCCGGGAACGCATTTTTACTATGTACAATTTATTATGTATAAGACTTTTATGTAAAAGCTTTAGCAGCATGTGATTTATTACGTACCCACATAATGATGTGTAAATACCCTCCATTGTGGACAGCCATGCACCCATACGTCAGTCGACAATAGGCCTTTGTTATTAACTAAATTTTCCCAATCCAATCGATCCTCTTTTTAACGAGTATCATCAATTATTGTTGTGCAATTTGGGATGCCTGACCTTTCCATCGCTTCCAAAGAAGTACGTCACCCACCCGCATTCGCGCACGCACGAAATGCTGCTAATGAACGTCATCTTTAAATCATAGCCCATGAATAAACGAAAATTATACTAAAGTTGGCATTTTTTTTAGCTCTCTAACGCCTTGCGTTTTTCGTCAAAGATGTTTCAAATAGTACTATTCCTACGAGAAATTGAACTTTTACTTGGTCATTATTTATTTATTTATTATTAGCCATAGGGCTAAGATAAAAACCAGAGGAACTCGTCGAAAGTAAGTGACAGTTTACCGTGCCCTGCACTCTTAGATGTAACGCATGAAAGATTTAGGTATGGTCAGAAAGTTAAAAAGAAACTTTGAAAGTTCAGGGCCCTAAAATGAGTTGTATGTGCGTAAATCCTTAAATTATATTACCCGGCTGTTGTACCACTGCTTAAAATTTACGAACTTGAGTTTGCTTACTCTCCTTATTTGGGCACAGATCCTCTTAAATGCTGATTTACGTCAATATTTCAGGTATAGTCCTTTGCAAACTGCGTAACTTTTAAACACGAATAGAAAACAAACGCTACATTACATGTTTCCATATGCTGCTGCTGCAGAGTTTAGCTGCATCTGTGCAATCGAATAGACACATATATAGAATACGCTGAAAGTAGACGTAAACTGAAGCAATTAGGAGAAAAACTGTGAGCAGTTCATCATAGCCTTGATGAATGCTCAAGTTTCCTGGGAAAGAAGGAGACCATATGGAACTTCCCTGCACATCTGTCTCAGTAACGCCGTTCCATGCATCTTCCTTGTTTCAAGTCGCTTCAGACTGAGTAATACGGCACAGTTTTGTCTCTTTTCCCCTCCTGGGAGGAAGCCATTAAGAAAACCGGGTGAAATATCCGGTCTTGGTCACTGCTATCTCCCTATACCATCATTTCCCACGGTTTCTTTGCGCTTATACTCATGAGAAACGCCGTAGTGTAAGAATGCAGAGTGCAAGCCCCATTCACGTAATGTGGTGCATCAACCAAAGTCAAAGTACTGTAATAATTACCGTATATTGCAAAGCGACTTGTTCCATGAACAAAGCAAGCATTGCAACGGAGAACGAGAGGCGCCACATTTGGAGGTGTGTTAGTCAAACACAAATTGTTTGAATGTTCAATATGGAGCGTAGAATGAGTGGTTCTTTGAGCAAAAAAAGTACTGATGTCTGGAAATTAGTAGTTGATAATGTAATTTTATTTGTAGTATCACATGCAATGATACTAATTCACATCGTTTGCAGGCTATGAGATAAATACAGTTAGTTATTTTTTAATATTTAGTGGTGATGCCGCTGAACTATGCAGTCTGAACCCAAAAGCCTAAATATGTACTGTAACATACTAGATTATTGCGATATTTAAAATATTTCCAAGCTGTGAAACATATTTTCAGATCGTTAACATTCAGCTATCTATAGGAACTTCAGTTAGCTGCATGATAAACGCATATTCTAGCTGCTCAGAGAGTATGCTGGGATCAGGCTATATGTAGAAAGTATTATTGATATTTTTTCTTGCATCTGTCTTGACTCTGTAGCAAGTTCTCTTGTACAATAAAAACTGCTCGAAGATTGAATCACCGTGCATATTGTTATAGGATTATTAAAAAAAGATCATTGCACTGGAAAATAACCATTTTAGGATGACAGTCAATAAATACACTAGCATTTTTTGTATTGAAATAATGGCACTAGCAGGCCCAATTCAAACGATTACTCAGTATTCAAAGATACTGATCAAAACAACTAAGACGTGTTCAAATCTTCATCGTCATGGGGATGACATTAGCCACGGCTTTGTAGTACTTAGGTTAAAAACAAACTGAACTTAATTCAATTGAACGCTTCGTACCAAAAGAATATTTTCATGGCATCATGCGTAACCCTACAGTGTCTTCTTGGACGACATTTCAAGCAATGCTATAGGATGACTAGGTATGCCTAAGAACTTGCTTTTCTCAACCAAGATATACTAGTTCTGGAGCGCTAAAATGAAAGACGTTTGTCAGCTCTAGGAGCGACTATTTTCCAACAGAAGCCCTTTTCCAACACCGTTGATCCTTTATAACTCTATTTACAACGTTGCGTCTGTACGACCCACCATAATAGAGTTACCTTGCTTGTTTCACTCGGCCTGTGAGCGCTTCAGCTAGCCCGAGTATAAGATCGGTACTTATTGTTCGTTGAAGTTTCCTTAACTCTCGCCAACTATATTCTTGCTGTTCTTATTGTGCGATTTCTTTAGGCACAGGGTGGTTCTGGTACCCTGTTTTATGCTAAATTTATGTAACTGGCTGTAAAAGATGTTGGTTAAAATCCAGTTATGAGCTGCCATCAGCCATAAGGGCCTCTTCAGGTAGAATGTAAGAAAAATTAGCTAATATAAGTTGGTGATGTTGCTACCATGGCGCCAGCGTCTTTTCCAAGCCACGGAAATTTCACAGACAACTAATGATAATTAAATCCGTGTGATTTTCATAATAGTGCAACAGACCATCGTGCTGGATGCACGCACCTGATTATTTTTTTTTTTTTGTTTTGTGTGATCTCACACGAATATTTAAAAGAAACTGTAATGACAACAAAAATTCCGGTTTCTGCATTCATACCATGTGTTTACAACGTGACCATACGCCTGTGCTTCATAGACAATCTTATACCTGATCGGAAGGTCTCATGGAAATGGCTGCTATTAGCGGATACTATTTCTTACAGATATATGTACCTAGAGGCCGACTGCTTGCCTATAGGTAGATATTTCCGACTGGCCGGGTACCATATATATCACTCATTTCTGTAGCGTTTTTTTTTTTTTTCTTTTGTGTTAATAGGAATTTTTGTGCAACTTTTTTGTGCTTATTATCATTATTGCCATGACAGAAAATTTTTGAGTAATTATCAATACTTGCTTGCTTACGGATATAGCATACTTAAAGACTTTGGCTTGGGTGCAGCCCATGGCTGGTTGATTCTTTTTCATTTTCTTCAACAAGTACTCAGGAGCTTTTCAGTGCCCACTCGTACCCGAATATGCTTGACATTGTGTTAATGATACGGCATTTAACTTAGATAGATTTTATTTTATAAAAGCCCATTTGAAATACTGAATCAAATACCGCTGTTGTTCTTGCCCGTACCTCAAGATTTTTCAGCATCTTCTCGTGCACAAGCTACATTGAAGGCGGCGTTAATGACAGGACACTTCACGTGAGCAGCATATTTTCTTTTTTTCACAAAACCACATGGGAAGGTAGAGCCGCATGCTGCCCAAAGTCTCACAAAAACGTTTCCATTTATAGCCTTCACAAGAGACACTTTTATCCTGAAAGCTACCCAGGTACATTCATCGATCGGTCTGCCAGCCAGGTAGGGAAGAGATGTTCAAACGGAAATTCCTGCTATTGTTGAACGCATTTCGGAAAAAAAGGAAAGGCATACCTTAATGCTGACTCTGCTGCAGCGGTTATATTTGACTTTGCATCTCAATGATAAACTCTGTTTAGATTCAAAAAGAACTATCTATTACTTGCTGTTACACTGTCGGATCTATTAGTTGAGGTCCCTAGTGAGAGTTCTGATTCGACTCTTAAAAACATACTTTTTTAATTTGTTGTCTAAATAGACAGCTGAAGTCACTCTGATTGTAGACAATTCCAGGTGTTGACGAAATCTCCAGATGCAGCAATAGCCATGTCTACACTCTTATAAATTCATTCGTTTTCACTCTGTCCATGAATCTATCACACCCTGGAGGACTGGACTGAAGTACAACGAATTTTAAGTTAGTCTGGGAAGGCTTGAGAATCGCACTTCATTTTTTAATACACACAGTATATTCACTTCTACTCAGTAAATTGTATAGTTCATTATTTAAACAGTAATATGCATATATCTGCACCGCGCTTCAAACTTTCGCTTACGGTTTATTTTCACATATAGCAAAATTTACAGCTTCCTGCAGATTCCCATTCATCTACTTACAGCTTCCTGCAGATTCCCTTTCCTCTACTATGATTCTACGTACGTGCATTTCATTACTATCAGATTTTGTGATGTATCCCAGCTGGTCTCAGTCATGCTGAAAGCAACCCACTTCTGTTAGATGTGTCGGACTTTTATTTATCTCAGCCATGTCTCACTACATCACTATACTGTTCAATAATATTTTTCTAATCCTCACTGCAACAACCATGCAACTGACTTCATTCATACAGACCAGACGGTACCAGACTCCTGCGCGACGCTTCAAGCTTTCATTAATCTCTTTTCATGTCTCGCTGCAACAACCTAACTGGCTCCATTCAAGCAGAGGGTAACAAACCCAGGCACGGTCGCACCCAGATTCCACTGCCACGGAGGAGCGAAGAGATCAGATAATGAACGCGATGTGGCAACCACAGACAATCTCCGTATATGACGCGTTTCCCTATTTGGAGATAACGGCTGCCTCGTCTCTCTTGATAACCTATCTCTGCTTCCGACAACGCAATTTAGTGAATTTGCAGCTGGCATTTAACAACCCTTCAAAAGAACTGGTCCATGTCAGCACGCTACTCAAATTTACTGTCTTCAGTTTGTGGGATCTAGCGTCTTTTATGTGTTTCTGAACTGCGTTTATTATTAATTTTACCTTCCGTAGGGTACGACACGTGAGACCCGAGTTTTTATTCCTGTTATTCGATTGTATAAATAACGCTCAAAGTTCTTGTACTTCGGCGTATAAAAATTCTCATTCACAGCTCACTTTGTACTGTGAGTGTCAGTGTTGCTAAAACTGCGGTATAAAGATTTTACACCGTGGGAGCATTCACTCGCAACTAAACCGTTTTAATGAGTAATCATTGTTCATTGTCGAGTTATTATGTAGTGTTGTATGTATCGATAAAATTCTCGAAACATTAAAAACTTGGATACTGACTTAAAACGAGAATACAAACCAGGATTTACCATTTACCGTACTTAGGTTTGAGCGTAATACAGCAAAACTTTGCTTATTATTGCGTACAGTTTCAAAACTTGTCTGTTATCGTTTGAGGTTCATTACGTGATTCTAAATTGGGCGAATAGCACCCCCGATTTGCCTGCTTATTCCGTAAGTTGGATATGCTTGTTCAAATGCTGGAACACTTATATATACATATGTTTGGTGAAATAGAACGCCGTATTATTTAGTTAAAATATTTATTTTTCTCCAAAAGACGAATCTCTAAAATGGTCCCTTGATCCGTTTGGCGAATTTTCCATTTAGTCTCGAAATTGAAAACTGGAGCACAGAGACTGCAGCACCCTTACTATCACTCACTGTTTTTCGTAAGCTAACAAGATGCAACTCTCTAATTTATTTCTTTTTCATACTTGGCCTATGCGATTTCCCTAAGCTTCTGTCATTCGTTCTTCTCCTGCTCATGAAAGAATTACATTATCTTTATTTGGAACTGCAGAGAACCTCCCACTTCCCCCTCACGGGGCATAGGATGGCATTAGGTTAGTTTAGGTTCGTCCATCTTATGCTATGGGGCCAGGCAACCCCAGGGGGCTCGTGTAGGTTACCTCAGCCATTATAGAATTTTTGCCAAAAATTGGGCTGCCTAAGTAAAGTGCATTTATTATGTGAGTTACGACCGGTGAATTTCACCGTTTTTCTGAACATTACTTAGATAATTGAAACGGATTTCATAATTCGAAATGCTTGCTATTTGTGTATTGTCAACATACCTATTTTACTCTGAAAGCTAGCCTGACTCTTCATTATATAATGAAATTTTTACCGTGAACTAATTATCAATTTATAATGTGAACGAAATGATGTAGCCATGGAGTGTATTGTAATAGCTATCCCTACTCAACCTCTTCTACAAGTTGTCTCTGTAGCACCTTCGCGGCAACACCAGAAGAAACACAGAGCTGCATGCTGCCATCGGCTAATGATAATGACACTGCCATACAGGGAAACAATAACCGCTGCAGTTGAACGTATCATCCATTGTAACAGCTGCTGTATAAGCCCTCTTGCCAAACGCTTTAACTTGTTCTTACGGATGATAATGACGAACGAACAGCGAAGGAGTGCAAGTCTAGTTGGACGGTCTCAGGGTCATCAACCTTGGAGAGCCGCACGGCGATGGCTTCCTGTCATTGTTGGGGCTTGTCTGTGTGCGAGGCGCTCTGGGCAACGAGTGGAGGCTCTCACGACTGCTGTTCTGACAGGAGTAATACGTTCTGCTTCGAGCTTCACCTCTTTTTATTGTCGAGAGCTCCTATTTTGCCAGGAATAATACGGTCTGGTGTAAGTTTTACCTGTTTGGATTCTTGACGCCTTTTTTGACTTTGGTAAAACGTTGTGATTCGAGCTCCATGAAAGGTTCTGCTTCGACAAGGGTCAGTAATACGTGATGGTTAGAACCTTGACTCATTTTTATCAGCGAGAACGTTTATTTTTACAAAAATATTATGCTCGGGTTCAAGTTTTACCTGTTCGGACCCACGACTAGTGCCTAATAGGTTGTCCCAAAAGTTCATGAAAACTTGGGGAATTTTTTTTTTTATTATTTTTCAGTATACGGAAAGTTGAAACAAAAGTACCCGGCTCCGATCAACCGAAAACGCGCTTTGCTGCAGCAGGACAGTGCTAAGCCTCACAATGCCAAGAAGACCAAAGACAAGTTTGAAGAGCTGGACGGCGTTGATATTTTGCCACATGCAGCTTACAGCTCTGACTGGGCACCATCAGATTCCAAAAGTCATGGAAAATGACGGTCCTTATTTTGAGGAATATATATTTTTTTGTTTTTGTTATTCTTTGGCGAGTAAAATTTCAATTTCTTGCATGCGTTTATGAATTTTTGGGACAACCTAGTATTTTGACTTGAGTACATTCCAGTTGAAGCTCATGCTGTTTGTATTTTTGACTGCTGCTGATTTGACGAGCAAGAGCGATATGTGCTGGTTCGAGCATCTTTTGTTCAACAGCTGCCGTATTGGCAATAGTCGTATGCTTTTTGATTCGAGATTCACTTATTTGATCTTTCGTCCTTTTCCCTTTTCGGAAGCAATGTTCGTTGTAGTTTTGTTGAGAAACAGCATAACTGTAGCCATCCATGAAGGGCGTCGTAAGAGGAGAAGATACCTCGCAATTTTAGCTATTTGGTTGAAGCTGCTCTGAATTGCACTCCTACAGCTTCTGCTTTGAAAAGAACATAACGTGTTCTTATTCATTGTCGCAATCCAGTAGTAGATGATCTGAAGCGACACTGGCTGAGTGTCAGTCAATTATCGCGATGTGATGGAACGATGTAGTCAATAGCGCCGCGACTCGGATTATCAACAGCTTTTGCATCAACACAACAGACATTAATTTTTGTTGTCGCTGTCGAGCTAGCGAAAGATCTCAACTACATTAGCCGAGCACACACTGTAGCTACATCAGGCATGAAGTTTGCAGCTCATACGAGCTTTTCATTCAACTATAATACCTAAGGGCATAATTCTATCACCTGCGGTGGGGGGGGGGTAAATTTCAACGCCGTTGTTTTTGATGGCCAGCTAGCCTAACTCTATTTTTTTGTATTTTCACTGTCTCCCTGCAAAAAATTATAAACATCGCTCAAGTCTTTATCCCTCTATTTGGGTGGACGGACAAAAATATATACCAATATACTTAAATCTTAAACGAAAATATTATCACCGGTCTTCGCGCTTCGCTCGCGGGTGATAATTAGAACTAGGCCACAGTTTAAGCCTCCTTTTAAGCTCCAAGGGGGAGCATGGAATATGTAGTGTACCGAAAAAAAGACATGGAACCCATGGACAATGTTGTTCATTCACTTGATCAACTTCTATAAGAACAGCAAGTTGGGAAAGACGGGGGAAGACAGAACGAAGCATCATCAGTATGAGAAAGAAAACTGAGTGATGCACAGTAGGTATGTTCCAAACACCTAATAACATTAAGTCAAGGTAGCGCACACTAATAGGAATTTCAGCTTTTTCGATACGCTTATATGCATCATCGGTTATCTCAAAACCGAAAGACGGAAGTGCATCATCAATATGCTAGATACTTACCTAATTCTGCTATAATGATAGGCTAATAATTGTCATGAATCTACTCCCATACAGTAAATACACTTAACGAGGTATTCCTTTGGCCATAATTGTATAATTTTTGAGATATGGTAGTGAGAACAGGAGAAACCATCGCTATGAGAATTCGAGAATCGAACACAGTCGGCCAGAGATTATGCATTCCTCCGCAGCCGAGACTACTTCTTCATTTCTCACACTAGCAGATCGTCAAATTCTACAGTTAAAGGAACAGGAATTACCTCGTTAGGTGTATCCACTGTATGCGATAAATAATTATTATTATCAGCACTATAGTAAAGAAAGTTAACGTATACTATTATGAAACATATATGGGCCTCATTACACGTTTGACACACTTATAATGCACTTTTGTCTTTGATACAGTGGCAAGCTGATGATGCTGCTAGACGTATCAAATCCCGGAAAAATTTCTACAAGTAAACAGAAGAACCTTTAATTGACAACAGTGATCCGCATGTAGTTTGAAACCTTAGCACGCTTCGTGCGCGTGATGAAACCACGAATTTTTTTTTTTTACTTTCTTTTACCAAACGATTTTTTCTGCCTGCTGTGTCTGTTGTGACGACACACCTCATAACGCATGAACAACTTACGTGCATCCAAACTATTCTCTGTGATATTGATTCTCCTGGAGGGGCGCCTCCTTATGATTTTGGTCTTCCTATTAGTATGCATTGAAGTCTCCATGTAGAGCTCCTTCCTCAAGCTTCGCCCGTATGGACAATCTACAGCTTCTGTCCTGTCAATCAGACCGAAGTAATAAAGTGGTAAAAATAAGTCTAGGGCACTTACATTTTTTCTTAATAATTCTTTGCATGCGGCTTCTACATCATTTAGGTTTTCATGATATACCGCATAAAGTATCGAAGGTGCTTTCATATTGAGTTTACAGGCACTAACATTTCCCGCAGGTTCTAAGTTCCACGTCACTGTTTCTAAAGTGTAAGCTTTTGTGGCGGAAATAAGTTAAGAACATTGAGAAAGAAGAATATATTTGCGAATTACGAAACAAACATATCAAGATAAAATTATAAAAACAAATCTGCACGTTCTATAATTTTATCTGGGGCGACAAATCTAAATTTACTAAACATTATACCATCGGAAAGAACGCTTAACTTTGGGAACAAGAAAAGGGAAGCATTCTTGCATTAAAGAGTCTGGTTTTAATGTAGCATCCATCGGTCACTATAAGGAAGATAACTCGATCGAGACATTTTATGAGTAATGTTTTGCAAAATCATGATGGGCATGGCAGTCGAAAACGAACAGGTCGTCGATCCTCCCAACTACCTCCGTACATCAACGAAATGGGAGCGTTTCGTCTATATAAAGATATTGCTGTTGTTATAAAACCTTATGTACATTCGTTTATTCTATTGTTTTTGTTCATTTGTCTGCAAATAAACTTTATGTATAATACTGTGAGAAATAAACTGAAGGAAATTTTTTACTTTTTGCTGTCGGCTTAGAACAATTGTACATAGTAGTGCAGTTATATTGTTGGCACGGCTACGTCTTTTTATTCTTTTTAATATCGCAAAGCAACGATTTAGATGTGATTTTTGTAAAGCAGCTAAAAGCAGGCTCTTGTTTCGGAAGGAAAACAAATACTTAATGACTCTACATTTTCATATAGCAAACCTAGAGCAAAAGTTTGTTATTATCACAGCTACATTTCTTTTCCATAGTAAGCCACTGACGCAAAAATTAATGGAAGACAAGTCGACGTAGGTATGTCTGTTTGAAAAGGTGGGCACAAATACTATATTTTTAAACGCTGTGTCAGTCACCAAGGCTAACCCAAAGGGGATATTTTTTGGTCAGCCTTTTGTCATAATACAGCTAACTCGGTGAAAAATATTCTTGCGCCAGCGTTTAGGCATGAGCTCGCTAACTCAATGGATGATATTTTTGTACCAGTCTTTAGGCGCAAGCCAGCAAACTCATGCTTCCTCGGGTGAGGATCTGCGTACTGAGAAGTGCCGCTGTATCTGTAACGCCACAATGCCATAAGAGAAGTACTGAAAAAAAGTTTGAATTACTCATGCCTAAGAGATCTTTGCACTGAAAGTCCCATAGTCTCTTCCATGCTAAAACACATTCCAATGAGAGTGAACATTATTCGGCGTTAGAAAATCTCACCAAAAATCCAGCTGTCACTTCTATGCCGAAGATAAGTTCTAGGGACACTGAATAAATGTTATGTTAACTATAAACTATCTAGTGAGGGGATCCTTTTACCTATTTGGAGAATATTGATTCTTTGCAGCTATAGCTTGTAATTAAAGTATCTCTTACCTGAAAATCGGAATGTTGGTGGTAAAGTTGTCTGGTGAATTGTAGTTTTTCGCCGTCAGAACGCAACATGTGACTTCAAAGAACACAAGGTGCGATTTGAACTTTACTA
This sequence comes from Parhyale hawaiensis, assembly GCA_001587735.2. Taxonomy (NCBI): domain Eukaryota; kingdom Metazoa; phylum Arthropoda; class Malacostraca; order Amphipoda; family Hyalidae; genus Parhyale; species Parhyale hawaiensis. The sequence continues at coordinate 54,209,896 of LQNS02278091.1, read as the reverse complement.
TCGATCAAGAATAAACCTGCAATATATTGAGGATATATACAATAATGATAGGATTTATTTTCAGTAGATCTTCATATTTATGTAATAGATCTAAGGATTAATCGGAGAAAAACTGTAATAATAAAGTGATAAACATTTGAAGCTTCGGCTGGTTCTATTACATATAGGTATCGTATGTTTTCAGTTGCACGTTCACGACTGGATAGAGATATATTTCCATTAGTAAATAATTATATAGTACTAGAACTTGGGTGGAACTCCGATAACCATAATAAATACAAAGTTCATTGATATCTTGCGTTAGCGCAGTCATGTATATGTTCCCCACTTTTGGTTCCCTTTTCACTAGTTGCTTCCAAAACAAGATAAATGTCAGCTGCCGCTTTCCGACGCACGGGTGATATTGAGGAAAAATAAAACACAGCAAATTTGACTGGCTCCTTCTTAAGGTCGCTTTACATGACAGTCTTTTGAACGTATTCTCTCAGCTAGGTGCTCTTTGGATGGCTTGTTGTGTCCTTGTTGACCCAACTGTGTGCGTACTCTAATATAATTGATAAAATGGCTGTTTTCTAATATCGCTAGTGAAGTTTCCGATATTATTTATGTCTTCATCACTCCGGAGTGAAATAGAATTTAAAAAGATAGGCATTATTTTGCTATCTATACGATACAGCAACACATTAGGACAATTGTCTGAGAGAAAACGTTCGAAAGACTATCGTGGGAACCCGTCTTTAGTCATCTGCTGAAGTTCAGCCAAAAGGAAAATTTATTTAATTGTGCACGACCAGCTACTGGCAAGTGGAGGTCTGGCGATGATCGGGCCCAACTTCTTGCAACGCAGGCATAAAGCCCAGGTCCGGGATGTATGGAAAAGAAGAATATTTACATTTTATTTTAAATATCTAAATACATAAAAAATAAAATGAACACACAGTCAACTGAAATGTAAATTTATCTGCCGATTTCTAGAAAATATGAGCGAGACGAATATTTTGAATAACTAAACCCAAAGGAAACATGAAGGAGGTGACTCATTCGTCTTAAATATCAATTCCCGAAAATTTATAAGCGATGCTAAACCTCTCCTCTGTACTAAACTGTTAATGTCCTAGATAAATATAAATGCAACCCAGGGTTTGACAGAGGACCCATCGGTAGATCTCTTCGCGTACTGAGCTACAACAAAATGAAAGTAATACCTGGGTATGTGATAAAATTACACTGCATTATATTGACACTAAAAAGGATTACAAAAAATGTTTTTGGGATTTTTTCGTATACGGTAGTGTGCAAATACCGGTTACCGAAATCTTCATTAGCGTATTTGACGTCGAAACTAGTTTATTATCATACTGCAAGGAATTCATTGATATCGCTCATGTATTGATGCCATTCATTTCCTGAGAGCAAACACAATTGGGAAGATTATTCAAAACATAAAAACTACACTACGCCAAACAATTTGTGTTCAGAAATAATAATAAGTTAGTACATGATCAAAAACTAAGAAAACAAAATATACGATATAGCATTGTTGGGTACGATTTACCTAGTAAAATTATTTCTTATAAAATCACGGATAAAGCTTTCGTGTTGATTTTTCTAAAAAATCCTCCCAAGTACCATGAGTCGGTCCGGTTAAGCACAAAAGCCAAGGATGTTGAACAAACGTATATCCTGCTGATAAAACTAATTTTGTTAGGCACCGCACGCTTTATAACATACAGTATTTCTAACGTTCTTGTAAAAATTTGCTCCCATATTGGAGAGCAACGTATAGCAGCTGCTGTTGGTGTGTGTAGTCTGTCCAAGAGCTTGGAGCAACAGTCTAAGTCCATCTCCATTCACTGTCGATACAGTCATGCACGGTAATGCCAGAGGAGTGCGGTTGCATTCCTGCAGTGGCTTTATCGGACATGACAACACAGCTGCCACCGCCAGGATGTGTACTGTAGTTCCTTTCAAAAATATCGAGGACAGGTGGCTACACCGGGTTGCACAATATGGCGTAAAGCACTATCGAAGTGTTGAGCACTCGAACAACAATTCTACTATTAAAGTTAAATACTCTAAGTAAATGAGGAAGCCTAAGCTAGCTAAGCCGTAGAGTATGACCAATGAATTTGTAGATCGATCGAGAGCAATAGGGTCACGCTCTACGACTAGATTACCAAAGAAGGGCTACAGCGTGGATATCAACCACAAACGCACAATAATCTGCAGTGTAAGAAACATCCAAAGTTTCATTGATGAGGACTCACTAAAATATAACAATGAAGGGTAACAATTCATTCATATTGAAATTGAAAAGGAAGTGCTTCACCAAAATTTTGTTTTTGTTACTCGAAAACAAATAAAAATGGGAGTTCATTAAGGTAATAAAAAAGTTCCGACTTGCGTTATAGGCAGAAAATATAGTAACGTGTAACCCACATGGGACACTTGACTTGAAATACCTAAAGTTAAAATATAATGATAGCTACCTGACATCTAGTCCCAATTCTACACGCATATAATGAACCATAGGTACATTACAACAAATTATTCACTTTTAATATCCAATGCGTTTCCTTCTTAATCGTAAAATTTTTAATATAATGATAATTGCTGCAAGATGGACGAAAAATTTAAGAAAGTGTATTCTCTGTCATTTTAAATTTAAATATCTTTCGTTTATTGAGTTTTCTGCTACTTACAGAATATTTCTAGCTACCCTTTTTAGCATGTAAAATATCAAAGCAGTGCACTGTTATAAGACAGAGTTTTGACGGTATCTCTAGCAGATAGTCACTATTTCTTGTAATTTAGACACATTTTTAAACATGGTAACGGAAAAATTTTGTCACTAGCACACATATACAAACTATTTTCATTGACAAACCCAAAAACTGTCAGAATTTTATTCTCTGATAAACAAAAAAGTTGGAAGAATTTCGAATGGCATAACCTAGCATTATAGAATATAAGATACGCGCGTCACGGGTTTATACATGTGTCCGGACTGCGTATAAATTGCCTGTAATTAAGCACCCCCCTACCACATCACATAAGAGAACATAATTGCTTTGGTAAGAAGCTGAGGGTAGAAGGGCAATAGGACGGAGGTTGGGTCGATAGCGCGGCTCGATACCCCTCTGAGGGTAAGTTAAGCGAGAGAGGGTCGTTCTCATAGAAGACATAGTGGCACCCGCACACTCTCGCTCAGATCATATATGCGCATACAGATGTATTTTTGGGCAATTCGAACCCTTTTTTTCATTACAGTATTATGAACTCTTGTACGTTGGAACAGTTAGGGAGACTGTATCAGAGAAACTTTGCCGTCACAGTATGACAGGAAAGTGTACTAAGCTATTCGGTCGCTGCTTGAAGTCGATTCTTAAATACGCTTACCTCCTTCACTCCCAGTAAAAAAGATACTCAGGTATAGGGTGAGAATTTATAAACAGAACTAATATAAATATTTGCATCGTATGGGTAAATTGTGTTTAAATTTCGTGAATGAGATATTAGCTATTATTTTCCATCACAGTCCGAAGCGCATTTGAAGCTGTAATTCAATATTTCAATTTTAATACACAAAAATCGTTTTCGATTCGTCTACTTTCAGAGAGATAATCTAATTCGACTGCTATAACTTGTTCGGAACTTTAGCCTCCGCCGTTAAACTCACCACTTTTGCATCGAACCCTTCAGACTAAAGTTCAGAACAAGTTAAAACTAATTAGATAAATTACGTCGCTCAAAGTGGGCTAATCAAAGACACTCAAAGCACACAGACCTTCAGAATTAAGTGACTTTCAATTTAACAAACTCACTATTAGCATTACTGAATTAGTGACTTTTTCCAGTAAAACGCCTCAGCTATGTTCTGAAAACATTAACAGAGCTATGTGAGTATCACATTTCAGGATAAAATGTTTCTAGCCAGTCTCAACTACATAGTACAAGAATATATCAACTGGAATAAATAATGGCTTCTTGACATTATTTCTTACAGAATCTCACTCCTTAAAATGCCAGACACAACGCAGTAGTGCTACACCCGCGCGTATATGCTGTTTCCTTCTTTCCGAGTCGTGTTACAGACGTGTTTCGATGCCGAGTAGATCCTTGAAGAATGCAGGATTAGGATTGGATAAGTGTGGATCTAGTCATGCAATGTAAGATCATTACTAGGCCCCCACCTATCCAACCACAATCCAAAAAGTTCAGGTAGACAGCAAAAGTTGGACGTCCAAAGCTCTTCAGATGCGCCGACAAACTGCGGGAGACACAGTCCGCGGTGCCAGTTTTCCAAGCACCAACGGACCTTAGAAAGTAATCCTTCTCGGAATCGTGCGTCACTCTTGCGCATTTCCTGTAACACTCCGTATGCATCGGAAGTGATTCACGTAACATTTCCGTCAAAACGTTATGTTCATACCACAAGTTGTAGTAGCTACGAATGATTCATTCATAACATCCCGTACAGACAAGCAGCGCATTTCAGATACTAAGAGCGAGAAGTCTAAGTTGGTGATACAAAAACCAATACCCACAGCAGACACTAGATATAGTTACACTTAACATTATTTAGATTATGCTTTCATGCAACCACCTGAACAAGAAAAAAATAGAACTAACTATAACATAAAGTGTTACCAAAACTTTGAGTATCAGTGGCAACAAAATTCCAATGAGTTCTACAATGTTGGGGAATTCTTAGCGACACTCCGTTTGTATTTACTTATATTTAAAAAAATGAGTTGTGAAACACTAAGCACGTTAGAACAAGACAAAAAATTGATGAATAGCAGTGTTATGTAAGTTATTTGTTGTTAAGCTACCGAGAACAATTATTTCGATAGGAAAAGAAATTTAAAAGCTTGAAATCAACTCAGTTGTTGAGCATGTCATTTAAATTAAAATGTGTAGAATATAATTCATTTTTATTAACTGCATTGCTATATCTATTACACAATAATTAGATGTGTGAACGACCGCCTGTGTCTACAACATATACCTACAGCATGAGTCTTGTGAATTTTAACAAATGTAACTAATTGCACTAAAGAACAAAACTGGACAGAAATTGAGCAATCCGAACATGAATATTCTGATATGGAAGTCAAATGCAATCAGCAGCACTCGAACAGCTTATCCTAAACAGTAGTTTAGCTATGTAGAATAGATTAGCAAAGTGAAAGAGAATATACCAATTCAGTTACAAACCAGAGCGTTCGAAATCCCAGAATAAAAGCGCTAAGCAAAACCCTCAAACATCATGCAATAATGGGTGCATCTTACATATGGATGAAATGTCTAATACCGCACAGAATACCCAGTACTGCTATTAATAGCCAACTATAAATTTTTAAAAACTCGTACAAGCACATGCTTTTCACATAAATCTCTGGATTTTCAAACGCGTGTTTCAGTTACTTTTCGTCATAGGCAACATGTTTGGGATTACCAAGAGATCTTTTGGGGTGTCATTCAGAAGTCCACACCATATATAGCTTTATTTCATGCATAAATGCAACTTGTCGATATATCACACCTTTGTAAGTATTTTCTCCCAGTTTTTAGAATACACGGCCCGTGGGCAAAGCAACCGCAACAGTTATCAAAATAAAGAACAATGCATTGGTTCGCATAAATTACGGTTGCATTTTAAAAATGCATTTCTGATTTTCATTGAAGTATGTTCAAAATGCACAGTGTAATTAAAACAGGACATGCACCTCCAATTAAAGATATGCTTTTATAAATTAAAAAGTAAATGCTGCCTTAGGAAAGCTAAAATCCAGAAGCCAGCATCGGAAGCACGGGCTCTTGACGTCTTTTTGCGAACTCAACTAATAATGCATTATATATTTATAGAAGTAGATAATGGCGTAGACTCAGCGGATTAAGGAGGTATAATTTCGAAATAGAAACTGCGAGTGGTACCTATGCACTACGACAGATAACCAATAAAATATAAGCACTTTATAGATTTTCTGCGTGCGTTTCTCAGTCTTGATTAGGAAGGTTCAGGTACAGATGAAGTCCGTATTCGAATAAAATAAAGGCAGAATAAACTCTCCAAATATGCCATAGCTGCCTACGACAGTGCACGTGCCACTCTGACAGAGAGATTATTCACTCCTGTTGTTCTTAGTGCTGGTCAAGTACAATCTAGAGGGGGTGGAGTGGCGCTAGGTCGGTGCCCTACGTTCGTTATTTCGTATAAAAAATGGGTTGTTAGTTAATGCGCAGGATTTATTGTAATACAATTCAGTACTTCTTGTACTTTATACTTTCAATTAGATTTGAATATCACTGTTTATACTTTTAAGGTAACTTTATTAAAGGATGATGGCGCAGGACGTTCAAATGTAAAACTACAAAACCCTTTAAGTTACTATTTGTTTTTCTGATCTTTCATATCTAACTGCCGGAGTGATAGAACTAGTTTGTATGCTAAAGAGAACAGGAAATCAATCTATGAGTCATTAGAGCCTCATCCTTACTTAGAACATGAATGAACAAACCAGGAAATTACTGTCACCGAGTCCTTGTCGCCGTCCATCAGGAAATGAGTAACCCATTCAAGTGAATTTTCAAAGTGACTCAGCAATGCTCGTTACTGTAAGGAATAGGAGATCGTCCCTCCTAAGAGGAAGAGTAAAATATAAAAATCAATATATTCATTCTTATATTAATAAAGAAGCGCCGTCAATGCCACATTTATTTGACCGTTTCAAGCATTGCTACACTCAGAAAAATTTCAATAACGGAAAGTTTGCATTTTAGTATAATTATCTTTAAAGAAGCTAATTTGATCGAGATCTACTAACAATTACTGTTTAAAAAGTAAACATCAGTTTACCGTTACAGCTTTTCTTCATTCGTATATACAAGCACTAAAAGTCAAGTTTCGGCTTAGCTTTTAACTTTATAGGTTAAGAATGCATGAAGTTACCGAAAGTCTTTCCTATAATACAATAGGTTTGTGAAGCAAATAAAAAACTAACTGCAGACAGGATCGGTGATAATATTAATGTATGTGTTACCAAGTCGTATTTTTTATCGCTGCCATGATTTTGTTCGAGAATAATGTTAATTAATCAGAGCGGTTTTTATATTACTTGCCGGTCAATTGTGTTTCGGCACATTTTGACGATTTCTCCTAACAGTGAAGAATGCATGAAGTCTTATACATTGGTCAGTGTTGTTATACAGGCAAGCTCCAATTACCAAATAGCACATCATGTTTCTTTTTACCGTTTGATAATTTTTTAAGGGTCGGCAGTTTGCTGAAAATTAATATATTCTGGTGAATAATAAAAGACTGATATTGTCTGATTTACAGATTCACATTCGGAAATGAAGATCGAGCGACATAGATCTTAGAGAGACTTGTGAATTTTATTTTCAGGTTCAAATTGTTATTACGGTTCTTTCCGCTGGGTAGTAGGTATGCAGTCTGGTGTAGACCATCATTATGAAGCACCGGCTTTTAAGAGGTGTACGTACCGACTTCTCTTCGGAAGATTGTACAAATTGTGACAAGTCTATTTCAAAAGGGCTCTCAATGACAACTCCTACTGTAAATTCCGGTGATGAAGAGACAAATGTATTGAAATTCTGCAACGTAAAAAGATACATAGCCACATATATATATATATTAAAATTAGTGATCAAGCATAATACATATGTAGTTGGAAACAAAGTCGGTGTCAGCGATGAACAGAAATCATGCAACAAAAAACAGAGATCATACGACACTGTATTTGTAGAAGTTGTAGTGCATTTAGAAAGTTAGAAAACCATCATTAAACACAAGCAAAACCAGATTTCTGATCATAATATCGCGTCATTTGTCATTTCAATCTTATTAATATTTATATTATAAAGCGAGTAATGATATAAATCAATAGCGGTAAATTTTTACTTTCGTGAGGTATAATTTTTTACACTTTTTTAATCAACCCATTTTTCAATGCAGGTTCCAAAAATGAAGTCCTTTTTTTGTCGGTCGACCTATTTAAAAGGTTGTCCATTACACTGTGCCATCGCCGGGTATTTTCTCCCATAGGAAAACAATGGGAACTTCAAAGTCATTTATCACAAAAAGTAGAGCCGACTGACAAAAAAGGACTTCATTTTTGGAATCTGTAGTGTAAAATGAGTTGATTAAAAAAAAGGATAAAAAATGATACCCCACTAAAGCATAAATTTACCATGTACCTTTATGGAAGAAATATTTGATGTGATTCCAGTACGAATTTGCTGAATTCATCGACATTGAAGAATGCAATTTGTAATTACTTGAGGCTAGATGGATCAAAGAAAAGTGAGCCGCACAAAAATGGTGAAAATTTTCCAAATATAAGATTATGGGAATTTAACACGGTTAATAAGTGAAAAAGTGTTAGCCTACCCACAGTGTATTAAGTTCAACACAATAGGATTTTTTTCTGAATCTGTAGTCCATCTAGCCTAATAATTAGATATGCCGGTAATTTGCATCGTATATTGGGCACTATTTCTATTCCACGCAAGTACAAATTCTTTAAAATTGAGACTTATGGCTTAAATGGTAAGCTCAAACTGAGCCATCAATATAAGCAAAGGTCAGACTGGGTGGAACAGGTTCAAATTTCGCCTATTTTCTAACACTAGAGCATGCACTCCAGTCTAAGTTTTAGAGTTTGTATAGCTGACGGTACGAGTAATCCAATATCATGCAAAGTGCTGTACCTGTTAATGGTATTCTACGACTAATAAAACAAATAATTTATAGTGCAACATCTCGGTAGCTGAGGCTAGCTGTCTTTATTGTCAATCTAGTAAGAGAGGCATGCAGCAGAACAAGTCGTGGACACAACACGCAGTCAGGTTTAAGGTACCTGGGGCTCCAGCAAGACAAAGAACTACTACTCACCGTCATCGACCTACAGCATACCTGTGACCTTGAAAACCATCAAGGTCTGAGGGGTCCCAGCTTACATGCGTGCAACTAACTACATACAAAAAGAATTCAATGAGCTCCTCATAAAGAGCATCTACTACATAGCAACAAATTTGGAAAGTTCTATCTACTTGACTCACTCAAGGTCGTGACAAACGGAAAACATCTACAGAATAGGGAACAAAGTAAAATGATCTACACAATACCAGCTCGACGGTGCGACTACACTACCTCACACCAACACGAGTGACTGAACAATGAAGACTGGACGGGATTTTGAAGTGACCCTCCGGCTTCTCCAGAGCTTGCCCCTACAACCCCCGCTCACTGTGGCCTCCCCCAAATTACCCCCATGTTTAAGGACCCAAGCGCCCCCACCCGCTCGACCACGAATCCCTCCCTCTACTACAGGCAGAGATTCTATGGTGGCTTGCAGCGGCGTTTCCATCTCAAGTATTGCGGACAGTGCCGGCATGAAATTCTTACCGAGATTATTGGCGGTCTTTTTAAGGCGTCTTTTTGTGGCCACGCTCGTAATCAGAATCACTGTGATCATGATCATCGTGATCGCTGGAAAGCACAAGAACGGTCAACGATTTTGTAAACAAACCAGAGACGCCATGTCAATTTTCGAAAAA